>JAGTXR010000273.1:0-482629 GCA_022606575.1 Glossosoma conforme
TTTCTAATTATTTTTTATATACTCGTACAATTTCATATTCTTCACTTAAACGAGTATAAATCACAAAGCTCGAGAAGTTTGCGAACCAAAGTTAGTTATCTCGCAGATACTTAATTAATAGGTCTTTTTATCTCCATTCCTTAGGCGAAGATCTTTTGATTCTAACGCGGTGCTTTTAATTTTATATTCATAATCTTTGTTAATTAAACAACGCGTAATTAGGTTATCTATTATTGTTAAATTTTCTAAAAATATAAATTATTAGAAAATTTATTACAGTCCATAGTATAACAGCACACATCACTACTTAATGTAAATTAATTTCAAACAAAACTTAAAATAATGCCATTTATTTTGTTGCCTTATTTTACTTAAGATCGTCGTCTACATTTTTTATTAAAAAAACAATTCTCTTGTACCTTTACATAATGTACAGCAATATACAGACGTTATGAGTTAGGTAGCATCTCTGGCGTTATGACTAGAACTTTACACTCAACACGAGTGATTTACTGGATACAGTGTACAATTTATTTCCCTCTACGTGTTGCGTGCATTATAGATGCCCATACAGTCTTACGACAGGCTCTACGGCGTAGGCGCCGCAGTTGCTATTATAAAGGCAACGAGTTTGTTTAAACAAATAAACAAAATAATGGACCATTCTTTTAAGAGTATTATTTGTATTCCCCTATTCCTTTCATATCTAGAACATATGCTCACTACATATTTACAACATTTAGTTCTGTTAGTTGCAATCCCTCATATCTGCAAAATTCCACCTAATACATCCAGATGGCATCTAGAACAGAAAGTTCTAAGGACTTAAAGGAATGAAAGCTACAGTATCCAAGGTTTATTTTTTGTGATTTTTAATCGGATTTTTTGAAGGAGATCGGATGATCGATCCGACGCTCCGAGAATATTACACTGTAATTTTAATTATAATTACCCTTTTTTGTTTAAATGTACCTGAATAAAGTTTTTTTTCTTATTTATCGTTCGCTTAAAATACATTAGACCAAAACCTGAATGGGTCACCATCCTATTACTTACCGTGTATCGTGAATTGAGTTATGCCGATCTTTGGCACCAAATGGTCCAGACTTCGGGATCGTTTGCCTAAATATTAAGACTTCAGGCTCATCAGCCACCGTACTCGTATATTTTCCCAAGTGGACCCCGGGGAGCAGATGTCTCTTAAAAAAAATAATGGGCAATGGCAGTTGACAGAACTATATGTCGGCAATTAGTGATGAGCATAAGCTCTGGATATGATGCGGCTATAATATTACTTTTTATACATATATTTTCAAATTATTTTGTAACACTATACTCATGTATTAATTAAAATTAGCATTTTAGTATATGTTACGTAAGTGGGAAAGATTTTTTTTTATGTAAACACATACAGGAGAATACCAACAGATGGTGATAGTAATTCTGAAGTCTCATCTGTGGAATTCTAGACTACAGCCCGACACTCACGCATCATCCTTATTATTACAGGAATTTACTATGAATGAGTGGTCTTCACGGGACCAATTTTCGCCTACCACCAATTGTAATTCATAGGCTATGACTGGAATTTTATGTGTGAGGGATCAAATTCACACCAACCGAGGGTATTTTAGAGCTCAGAAAACGTTTTTTTTTTTTTTTTTAATCTTCGTCGGGGATGGAACCCATTTGGCTTGTAAAGTAAACGCTTTGACCGTTGAGCTATACCCGGCGGCACAATTGTATTTTATATATTAATGTATTTTATGTCGATTATACTTTATGATTAGTTCAAAAGCTCAATGAACGTATATATGAATAAATATAAACATGTCGTCTGTTTGCTAAACCATAAAATACCAAAAATCAAAATATAATGTAGATAACATGATATCCAACAATTTCATTTAATGTGACATTGTTTATTTACAAACCTTACATTGTATTTCATTCCTCATATCTCATAGTATTATCCTACAAAGCGATTTGATACCTGGCATCAAATTACCTAGCAAAAAAAATAAGAATATAAAATAATATTCTCCGTGTTCGCAGCTCGAGGCTCTGTCTGTTTTCCTATTACAGGATTTGACTGTAATATTTTTAGCTGTCTGCTATCCACAGCTTCTCAGCTAAATGTGTGCGACTTTTTCATATACTTACCTTATCTAGGAGTATGACTTACATTAAAGAGGTTGATTGCCATGCTACCTAGGAGGAAGCTTTAAAATATATTTATAATCAAGTTATATATTTTAAGGAGTCAAAGTTCTAAAAGTTCACTTGGGATTATAAAAGAGACACCAAATAAATAAATTTAAAAATATTAATTAAATAATAAATGAGAAAGTGCCAATATTCAGTGATGCATTAATACCTTAAGGCTATGGTATTATAGTTTCGCCGCAAGTCCCCAGACAATTCGTTCCCGGACTCATCGGTAACGACGTGAGGCCCACTGGACGCCTGGTGCACGGGGTATTTGGTCCTAAAGCTATCTTAACCTAACCTAAGTAAATTCGTTAATGAAACCTAAAGATCTCTGGACTCTATGATCACTGGATAAATCCTTAAGTGAAGTTAGGCTAGCGAGACAGATATTTTCTGAATTAATTTTATTTATCAATAATCTAAAATATTTATTTATAAAACTAAATGATAAGATTTTCTTGCTGTTGTATTTTATTTTAAGCATTCATTTATCAAACTTAAATTCGACGTTTCACTTTATCCAAAAATGTGTCAAGTGGCTGTCAGCAGTCTGAAGTTCGGTCGTATCACGAAATTCGCTGTGAATTAATAATAATTGTTCATTGTGTGCTCTCCAGTCAATTACACATCTGATCTCTGTCACTGGCAGAAGTTACTTACTTAAGTAACTTGATAGTTACCCAGCAACTGTGACGAAGACCTGGCTGTGGCCATTATAAGGTCTTTACAAATGAGGAAGCAAGAACTAACTGCAAGCTTTGTGCCGTTAGATTTCAGTAAACTATTAATTGAAAGAGGTATATAATATACTCGTACATTAATATAACAGTAATGGAACGGGGTGAAGACATTCAATGCATTTGTATTAACATCCTCCTCTATCTCAAAAAGGTGTTACTCCGTCGCGTTAGGGCAGGATGAGGAGCCGGTCAGCAAACAAAGACTTTCATTCAGAAGCACATTGCCGTATTTTTACGTTAAGACTTTACAAGCTTCCGGCCAAGCGGGAAGAATGCTTTGGCAGGGTGAGTCACTGTTGTGTGACTGTGGATACCTGAAGACCACCTCACAACTAAGATATTACCCCATGTGCTCGACTAGCTACGCATCCTTATGCTGGACAGCTCATGAACCTTCGATGATGCCCGATATTGGGCTGAAACAATTTGACGTCGATGACACAAAGAAGAAGAAGAACAATTAGAAGAAGAAGGAGAAAAAGACAATCCGTATATCTTATTCCAGCAGTTCATACACTAATCTTTTTCATATTATCAAAATCACGTATCCCCACCTTTCCTCTGCCAGTGAGTGTACGTGAGCCTCCTTACGGATATTTGACGCGTATCTATTATGTGCCAAGAAAGGTGTCCGTGACCGGCACAACTTTTATATTAAACGAAAAGTTACTCAATGTTTCAGTTGTCGCATTCACGGCCAGTGTCTGGCGGCTGATGGTTCTGTAGGCGGCAAACAATGCCAAGAAGGCTGTAGTTAGAGAAGCTCTGTCAATAAAGTTACATTTATATCTTATTCTGTTATGGAATATACAAGTTAGCACGATTCAAATTTTATGATGGGCGAAAAAATACTTTTGAAATGATTTTTATCCTTTTGCATTACAGTACCAATTGACATCAGCTCGATATAGCCCTTGCAGGCTGGCGCCAAAAAGCCTCGATATACGATCTTGACACGCATGTATGTTAGTAATATAAGACATGGTACTGCGTCACCATTTTGTTTGTTTGAAAAGTCCTGTCATTGCTCCAATTACAGGACTTGTCAACAGGAACTATGGCGCTCCGCCATAGTTCCATAAATGGCCACAGTATTAATCTTTGCGCTGGGCTGTGACAACTACCGGAGAGGTAGTTGTCATCTGTCCGAAACCTGAAGAGGAACGCAGAAAGTTTTATCTCGGGCAGATGACGGAAGTTAATAAGTCAATCTTTTGTCTTAAAAATAAATAAGAATGTGCTTCTCCAAGAGTTTTTTTTGTTTCGTGACCTGGTTTCCATCCCGTCACCATGCTTTCCAATGGCGATCCCGGTGACATGGAGTCCTCCTTTGATTAACTGGGATGTCACAAAATTTATTGGTTTGCGGCTACTTTCATACATCAAATTTTAACGCGGCTGCCTAGAGTATTTGAAAGGTTTAAAGAATTTTGGACACCACTTAAGTCAACATCACTTTACGTAATGGACAAAGTAAAGCGACTATTTTTGTACCAAGGTAAAAACAAGAAAAACTTTATTTTTCCATCACAAATCAAACAGAAAAAGGTTATTCATTGTAGTCATTATATGAGCAGCTCGCTATGCCATATTCGCTCTCAATTTGGAATATACAACCTGCACAATTCATTGCCAGGACGTTTACCACACACGCGATCTATAATAGATAATATATTGCAACGGTTTGGTTTCTTTAAATTCTCACCATTTTGGAAGATAGTCGACTACACATCAAGTTTTTGGAGGAAATTTGGGATTGATTTATTTGATGGGTTAGTTGTCATGGAGGATTTGCTCTTAGTAGAAAACTTACTTTTTTAAAAGCGATTTCCAATATAAAAGCGAAAAATTAACGATGTTGATTTTCGAGCAACCCAGTGGGCGCAGGAAATTTTGAGCAATAGAACTATCGAGTCAAAACGAAAACATGGGAAGTTATGTATTTGGAAAGAAAACAAGGAATGATTCGAATGTCGCTTAATTCTTGGAATTTTGTCAGCGTACATGATTTTTCATTAAAAAATTAAAATCGGAAATTCAAATAAATTTTCCGAATAATTTAATTGAATATTTCGCGGCGCAATATATTACTACAAAAACACCATCCACTTTGAGAATCACTGCTGTATAGGGTAATTAACAAATTGGTTAATATATTAACCAGCCACCCTTAGGTTTATATATCCTATTGCGGTAATGGAATCGCCAATTGTTTACTGTAATACGTTGTAGAGAAGTATCGTTCGTATTATTCCAAGTATTATTCCGATGGTAAATTTTGTGAAGAATGTAAATTTCCTTCGGTTGGTACTATAAATTAAACAAAGAACGTTCCCGACATTATATTTAAATACTTAAGTAGACTTTTCTATGAGCGCTTAAGCAACTGGCTATTAATAAATTATACAATTTTGGTCTTGGTCAGACAAAGGAATTTATTTATTTGTAACAGAACACATATTTCAATAAAGTGAATAATTTACGAAAATACACTTAAAAAAACAAATAAAAATAATGACAAAACCCGTGATACATGTAAAATTGTACTAATGTCGATGAATCCAATGCCATTGAAAATATAGGAAAATGAAGTTAAAAAAGGATGGAGATGTGGTGGTAGCATATTTAGAATCGACATTGCAGTTGGACTTACAACTGAATTGAGTAGTCGAAACTCCACAAGTACAGGTATCAACTGTACTGGAAAACAATGTATAGCTTACGAGAACGGGTACACTTATCGGAAGCGTAAAAGCTAAAACATTCAAGATTTCCAGGATGGTGCATGGCACAACGAAGGAATGAATGTTTAAGAGCTGTTTTATTCCTACTAAACTTTTCTAGATTAAAAAAAATTAAGATAATGTATAGAAGTGACTGAATTAAGAAATTAAAAGGCATTTTAAAACTTTACAAAGATATATTTTTGACACAAAATATTAAAAGCCTGACAAAAGTTCAATCAAAGATTCAACATATTACATATAAAGGAACATTTATAAAGTTTTGTAGAAATATCAACTTTTGAATGTGGGAATGGGAAAATGGAAAACTTTGCTGAGGAGTACCTCATGTAGTAGCTGTTTTCCAGGTAATATTGATGTTATGTGGAATTCTACGAGTTGTTGGAGTTCCCCGAAGTATGTAATATGCATAGTTTCGTAAACCAAAGGCTGTATATAGTAGAGAAGTCATGTATTTTCTCAAAACGAATTATTTTCAATCTTCATTAAGATGATCATCTAACTACAAAAAATACTAAGACTGTGATAGTAAAAAATCAATTCGGTTAAAAATTAAGATCTTATCCGTTTTATGTTCAATATATGTCAACCCTCGTTACGTGGCCATTTTAATAAATAAGATCTGGGGCATATCATTGTTTCATAACAAGAAGCCGAATCAATGAGTGGTTAGGAGGTTCTATCTTTTAAGTAAGTCCAATTAAATAATATATATGTATTAACACAATATAGGTTCCGTATGTTTGCGATTGTTAATTTCGGAAAGTAATCGTTGGATAGTATCATTTTTTTTACAGAATATTGCATTTCAGCTGAAGTGTATTATTGCATATTTTTTATACGGAAATTACTGGGGGTCTGACGATGGTCTGACTTTGTGAGGAATGACAAACTGGGTGAGGGGACAAGGCAGCTTTATGCTGTACAGTCGGTCAAGAAGCGTAGGTGATCGTCACGTCATAAATGCAACTTATGGTCATGTGACCTGCCAAAGACTATGGTTCTTGGGAGAGGGATCAGACTTCAACCAAATCACCTCGGATGTTGATATATTTCACGTAAAGGAGGCCCATTTCAGGCATGAACTTCACGAGTTTCTTTGGAGGAATGATTTGTTGGCTCGTCTGTTTGATGAGCATTGGGACCTTCTGTTGCTTGTCTTAATTGCTTTGTTCTAAGTATTTAAACATAAGAAACTATATTTTTATATGTTGTATTTTATTTTTATTTATTTTTTAATTTGTAATTTCACTGTGAGTGTTTTTTTTTTTTAATAAATTGAATAAGAATTGCCGCCTCGGTTCTCGTCTCTTCCCATCTAAGTGTGTCTCCTGGAGTTCTACTGAGTACGTTATATGTGTAGTTCTTGATGGTCTTCTAAAGCAGCGCGAGAAAAAGGCAGCTAAAGTTTGTATAAAGTTAAGCTTAGGGACCTTACCGAACCAGTTAATCATGGCTTGATTATCTCGAGTTGCCTGAACTGATCGCTACCTATAATCCCATATCTCCTCCAGGTAGTATTCTTTCATCCTCAATCTCATTTTACTAAACGTTTTTCAAGAAACACAATAGTAAATGTGTTCTGTGAAGTGACAAAAAAACTAGGATTTCTACATGTTCACATTGTAATATGGATTACTATGAAGATTATGTCAAATTACATCGATAAAAAAACAATAGCGAAGCGTGGCTGGGTTCAGCTTATATAAAAACAAAACTGGTTCATCAATCTTTAAGAACAGATCATCCCTAGAGATGTTACATAATATATATTTTCTGTGAAGAGGTCGACCCGAGGAAGAAACGTTTCAATAAGAAAATATGTACCTTTGTTGACCGTCACTTAAATGAAAAATTGAAGACTTTTGGATGTTTCTTATGATATTTTTTATAAGCCGTTTGTTACGCGAGGCAGAGTTATATTTTATAAAGTTATATTTTTCTCAGTAAAATGTATCTGGTTAAGTTTTTTATGTAATTATTGAGTTCATAAAAATCATCAATGACGATTGGTCTCCAACTAAAATTTAAAAACGCAAACAATATCCATATTCTAGTGTCCAAGTATATCAATTATAATATTATAATATTATCAGTATTTAATTATTGCATTGAGAAATATTAATTAAACAAAAACCGAATAACTTCTAGAGGCTTGAGAGGAAGTTTTTTTTTTGTTTAATTTGCTATCCTTATATACTTTTTATTCGTACGAGGAAAGGGATTTGGAGTAGGGGAAACAAGGTACACTAAAAAATCGCGGTATTCACCAGAAAAGACCTTTTCAGAACTGAAGCGCCATAGGAACCTTATTTTACGGATAATCCTCGTATAAGCATAGTGATCGAAAATGAATTAAGAAAATGGTAAAACAAATAACATAGCTGTTTCATATCTGAAGTAAATGGTCACTTCTTATTGCCGCAACTCAATTCTATCATTTGCTATTGACCTTGCGTTGTTTCAAGATATATCTGTACTCAATAAATCACTTGGAAGTATATGTGGTTTCCGACAAACCTCTAGGGCAAAATTATTTATAGAGATAGAAGTTAGGAGATGGTGAGGAATATTTATGGGTTATTTTTGTCAATAGAAATGTTTAAAGGTTATTAGATGATTACCTCGGCACTCCTAAGGGCAAGACCATTTGGTCATAGAGGCCGGATCAACTCAACCAACGACACGCGTAAAGCAACAGGCGGTACATTCAGTTTTGCTCCGCGACTAATGTAGTTCAACATTTGTACTGTAACAAAAACTACGCTTTACGATATACTAGTTCGTGTTACCAAAGAAGGCAATTTGAGACTCGCTGTATAGTATACGAACTTTGCAGCCTTAGGTCTATTTGACATCTATTTGATGCACCTAGAATCACGGGAAGGCCTTCAGCCACTCTCTAACAAGAAGCTTTTAGCGTACGTTCAGCAATAAGTCCCCATCGGGGTCTCCAAAAACAGGACGGGACAGGTAGGGTTTTCACCAAGCGGGTCTTATAAAATATAAATATTCTTAATTCCGCCGGAAATAAGATCAAAAGATTGTTTTATTCTACTTTTGTATTTTTCAGTGTGAACATTAAAATAAAGCTTCCAACGCATTGCATTCACTGCCATACATTTGAATAATGGTATTTAAATTTTCAAAAAATATTTATTCTGATATTATATATTTCATAACCGATTGATATTAAAGCAGTCTTTCAGTATCTGAGCTTTTTTCAGGAGCGTGTTTCGTTAACTTTAAAGTACTTAAACCTCTGGTGTAATACATTCAAAAATATATGTTTGAATGTGTAGCTTATTTTGCTTAATCCGCTTACTATAGGATTATTTTGGCTTTCACAAATAGTAGAATGTGTGACTTTTCATATTTGAATGTTTTCGGTACACCAAAACTTAAAGTAAACGCACTTTCACAGCATATTATGTTGAAATGTTTTTGACATTGTTAGTATTTATCCTAAGCTTGAATCATTAAATTGATATATACTCGTAGACTTGCATTTGTTGCATTATCTATTTCATATGTTTTTGTTTTTAATTTAAAATGAATCGAATTTCTAAATATGTAATAAATAAAAAATACGTGAATGGCTGTACGGATGCTGTTGACGAATCAACATATACAGCTCCCAGGTATATGTAACATGATATATGTATATGTAAGCTTAATAGAATCCACAAACGAGATTTATAGATCACTATTACCACCGGAATTCTCTGTATGTGTTAACGTAAATAAAAAAGGCCCGTAATTCTTTGTTCAGTAACAAATTCAAGGTTTTGGCAGTAAGTTAAATTAATTAACAGTAAATAAAATTAATCGACAGTAAACTAAATAAAATGGCAGTATCCAATGTGGCAGTATGAATGTGGTCAGTTATAAAATAAAAATGGCAGTAATATATTCAATATTGGTAAAAAATAACGTTAAATGAATGACAGATTTACCCATATAATTAAAAACCTTATCTAACATTACGTAATATTCTCATCAGTAAATTATTCATAAGTCTTAATTTTAATATTTCCTGCCAATTTATTATTTTTCTACTCCCAATTAATATTTTCCTACTAACAAATGTTAATTTTACTTATCTTTTTAGGTATTTATTACTGTTCGTTTGCTAAATAATTAGTAACCTATAAATATTTATTTATTTATTTACCTTGTTTTCACATGGATCACGTAACAAAAGTTCTCTATTAGGAGACTGCAGTTTCGACTAACTCGTAGTCTTTCTCAATCCTTCTCTAGTTAAGAGATAACTGAGCTGCGTTGTACTTGTAAGTGGTGTAACACATTTTGTAGGGGAGGGGTGGGGGTGTGTCTAACATGAAAGGAGAGGGAGGTAGGTAGTGTTGCAAGGATGAAGGAAGAGATAAATACATAAAAGTGGTTTAGGTATAAATTTATTTTTATTTTTTATTTTTAATATTATTCTTATATGTCGTATATATAATTTTTATACGTATTTATTTATTTAACGGAAACAATTTTAAAATTGGTGAATATCTCTAATAGAGAACTTTTGTTACGTGATCCATGTGAAAACAAGGTAAATAAATAAATAAATATTTATAATTTATTATGGATCTCAAAGTGAATGCTCAAAACATTGAAAATAATTAGTAACCATTAAGTGAATTAAAAACTGCAAAAAAAAAGTTTCCAATAAAAATGTGTACATTTGGCCAAAAAAAATCATTAGAAATTTAATCAATTTCATTGAGATTTTACTGTTGCCATAGTTCTGTGTGTACTGTTAACAGATTTGATCATTAAAAATAGTAAAAAATCATACATATATATAAATTTACAGAAAATATAATTTTCTTACATTTGATATATATAATCGTGTCGGAAACGACAGGGTCAGATCCTGTATAACGTCGATGGCGATACTTCTGGCCATCATCAGGTCTTCCTGGGTGCAGCTATTCGGGCACAGTAATACTGCACACTCCAGAAGGTGTGACAGGGTCTGCTCTATGCCGCAGTCACATTCAGTCGGTCCGCTGTACAACTGCCAGGCTTTCATTTGTGTCCTCGTCTTGCATATTCCGGTCCGAAGTCTGTTAAGGGACCTCCATTACATTTGATGTCATAATATGATGACATTTGCTGTAAATTTGTATACATTTGTGTCAATTTGTTAGAATATTGGTTTCAATATCAATTTATAAGGATATTCAAATATCTATAAAGTATTTTAATAATTAAATATATTCTAAAAATTCTTTAGAATAAAATTAATTAAAAATCATGTTAAAATATTGCATTCGCTGCTTTTGAGTCCATTCAATTCAATTCAATTTCCTTTCGGCTGAATATTCGTTCGGGCAAAAATGTCCATTTAGTTTTAGATACATTTGTCTAAATGTCTATCAGCAAGATATCCGATGGCAATTTTTTTTTTGGTGAAGCATCCTGAAGTTGGTAGTTTTCTAAATTAAAAAAGAACTGCGCAGGAAAAGCCGTTTTCAGTTCGTTATACTGTAACGCCACAGTCTCCTCCTGAACCAGGTCGTTAAAATCAAACAAAAATTACCTGGAATGAAAACAATCCTCTGCTGCCTGCGCAGGCTCTTTTGTTTATGCCCAGTGGAGCAAGAGTTTCTGCAACAAAAGCTCGCTCGGAACCAACATACCTAATGTACAAAACGTACCTGACGGTCGTACAGTAAAATATTCAAAAGCTTGCTACGATTTCCTCGTACTTCAACCGTGTAAAACTACTTCAATCGGTGTTATTTTACAAAAAAAAAATTTTTTTCATGACATGTGGAAGAAAAGCTTATTCCAAAAAGTTGCATCAAAAATGCCTTTCTTTACAATTTCCAATATCCTTTCCATATCTAGGACATATGGCCAGCACTAATTCAGACACTCAGTTCTATCAATTGCCATTGTCCATGCTTTGCCTCAAGACATTCCTGCACTCGAAGGTCCATCTGGATATATGGGTACCAACGACCTCCAGAAAAGAAGCCCAAGGACTTGAAGAGACGGCACCTGTAGTATTCGAGGCAAATTTTCGGGGATTTCTTTATGAGATATATTTAAGGAGATTAGATAAACAGTCTGACGCTTACGAGGCCTGGAATATTTTATCCTAATCAGCAGCTCAACCTGAATATTTTTTCATAATATATAATGTGTATAATTTTTCATAACTTAAATTATTTAGATTTATTCTTTATACTATACTTATAATAAACAACAAATATTATTATTATTGTAAAAAATATGAAATTTCATCAATATTACAAAACAATACAAAACTATACAATAATGCATTGTTTTAATTTGAATTTAATTTATTATTTTTCATCCAATTGTTTTTCATCTTCTTTTGATTAAATAATACTGAACTAGTTGATTTTCAGAATATGTCTCTGCTGCAGAATTTTTCAATAACATTCCTCCTAACACGCAGGCTCCACAGCCTCACGGCACAGAAGGCTCCGCTGGACTGAATAATTAACTTCAGCGGCAGGTAGCAAATTGAATTATTTCGCACATTGTTATATCAGCGCTGAAAATATTTCATTGTCAAATAGAAAAATATAGTTTACGCTTTCCTGGAGTAATACAATCCTAAAATGGCCGCGACAAAGATAAACGTATTTGAATTTTTAAGCAACAGCATGGCAGGGGAGCTCCAAAAGTGGATTGTAACCCTTCAGAATTATGTTAGCCAGTATCGCTAGATACTGAATACGCAATTTTTACATAATAAAAAAAAACGTTTTTTTCAAGTCTCACTACTTCATTATGTATCAATGATGTTCAAATATTTTTTAAAAAAGTTTCACAAACCACGGGAAAAGATAGCGACTTGCATCGAAAGATATCAATACAAGATACTATGGCGCGTGGAATTGACTTACCAATGGACTTACTATTGCTCGTGTGTTTTATCAGCATACGCTTCATTATCATTAAATCAACGTTTCTATGTAGTGGATATGTTTTAAAAAAGATAATTTATTAATAGGGGATCTTATACTGGTTCAAATGGCTCTAGAACTACATTGTAAGAGCAAATCTTAATATTCGTGAGTGCATTATTTATTGGAAAGATCATGTATCCCGACTATATCATTACATAACTATGTTAAGAAACTACTTACCCTATGCCTGGTATAAGGTAAGTGACTAGATATTATACCTGAATTGGATAAAAACTGACCACTACGGAGTAAAAGACGCGTCTTAGAAAACATGAGGATCAAAATCGGCATACCAAATATTTAACCGAGGTAACTGATACAGTAGCTTGTCTATAAAAAATATATATATACAATATTTTATATTAAAACTTCAACATCAAGTCGCTATCAGAAATCATTGTCAGATAGCAATATCATTTATTATGTGAGTTATTAGGACCAAATGGCATAAAAATCGAGGTGAGCCGATTTCAATTCGAAAAAAAATTGCCCTTAGCCTGGGACACCTATTGTCCATGTATTGTGCAACTGCATGTTTTCAAAATCGATATGTAAAAACTTTTAAAAAGGGAGATTTATTAATTGAAAAATATTTAAGAATTAACCTTTTTTTTAAATAATCGATTAACATATTCATATTAAAACTTTATTCGCATCGTTTTTACCGATGATGAAAATATATTTTCGAAGTTTCAAAAAATGTTTTTTTTTTTCTCTTTATGACAGTCTATTGATTTTTATTCAAAACCTGCTGCCAATGTTTTTTATTTATATTCTTTTTTATCGTTATCCATAGCAACTAAACATACTATGTATATATTATGTAGCTTTTAAGTTCATAATTTTTTATTAAACATAAAATTAAAAAAAAACATCGGACGGAAACCATAGAAATGTATATTGAGAAAATCTCTTAACGGTTTGTAAGCATTACTTTTTGCAACTTATATCAGGATTGTGTCGGGTCACAGTCCTGTTGAAATATTTTTTTCCACGTCTCTCGTTTTCTTCCTTCAGCCCCTCGAATCGTCTCTAAGAAGTAATTTTCTAAAAGGAATAACGACCGCCCTTCGATACGTGTTCAGGGTAGGCGATCACCCTTTTCCTTGAACTAAACTGTTATCTGTCCCTCACGTGTGAATGTTTCAATAATACAGTTATCTCAAAATCCAGTAATCTAAAGACCACGTTTCTTCCTAATTTGATGAGAGACTGTTCCTGCTATTCATAAGATATACGAGTATAATAACTAGCATTTTAAATATTTTGAATTTATTTCGCAAGTAATATTCAGATTTATATGTGTCAATTCTCTGTGTTAATGGATATTTATAAGAGTCAAATATAGATAAAAAGATTTTTAGAAAATATTCCACAATATTTAATGGTGGAGGATATGTTTCGGTTACGTCAGGTATTTTATAGCCGAGTTAGTTAAGCAAGGAAGTGTTCGTGTTTTTTTAAAATGTAAGCACATACAAGAGAATACCGACAGATGGTGATAGAAATTCTAAAGTCTCATCTGTGGAATTCTATGCAATTAACATGCTGCATATGGCTAAGCGCTGCATGTGGAGTGTTTCTTCGCAAACATCATTGACTACAGCCCGAGATTCACGTATTACCTTAATTAATACAGGAAATTAACAATGAATGGGTGGTCTTCACGGGACGACTTTGTCTCTTACTTATTTTAATTAATAGTCTATGGCTGGCATTTTACGGGTGAGGGATTAAATTCACACCAAGCGGGGTATTTTAGAGCTCTGAAATCGATTAAGAATCTTTTTTTTAATCTCTGTCAGGGATCGAACCGACGACCCAAAGGTCGTATGTCGACGTCAAGCTTTGGCTTGCATAGGAAACGCTTTGACCATTGAGCTATACCCGCCGGTGTATATATAATGCAAGGTGTGAGAGTAGGTTGGGTATAGATGGTGAGATGGATATATGTTTTATTGTGTGGTGTAATGAAAAGCAATTATCGGTTATGAAATTTTGTTGAAAATAATAAAATATAATACATATTTACAGATGCCATTAAAAAACAGTCATTAATAGACAAGTAGTTAATTGTACTAAGGTCTAATTATAAAAAGGATAAAACTTGTATATAAATTTGATAATATAGAATTCCATCAAGAATCATCGATCAAAAAAATCGAAAAACAAACTCGAAATATCGAAAAAAAAACAAATAAAATATAATAAAAAAATATTAAAAATATTTAAGTTCTTTTAGGGTGATTTATTTTTACTAATCGAAATTCATGTCCCTAAGGTAGTGGCATTTAACCGACGCTTAGCTAGGATATTGCATGTGCTCCGTGATTAACAAAATTAGTTATTCGAGTTCTGCATCGAATATCTTCATGTCAGATTATATATTTAGAATCACTCTAAGGACGGATCTCTCCAAGGAAGCATTAAAATATATTTAAAAAAAGGTAGATTTTTAGAATATATTTGAATACTTTTATATTTAGAGATTATTGAAGATCCATATCAATTTCGCCAATTGATACGTTCATATAAAATCACAAAAAATTCCACAATTCATAGCCTCATGCCATGGACTTGTCAAATATACACTCATATGTTTTTCATATTACTTAGCAATAGAAGTAACTAAGCATCTTTAATAATATGTAAGTAGTTTTGCAAAGTACCAAAATTAACAAGCTTTAAATTCAATTTGAAGAGAAAGTTATAGATTTTTTTCTATTTTTTAATTCGTTGATAATATAACAGTAATAGATCCTATTTTTTTATATTTAACAATTTACGACGTGACTATACGAAACTATTTATTAAATGGTTTAATATTCCACCCCTGGACACAACCAGGGGTCGAATATATGGAGGTCCCTTAACAGATTTTGGACCGGAGTATGCAAGGCGAGGACACAAATGAAAGCCTGGCAGTTTTACAGCGGACCGACTGAATGTGACTGCGGCGTGGAGCAGGCCCTGTCACACCTTCCGGAGTGTGCGCTGTGTCCGAGCATGTGCACCTAGGAAGACCTGATTATGGCCGGGAGTAACGCCATCGACATCACCCACTTCTGGGCAGACAGGATCTGACCCTGTTGTTTCCGACACGATTATATATATTAAACGGTTTTATTAAGCGACCAAGAATCCTTCAAAAATTTGTTGTGAAATTCTTGCGGAGCATTCTATTTACATAACTAGAAAAGTCGTTTTTGTAATTCAGAGGAATGTCGACTACATAATCATTTCGGTGGAAATTCAGGATGCAAACCTGATATGCGAGAGACTTAGGCGCTTTAAAAATATACGAATTTTCTCTTTTTTTCTAATGTTTTGAGCATTCGCTTTGAGATCCATTATAAATATTTATTTATATACCTTGTTTTTATCTCTTAACAAGTGAAGGATTGAGAAAGGCTACGAGCTAGTCGAAACTGCAGTATCCTGATAAGGAACTTATCTTAAGTGATCCATGTAAAATCAATGTATATAAATAAACATTTAGAATTTTCTCTTAGGTGTACTTGCGTATATAAATATGTGCGAAAGCACTAGACGGTGTTGTTTTTGCATTGTCTCTTGGCACTTCAAAGCAAAGTAAAGAATGCCGCCATCACATCATTTCAAAGTCAACTCTGATGAAGAGAATGAACAAAAAATATGATAAAAAACCTCTGAAGGCGTCAAGTTTTTATAATCACGGCAAGATGGATGACGCGCAAAGCTCCTTATCTCGGAACATCACCTATCAATCAAGAAAAAAATCTTCATGAACCACAAGTTGGTATTCTTGTTTTATCATCGTCTAATTATTAAACAGAAGTTGCTTTAATCACTTTTCTTCAGGAATGAGAAAAAACTTATTAGCGAGCCTTTTTGTAGCTGTGTTCGAGCAAAAGCTCGTCAAATACATTTTTTTTTCAAAGTTTTTAGTATTCACTTTGAGATCCATTATAAATAAAAATATATTGTTTTTACATGGATTACGTTGAGAATGACTTCTGTTTATGAGACTGCAATTTCGACTAACTCGTAGCCTTCTTCAATCCGTCACTATTAAGAGACAACTAAGCTGCGTGTATATTTCAAGTAGTCGAACAGTTTATGTAGGTGAAGGAGCTATCAGGAAATATAAAGAGTGGGAGACGGATAGTGTTGCAATGATGAAGATGAGTTTAATTGAGATTTTTTTTTTTTTAATTTATTTTACTTTTTTAGGTATTTACTTTATTATTTAACGGAAATATTTTTAAATTGGTCAATTATGTATGACGTTTGTCTTATTGTTTATCATTTCTTTTTATTATTAATTGCTTTATATATTTCTAAATATTCTAAATTATTTCATTTCGTATTTATATTTGCGAAATGAAATATTTTTACAGCTGCTTCTAGATTAAATGAATGATTACTTTTCAATGAGATAATTTGCCAATTCAAATAAATTAAAATTTTAAGACATCTTAGTTCGCATTCATCATGGTGTTCGCTCTGCTACTTTTGTACTTCTAACTAAACTACTTTTCCAAGTGAAAATATGTGATGCCCAGTTACAATATGTTTTTAGGACTGAAGGATATTTCAATTATGTATTTACCTTCACGGGATATAAAAGAATGCATGGCATTTTCAATAATAAGTATGCATAGAAAAGCGTTTGTATTCCGAGGACTGGATTTAAAGCGCGAGACTCATATTATTTATTCAAAAGAAAAACTCTGGAAAAGCTGTACGAAAAAAATAGGTTGACGATACAAATTGAATGCCAGGGAATAGTAACTTTACGGAGAAAGTCGTAAAAAATAATGTGTGAATTTTTTTTTATATTTCACATTTTTTTCCAGGTAAAAAAGAAATGAAAAAACAATGCTCAAAATATAACGAACAGCGCTTACAGAATTAAATTTATTAAAAGCATTTCCAATTTTTTGTTTTTCACTTTTTTGTGTATGGCTGAGTGGTAAATAATTTGGTTACCAACCCAAAGGTCATGGATTCCATCCCTTACGAAAATTGAGAATAACGAATTTCTAAGCTTTATAAATACCTCAGTTGTTGTGAATTTGATACTGTCCAATCATAGCCTGTTAATTAAAATGTCGATAGATGAAATTGGTCCTGTGAACACCACGTTCATAGTAAATTACTGTAATAAATAGATGATGCGCGAATGCCGAACTACAGCCCGGACGTTGGCGGATCATCATACTACATTCAGCGCTTATTCATATGTAACATGGTAAGCGTCGTTGAATTCACTGATGTGATTCTGCATCACTATTTTCACTAACACTTCCGGCCCGGGCGGAATAACATGCTGGGCCGGCCATAATCCGATTTCGTCACGGTCGGCACACAACTGACTGGACGGCACCGGGCGCCGTGGTCGGTGACACCCAGCGCCGCAAGTGAGGTGTTTTATATAACTTGTCCTCCTAACGGTATTACAAAATGAAAACACATGCGTATCCGATGAGCAAACGAAAATAAGATACGAAAGATTGCATATCGAGGTTTTCGGCAACAGCCTGCAAGGACTATATCATGCTGATATCAGGGCCTAAGGATCTTTTTGATTCAAATCATCATTTGGATTCTCAGATCAGATGATAGATGCGATCAGAATAACCTATGATGATTTTCATGTGCAATGTTTACTATTAACCCTTTCATTACGGCTCGGTTTGAATACAAATTATACTGTAAATTATAAAACAAGTATTTGAAGCATAAGTGTAATTATCTGGTCTATTTTCATATAACACTTTAGTTCTTGTATCCTTTAGCTATCAGATGACACATAAAAAACTATTCTAAGAAACTAGCAAAACGATATATCACGTCAACCAATGTCAACGGTCGGGGAACCGATGTCAACGAACGGGGGTCTTATGACGGCATATGCCGACAACCGATTCGAAAGGGTTAAAAATTAAAATGCAGATCGCTGTTTAACCCCTACGTCTAGGAACAGTTATTAATTTACCAGGGCGCCGGAAACAATTACATAGGCATTATACAGGTCTCTATGCAGCTAATTTCACAAGTTGACTTTACTTCTACTCTCCCGACCGGTGGGAACTAAGTTTCAAAACAAACGATGAGCTTCATAGAAACATGCAGGCGAGAGCTCAACCCAAGATTAGTTGGTTGGGGAAGCTTCCCAAACTTCAGTAATTCGCTGCGCATATTACGCTAATCGACTGAAAGGCGAGGGAGCTTTTTCAGTCGTAAAACTTTTCAACGAAAATGTAATTTTTTGTCTCAGATGATGTCGGCGTGTTTTAGACATGGTGATGAGAAAATTATTCAAACAATCAAAACTCTAAAAAACACATTTTTTTCAATGTTTTCAGCATTCACTTTGAGATCCATAATAAATAATAAACATTTATTTATTTCCCTTGTTTTTAAATGAATCATGTAAGCTATGTTCTCTGTTTAGGAGACTGCAATTTTGACTAACTCATAGCCTTTCTCAATCCATCACTTGTCTAGAGACAACAGAGCTGCATATAATTCATAATTCATTCTCATGTTAGAGAGAGTTCAGAAGAAATTTTTGAGGTTTCTTTACATGAGGATGTATGCATATTATCCGTGGCTGTACCCATCTAACTTTATACGGGGTGTGTTGGGATACAATGAGTTGAGAACTAGAAAAGATGTGTGCTTGAGTATGCATTTCTTTCACCTAGTGCACGGCGTGTTCAGAAATCCTGATATTTTGTTTGAAATTGGTTTGTTTGTCCCTGACAATTATTTAAGGATAAGGAGGCACAGATTGTTTGTTCTTCCTAGAGGTAATACTAACCTGCCAGGGACTATGTCTCTTGGGAGAGTGATCAGACTGTTCAACGATATCGCCTCGAATATTGATATATTCCACTTGAGAGAAGCCCAGTTTCGACATGAGCTCCACGAATTTATTTATCAAAGTAATTTCGTGGAGTCTTCTGTTTAGCGGGCTACGGGACTTTTTAAATGATCCTTTATATTATTGTGTTATTTATAAATTGTTATTTATTCTGTATCCTGTTTTAGAAATGAATTAAATATTGTTATTGGTAATGTTTCTAAAAGAAAAAATAAATTGAAATTGAAAATTGAATAAATTGTAATAAGTGGTCGAACCCATTTATGTAGGAGAGGGGGTAGGGGTGTGTCTATCAAAAAATGATAAGAGAAGGAGACAGATAGGGTTCCAAAGATGAAGAAAAAATAATGATTTATGTTTTTTCTTTTTTATAATAATTATTATTATAGTTAAAAAAACAATCCCGCGTTACCAAGGCAAGAAGTGAGCTCTTTCTGCAAGCTACTGTTCTCAGTGATTTGTACACCGAGATATCTGAAACTATAAAATCCATGGAATTAAATTGGACGATCGGAGAATGAAATTGCATGAAGTGGCCGTCTGCTGTGGGCGTCTCAACTGAGCGGGTACATCAAATTTTACATGAATATTTGGATATTTCGTGTATAAGAGTTTATTTGTGTTGATATCAGCATGATTTAGCCCTTGCCGGCTGATGCCGAAAGCCTCGATATCTTTCGTTTTATATTTTTGTTCGCTTGTCGGACAAGCATTTGCGCCATATTGCTTGTTTGACAGGTGTAATTCTGTGGATCGCGGGCTCACTTGCGGCGCTGGGTGACACCAATCAAGGGCGCCCGGCGGCTAGTCAGTTGTCCCCCGACCGCGACGAGTGTTGGGTTGTGGTTGGCCCAGTGCCTGAAACCATGTAACTCCGTCCGGGCCGAAAGTTTGTCAAGTTTATCGAGAATAATTGTGCTTCTGAAGAAAACTTTGTGTTACTGATCTGCGCCTTATTTGTCCACCAAGTGTCTTAATAATGATCCTGGCGTGTACGTGAAGTAGTTTTTCCTTAGTAAAGGGGATGTTAACGTATTTTCGGAAATGCACTCACAGCGTTTTATCCATTGGCCAACGATCCAACACGATTGTGGTCTGTATTCTAATTTATGCATGCGTGCCTTCTGGGTAGGGGCGGCGAGCTTGGAGGCTGGAGGCTGGAACTGGTCCAGGGCGGAAAATCGATGGGCGGCTAATTTTAGACGCGGCCAGAATTTTCGCGCCCATTAAATTTCGCACAGATTAATCCGAAACGAGAGTCCGTCAATGTTCTAATTGGTACTTTGTTTACCAAAGACACAACCTTATCGGGTTTGTTTGTTTTGTTTTGTATTGTACCAAATGGACCCCTTAAGCTTGCGGGACGTAAATGTATTTTGTAAAAATAAACTCGAGTAATTGGAGAAGTCTTACAAAAGTACAGCGATAATTATTTCTATTCAAAGGCACTCCAACAAGAAGGGTATTTATAACGTGACTATTAAATCTGATAGGTGAATAAGTTTAGTTTACTGATTATGATCTTTTTTGCGTAATTTTTGTTTTCTTTTTGTACACAAAAGTACTCAAGAGTTCATAAAATGGTATCACTATAATTTGAATTAAAAGGTAAGGGAGCAGACCCGATGAAATTCCATCTTACAGTTAGTTCAATTTCAATGTTTTCAGCATTCACTTTGAGATCCATTATAAATAATAAATATTTATATATTTACCTTATTTTTACATGGATGACGTAAGATATGGTCTCTGTTTAGGAGAATGCAAGATATATTGCATTTTGAATATCGCCTCTCCTACATAAAATGAGTTCGATGTACAAAAAATAAACTTAGAATAATCAATAAATACGATACTACTTTATTTAACGCGATGTATACAGGTAATCAATAAATAATATGACAAGTTCAAAATTATACTAGTGTCGTATTGAAATTTACATACAAAATATTATTTATCACGTTTCAGATAGAAATCGTGTAAATTAAAATACAAAATTATGTTCCAAGCACGTTGGAGTGACAGCTGTAATCACAGAACCGAACAAGCAAAGATTACTGACTCTCAGTTGCCACTGAGGTCATAATCATAATTAACGAGTGCTAACTTAATTACTCAAAGAATTCTGTAACGTTAATTATCACATCTTTTAGACGTTCCGATTAAAAATTCTTTCGGCACTTGATTACAAATAAATAAATAATTATCAAAAAAAAAAATTGCGATTTATTTAACAAAGGTTAAATGTCAACACAGTCGTGGGCTTCTAAAACAAATATCAGTTTGTTTTAACAACTAAAAATTATCATTACAAAAAGCTGTCTGTAGCTTTTTTTATTCAAACACTGTATGTGTTTACATAAAAAAAATATGAGAGTACTGACAGACGGTGATAGTGATTCTGGAGTCTTATCTGTGGAATTCGATGACGCTTACCATGCTGCATATGTCTAAGCGCTGCATGTGGTGTGTTGATCTGCCAACGTCATAGACTACAGCCCGATATTCACGCAACGTGCATTTAATACAGGTATTCACTATGAACGGGTGGTGTTCACGGGACGAGTTTTGTCTACCACCAATTTTAATTATACGGCTTTGTCTGGCATTTTCGGGTGAGGGATCAAATTCACACCAACCGACGGTATTTATTGTTCTTAGAAATTCATTAAAAATAATTTTTTAATCTTTATCGAGGAACGAACATACGACCTTCGGCTTGCCAAGCAACGCTTTAACTATTGAATTTTACCCGCCGGCTAAGCATATTCTACTTTCTTCGTGCCATATCAGTTCCACATTTACAATATATGATTACTTTAAATTGCCACCACACGCTTAAGTCAACATTCACTATTTATGCCTTGTCCTAAGACATCTAAGCTCCTAGAAATTTTCTTGGAAACATTTATGGTCGGGTTGAGCCTCCCTAAGGACAAATGGTCAGGCTTTGGAAGCGTCAGGCTAATCATCCGACTTTCAAAAAAAAAAAAACAATTTCAACAAATCACCTTAAAACACAATAAATTTACATGAATCTTTAATAAAAGCATGATTACAGGTCTATTAACCTCTAAAAGCGAAATGTGTGTGGACTTAGAAATTGATTAATGGATGTTTTTGGTCTTCCTCAGAGGATGGAGGTGTCTCCAAACAGGAAGACTTCCAACCCCATTGATCAGAAGCTGCACGCCGAGATCCTCAAAAACGACCTGCTCCTCCACGAAGCTGTCATCAAAAACGACGCCGAAGAGGTCAAGAGCATCCTCAAGCAACCCTGTGACGTCAATTCCAGAAACAACGTAAGTCATCATAATTGCAAAGATGTAGAATAAAGAACATGAAAATGATTTATTATCTCATTGGTTCTTTACTTTACTCATGGATCCTTTTATTCATCAATTACTCCATTTATCTAAAGAAGAAGAAGTAAAATAAAGTCATCCATAAAATTATTATTTATATCAATGATAATAACAAATATATACCGATGCGAGAGTAGCAACAAAAGTGAAAACTTTGCTGAGTAAGAGAAGATCTCTAAATGGAATCTTTTGAAATTTGTTTATGTTATTTAACTCGTCTAATTGGTTACTTGTTTAATTAGACTACAAACCTTTATACACTCGTAAAAAAATATTTTGTACGAATCATTTACGTTAAGAACAATTTGCATTATTATCATACATTCCGATTTGTATTATTAATTAGCCTTCACTTACCATCCATCACAGGCTGTCATCCCTTGTTAAACATTCGTTCATAATGCATATATAATATACCTTGCCGTATATAGATAACCCTTTTACTGTCAACGATTCATGACAGATACTCGTACATGCTGAAACGGTCAAATATGTTTTATGAAAAACAATGAGCCATTTAGTTTATTCGATTTTGATTTGTGTTTATTTAAATATTATAAATTTCAATAATGCATAATAGGCAGGAAGTATACGTCAAAGATACGACGATCGATAGATGGAAAAAAGTATTGGAGTGACTTCAAGAATTGACAAACGGAGCGTTGATCGAACTCCCGCAAGATGGAGTGACGACAGCAGAAGAATAGCGAGAGGGGCCTGGATGCGGAGGAAGGAGTGTCGAGAGGGATGGATAAGGAAAGGCAGCATTACTTGTAGTATGTTCACCTACGAGATCCTTAATATCTGTCCCAGTAAGATCCACCTTCGCTTTCGCATATGCAATCTAGGGATATGAGCTTTTAAGTAAATATCTACATGCCACAGACAAAGTATTAAAACGTTACTGTTCGAATGAAAAATACTTATTTATTATTTTATGTAAACACGTACAGAGCATACCGACAGATGGTGATAGTTATGTAGAAATCTCATCTATGGCGCTTTCCATGTTACATATTGCTAAGCGCTGCATGTGGAGTGTTGATCCGCCTTCGTCACTCACGCAACAGCCATAGAGGAATTTTCTATGATTTGATGGTGTTCGCGGGACGACTTTCATCTACCACAAATTTTAATTAATAGGCTTTGACTTACATTTTAGGGGTGAGGGATCGAATTCACACCAACCGGGGGGTATTTATAGAAATTAGAAAACTATTTTTGTAACCACCATTAGGGATTAAACTTGCGACCTTTGGTAAGCAAACGTTTTAACCACTAAGCCATACTAGCCGGCAATATTAAATAATGTAATTTGATTATTTATTAAAACACAATGTATACATCAAATCAACTTTTTTAAATCTACATTACCTTGGTTAAGGATATGCTAACCAAAAAAATGAAAAGGTTTTTAAACTTTTTTTATATAAGAAAAAAGGAATTCATTTGTTGAGAAAATTTGTGGATTCCATTTTGTATGAAATTCACGTGTCAATTTATAACCCATAAAAAGAGGCCGGAATTTTTTTAAAATATAAATATTTTATTAGGTGCTTGTCGTTATTAAAAATGGTTTATGATAATATGAAATCAGCATAATGCAATTTCTTCACGAGGCTGTGACAATTTAAAATTCAAATTTAGAAGAGAAAAAAACTCTGATTTGTTCAGCAAGGTTAATGTTATTTTTGCATATCAATTTTCAAGGCCAATTTTCAATTTCAATTGATGATATTTTATAAATCTGATCTCTGATGAAAAGATTCTGATCTCTCTCCCGTAAAATGCTTGACATATTCTATTAATGATTAATCAATATTGGAGGTACACTAAGTAATTTCGTGTACAATATCAAAATGATTTCCCTGAAAAATATCAATGCGTAAGCGGGTTAACACTCCACATACAGCGCTTAGCCTTCTTCAAAATGGTAATTGTCATATATACTTTTAGACTTTCAAAAGGTGTTTGCTAACATTTTTATTTTTTATGTAATCGCATGCAGGAGAGCACTGCCGGTCAAGACCAGTGCACACTATGACGCTCAGCCAGGGAGGCTGGACGCTGCATACGGGAAACATGTGTTGTGTTCGTGTTTGTGTGTGGGTTGAGGAGATTGAAAGTGTGTATTTATCTGTTTCTTGAAGAGATCCAGATTGTAGGAAGGAGGAAACACAGACGCCGGAAGAGTATTCCAAAGCTTACCGGTGGCATTAAGGAAGGAACTTTGGGAAACTGCCAGTTCTTGGTCGACATACATTAACCGTGTATGGATGTTCGGCAAGTGTAAGACAAGTTTTTCAGTTGGGGGTGGGTGCAGGAGGAATTAGTTCTTTAAGTTGCGAAGAGCAGCGACCGTGGTAATAACGGTAGAAAAGACTAAGTGAACTAATCTTACGCCTGTGTTCCATTGATTGCAGGTTAGAAGTAAGAGTATCATTGTTTGTCAAACAAATATCTCTTCTTTAAACTGAGTCAATTAAGCTTAGAAGGTATTTTGGGGCTCTAATCTAACGGTGACTGCCGTATTCAAGGATAGGTCGGATTTGTCCTTTATATAGAAAAATAAGTTGTTTATCCTTGAAATACCGACGTGATCTATATAATACACCTAGTTTTTTGGAAGCGAGACATGAAAATATAGAGAAAATGGAGAGATCCTTACTAAATTATGTATACAAATCTGTTCTAAAGATCGTGTTCTGAGACCAAATCCTCGGTCCCGAAATGACGACGTCAACTGGTGACCTCGGAGTTCAATGGATTCCGTACTTTTGGATTCTGGTGCAAAGGAAACGTCCAATGACCAAAGTTGATTTGATATTGCATACTCGTAGAACGCAGTAACTTTGTGGTTTATCATATTTACAGAATAAAACAAGTTAAACTTCGTATGAAACTACTGAGTTTTTATTAATAAACTGTATTAATTTGTCATTTTTTGTATTTTGTAATATGTACCATGTTTGTCGATTTTTCTGTATTATTGTTTGTTAGGTAGAGTGATTTTCTTAGGTGTGCACCTAAGTTTTTTTTAATTATTGCTATTTCTTTTATTTTTATATATTTTATCCTCATTGTGTGTTTACTATTTCGTTATTTTCAGTATGGTCGAGCACCTATCCACTGGGCTGCCTGCAGGGGAAACACTGACCTTATACAGATGCTGATAGATGCCAAATGCGACATAGAGGCCAGAGATAAGGTAAGCAGATAAAGTGCGTCATATAGTCCAAAAGAGAACCAAAACCCTCTGTTGGTAGTCTACTGCGAGTGTTGATACATAACAACATTAATTAAAAAATAAATTGACATATTTGATACCTCGTCATCAGTCTCTGTCCGTCCACTGTAGAACATTGGACTCAGCATGAGTCTTTATCACTCTTGACCCTCCGGTATTCGCGTCCAGCCTCTTTGCGCTCGTCCTCTGATTTCGACAGTCCATCTTTCCGTGAGTCGACACTACATTTGTCATCTTGTGGGTGCCGATCTAACACTTCTTTTCCTCATAAATCGTTATCACAAGGATTGATAATATATGTAAGCTGTGTGAAATATCCACATATTCCCAACTAGATCATAAACACAACAAACATAAGTATATGTCGGATATTTATTTTTTAAGGATTTAAAATTGATGTTGAATATGCCAAATTCAATATGAATTAATATTTATTAGGACATTTATTAAAGATGCCACAGAGGAACATAATCTATAGCTGCCTTTTATTTAAGCCCCCGGACTGGCGCCGTCTTGGAACGAGGACTATAGCGGCTGACAGAGCTGTGTGGTAGCAGTTCGTGAATGCCATATGCTCCAGTTAGGGAAGCGGATATAGTAATGATAACGATGATGAATACGAATCAATATTATATTAATAAATTAATTAATATCGGAAGAAAGCTATTTTACACACACGGGCCAACCCAAAATTTATGTATTGTAAATTTGTCCCTAAAAAATTATAAAAACAAATGGTTTTGAGCTTACATACCGATTTATATTTATACATACCTTATGAACATTAGGTATTTATTATTATTGTCAATTTATTAAATATAAAAAATTCCATTTTTCAAACGGCCGTCAACTGTTTTGTAAATATTATTTCTGATTGTTTTCGTGATTCGGTGTTATTTTTTTTTAAATTCTTTCGTTTTCATATTTTTACTAGTTTTGAGTTAAATTTTATGTCTTCCTAATTAATTTATAATGACATCCAATACATACATCGCATTGGTAACTATACTTTCTTTAAAATATTAGATCTATGAACTAGTTAACCATAATTCTTTTCAAACATACAATTTAAATACTAACATCAATATATTTACCTTCTTTACAACCTCTTAATATATTATGTGGATAGTATGACTATGCGCTTTCTTGTGGCACGAATGACTTCGATTTCGAATCTCAGAGAAGATCATTGACATTGACAAATTTACGTTTAATACGTAATAATACATTTACAATTTAGAATATCACCATTCACGTAGATTTCACGAAGAGTTTCAGGAATCACGTAAATTTGTAACCATCACGGTGCTTGAAATATTATTTTACACGGTTTTTCAGTACATATAAAAAACACACTTTATTTGTTTCAAATATATGTCTATTTTTATTTCTGGTATATATTTACTTATACCAAATTCACATTCATGATTTTGTTAAATAAGGTTTATATAAAATGACAGAATTCATTTAATCCTCAAGATTTATTTTTTACTATGTCTCCATAGGGAGAAAAAACGCGTTAAATCCTTTAAATACATTTGAGATGATAATAAATAACTTCAAATTAGTCAATTAAAATTAAATAGCAATTATTATAAAGCAATTTCGTTGTATTTGTCAGTTGATAATTTATTTTATAGATAAATTTGTTTATTTTTCAGGAAGTTTATCAACTTGATTTAAAATTTAGTAATAAACATGCCTTGTAGAAAATTGATATTCTATAAACAAATTTTACGCAATCTTGAAGAAAACATTGGACGTAGCGATTCTTGTAGCAAATTCTCACCTGTGAGCAGCATTCGAGACAACTCAATAAAGTCTTCTGCGTATATAAAGTCAGAGCAAACGATTTGTAAATGTAAAGGATGTATTTTATCGAATCAAGTGAGTACAGAATCATTTGCAAATAGAGAGTCATTTTACACTAAAAACATTATCAAAGAAACCAGTAACCTGACAGTGCAAGCATCTGACAATTACAACCGGTGTGTATTATCAAAAAACGTAAGTGAAGAATTGTTCACAGAAACAGATCAAGCCGTTCAAAACGAAGAATCAAATAAGCCAAACACAAGAGCTTTTACTGAACAGTCTGTTACAGAGACAACTAATCCATATCATACCGAAGGATCGGTGATAAAGATCGATAAGCTAGAGCTTACAACTTGTGAATGTATTGGATGCATAGAATCTAAAGAAAGGCTTTATTTAGCGTCTAAGGAAGTTAACACTAAAGTATCAAATAACTTTTCATCGGCAGAGATATCCGTGCAGAGATTACGCACGGAAGAATCTTTAACAAATACAGATAATTCGGCGCAAAAAATATCGAATTGTAAAGTAAACGATCAATCAAAAACAGTAAGTGATGAATCGTTTACAAATACGGAAAATGTAAAAAATGGTCTTAATATTGAATCTAATGATTTCAGAGTAATAACAACATCTGAAGCAGAAAAAACGAAGTCAGAAATTAAAATAATGACGGGTACTGGAACTCCAATCAATCTCACTGAAGTGTACGATCCTAATGTTTTTTCAAATCAGAAATCTAGTGAGCAATCTTCTGAAAATTTAGCCTTAAAAACAATAAAGTCACAAGACTCTATTAAAAAAGATCCTTCAAAAGAAAATTCTTTATCTATAAAAGAAGTTTCTTCAAGACCAGGATTTACTGATTTTGTCAAATCTATCATCAAAGTTCCCACCGAAGAATCAAGTGATATTTCCAAATCAAAATCTAAGTCGGTGCTTATCGACGAAGATCCACACTACTTCACAGACAATGAGTGCATCATAAACGAAAATCATTATAATAATAATAACCGAGAAATCATTAAGGGTGATGATGTATTGGTGAAAAGAATGTATCAAGGCATATTTGACGATGATAACGTCGTAGATCATTACAATCTAGAAAAAATGACTGAAAATAAAAATTCAAAAGCTTCTTTAAATAATAGGGAGATGTCTCAAAAGGAATTATCAGATAATTTTGAAAAAAATGATTTTTCAGATGACGCTGTTGAAACTATTATATCGGTTCATGAATTGTCTCCATCCAGAAGCAAAGCAGGTAAAGAGACAGATCATGATTTACGAAGTGAAAATCAATACAATATTATTGACAGCGAAGTCCGGGAAAAGGGATTGAATGATGTGGAAAAAACGCTCGACTTACTGTCTAAAATGAAAGAGGTCGCCATTGAGATTGAAAAAACTCTAGACGAAATCAAAGGCTGCACAGAACGTCAAGAGAAATCAGTAAATGCTGAATGCTTTCAGCAAAATAAAATGCAGAATTTACATATAAATTCCACTTCGTATGGTAATGAGAATACAACGCCAACGCGCGTTGAAAGCATACAAAAAATAGATAAAAATGATCGATTGTCATATGTCACTACAGAAGGCAGATCATTTGACAATGACACTGCAACGGCACCTCCTGTTGAAAACATGATATATATAGATGAAGAAACTCCAGACACACGGTTCACATGCAGCTCTAACAATGACTGCTCATCTGACAGTGGTACTGTAACGACACCTACTGTTGAAAAGATGATCAATTTAGACGAAGAAACTCCAAGCTCACGGTTGACATACATCCTTACAAACGACTGTTCATTTGACAATGCCAATATAATTTCACTGCCCATTGGAAATAAAATATTTTCTGACGAAGGAACTTCAGACACATCGTTGACATGCAGCTCTAAAAATGACTGCTCAATTCAAAACGATTCTGTAACGACACCTACTGTTGAAAAGATGATAAATTTAGACGAAGAAACTCCAAGCTCACGGTTGACATACATTGTGACATTTGACAATGTGAATATAATTTCACCCCCTATTGAAAATAAAGGATTTTCTGATGAAGAGACCTCAGACGCACGATTGACACACCTCTCTGCAAATAGTAGCACGCTTGACGATAACTTACATGTTGAAAAAAGCAGCACACCCTCGAACGAAATGGCTGCACCACATCCTCGAGATATGAGTTGCCTTGGTGAGTTAGAGGCGCCGCACAAATCACCAGCTATAACTAGAAAAGCTAAGTCAAAGCGAGAATTCACTGAAGGAATTGGACAATTGCTTAACAAACTGGAACCCATTCCTGAAAAGTACAGCCAAATTCATGACGAGGTGCAAAAGTGCGTATCGCAACAAACCTCTGTTTATGCGGTGGACCATCCCAGTGACGATGGAAATTCTTCCACAATGATGACTGTGATGAGTATGACTTTCTACTTCCTCAGTCTCGTGGCGAAATGCTTGCTTAAATTTTCTCTGCGCATAGTCATTGAAATATTTTTTTTGGTACTGACCATCATCAAGGCACTCCTTGACACTGTTTTGTGAGTATCAATCAAACTACATAGTTTTTTTTTCACTTTATACCAATTTTTTAGGTTCTATATTTTTTTCGAGCATTATTTTCAATAATGTGAAATATTTGCTTAAGAGTTCATTATTCAAAATGAACACTTAATATTCTACAATTACCGCCGTAAAAGTAAATATTAAATAAATTGCTGTTATTTTTCATAGTTGAATTAAAGTTATAAAAATCCAGTGAATTGGATCTTCAGTTCAAAACCTACGACTGCTATCGTTTTTTTTTTTCGGAATAATTGACAATAAATGAAATTGTCTGATATTATGGTATTTCTTGTAGATTGTAAGCATATCAATATTTTGATTATTTTTGTTTGTTTTTAGAAAATACAGAAATATGCGAAAAAGGCGGACAATTGGAGTAAATACAGATAATCGTCGATAGAACCAAAAAGACTACATGAAATCAAACTAATGAGCGAGAAGATTCCAAAATGCCAAAGAATAATGTTTTTGCATCACATTTTGATATGTTGTATATGTTATTATGATATAACAATGAACAATAAACTATTATTTCCCATAATTTTATTTGAATTATTATAGAATGTGTTCGTAACATAATGTTTATTTTTAAATACTGTTTCATCACATAAAACTTAAAATATTGTCAAATTACAATAAACATGTAATTTTCTTACAATTAAATAATAATTGGTTGATCTCCCCTAAAGAGGGAAAGTTCCAGTGCTCAGAAGCTTCGTGCTTATCGTCCAATCGCCTTTAAAATCCACTTAATAAAATAAAATAAACAAATCATCTAAAATATGACTCGGATATACTACGTCTCTATATATATATATATATATAATCGTGTCGGAAACAACAGGGTCAGATCCTGTCTGCCCAGAAGTGGGCGACGTCGGTGGCGTTACTTCTGGCCATCATCAGGTATTCCTGGCTGCAGCTATTCGGGCACAGCGCACACTCCAGAAGGTGTGACAGTGTCTGCTCCACGCCGCAGTCACATTCAGTCGGTCTGCTGTATAACTGCCAGGCCCTCATTTGTGTCCTCGTCTTTATAGAAATTTGTAGTGACCTAATGCGCCCAAATATTTTTTTTTTAAAATACACAATATTTCCAAGATTTGCCATTGGGTATAGCTCAATAGCGTCAAAGCATTTGCTTTTCAAGCCAAAGGTCGGGGGTTCGATCCCCGACGGAGATTTTTTTTTTTTTAAATAATCGAGTTCTGAGTTCTAAAGTATCCCCGGTTGGTGTGAATTTGATCCTTCACCCGTAAAATGCCAGTCATAGCCTATTAATAAAAATTGTTGGTAGACGAAAGTCGGCCCGTGAAGACCACCCATTCATAGTAAATTCCTGTAATAATTAAGGATGATGCGTGACTCTCGGGCTGTAGTCTATAATGTTGGCGGATCAACAATCCACATGAAGCGCTTAGCCATATGCAGCATGGTAAGCATCAAAGAATTACACAGATGAGACTACAGAATTACTATCACCACCTGTCGGTATTCTTCTGTATAAAAATAAACTTTAGCAAATATTTACAATCGAATAACTGAAAAAGTGCGCAGTGTGAACGTAGCCATGGTTTCGATCCTAGTAAAAAAGTTGCTCAAAGTGATCCCAGTTATACAAGTTAAAAAAAAACACAATATTTCCAAGAACAAAAAACTGATGTGATAATATGTAGCCGTTTTTGCTTAATGCGTTTGAATATTTTAAGTTCTATGTAGACGCTTCTTTTTCGTACGTGAGTACATTCTGATACAATAATGCCATAAGCACTCTTGACACGTGGAAATAATATTCTGAAAAAAAAAATCTCTTCTCGCGAGTGACGGATTTTTCTTTTCGCAAAGACTAGATGTTTTTCCCTGAAGTTCTGACAAATAAGTCTTACCTTAAAATGGAACGCATTTAATATTACATGACCCGAAAGTAGGCATTTGAATGACGTCATAAAAGATCAATCCGCTTCGAAAGATGTTAAAAAATATTTTGTGTACGAATAAACTGACGCATTCAATTATTAATATTGCTTTTTTTATATCTTACAAAAATAATAAGTAAAGAGCTCAATTTTTTCGATGTATCGGAGTGATCATATATAGTAATACAGACAACGAAAGAATATAAAAAGCGAAAAAATCTTGTAATAGCCAATGTTCTTAATAATATAAAAAGGTGATAGAAAAAGACTAGAGGCCTTTGAGATGTGGTCATACAGAAGAATTCTCGGAATTTCCTGGAGAGACCACGACACGAACAATGAGGTTCTCAGGATAATCAAGGGAGATAGGCAGCTAATAAGAACCATCTCAGAGAAGCGAACCCGATGGATCGGTCATATCATGAGCCACGATGGTCTTCTTCGCGATATTGTGGAGGGGATGGTTGAAGGTAGAAACTGTAGAGGGCGCCCTAGACGGGAGTATTTGCAGCAAGTGTTCGAGGACATAAATTGTAGCTCTTATGCTGATATGAAGAGGGTTGCGGAGGACCGAGAGGGATGGAGATCGTGATGCAAGATTCCGTTGCTGTAAACCAATCCACCGGAGTGATACTGTGAAGAAAGAAAAACTTGAATTATTAATGAAGGGGGGTTGTGCCAAGAGAGTGCACGATCTTTAAAAGGACATTTTTAACACTTAAAAATCACAGCCATTCGCAAAAATATTTCCATTTATAAATAAATTAATATAATTATATTGACAAAGAAGGTATTGTATACATTTTATAGAATCCATGTTTAAGGGAGGAACAGAGCAAGTCAATACAACCATTTTCCATAATTTTGAATAAAAACTATGTGAAGTATTGATCTATCTGGAATTTTCATGAGTGAGCGATTAGTTTCATAGCAACCGGTGATGCTTATATAATTTTATTATTTCGTTACAAAAATTAAATTAATATTTTTATTTTGCTTCTAATATGTGCTGCTTCTAAGGATCACACCATTCCAGTGTAATGTGTATTCATCGTTTCTGATTTATGTGATCTACTATGGATGGTAAAAGAAGAATCTTTCTTAGGTTGGGGTATTAAGAAACTCCCGCTGGGTAGGCTGACAACATCAGAAAAATAGCAGAATTAGGTTGTAAGAAGATGATATAGGAGAGCCAGGGATGGAGATTAAATAAAGAGGTCTACGTTGCGCAATGTACGGAACACAGGTGATGTAATAGTATTAATGATTTTATGTTCTTTTTTAGTTTGGGATGAGGCCTCTTCTAATGGCCGCCTGGCATGGACACTTGGAGGCTGTGAAACTTCTCATTGATGTTGGCGCTTGTATCAAATCAGTCAACAAGGTAATGTTATCAATTTAATCTTACCGTTATAAACCTGAACCTTGATAAAAAAAACAATATAATATTTTTAATAATGTCACAGGCATAGACCCCAAAATAAATTCATTACATTCAGGCAGCAAGGGCTATATCATCAGCATGATATAGCTCTTGCTGACTGGTACCGAAAACCTCGATACAATATTTTGTCTCTTTCTTTTATTCGCTCGCCTGACATGCACATCTAATAATGTTAGTTGTAATTATATAATAATACACGGTGTTTGCGTACGCCATTTTATTTGTTGTGACAGCTGCTCCATTTCATGTTGGTGCAACTGTCATCTTCAATTTTCTTTTTTGCCGCGACAGTCTTGGCAGCGCTTGATGTCAGTGCTCCGTCAGTTGGCCGCTCACTCGCGACCGGTATGGCGAACGACATTAGGCGTTGTGAAAAAGCTAGTATCTAATATAATAAACGCGAATTGTGAACTAAAAATAAGTTCTTTGTATTGTCAATCTTCTACTACATCCTGCTATCCAGTAATTCGATAACCAACTTAGGGAGAAGGATATCGCTTTGTTATTATAAATGATCACTTCCCTTTGAACTAAATTATCAATCATCTAATGTTTTTAAGCACTGATAAGAAAATAATGATGAAATGTAATAAGATTTATTTTTCGCGTCCTGTTTTTCTGCTTTGTGGAGGCCTACACTGGCAAAAAGCAACTCTCGGGTATAGCTCAATAGTCAAAGCGTTTGCTTTGCAAGCCAAAAGTCTAGGATTCGATCCCCGACTGAGATTTAAAAAAAAGATTTGTAATCGATTTTCTGAGCTCTAAAATACCCCTGTTTAATGTGAATTTGATCCCTCATCCGCAAAATTGCAGTCCATAGCCTATTAATTAAAATCAGTGATAGACGGAAGTGGTCCCGTGAAGACCACTCATTCATAGTAAAATCCTGTAATAATAAGGATGATGCGTGAATCTCAGACTGTAGTCTATGACGTTAGCGGAACAACACTCCACATGCAGTGCTTAGCCATATGCATCATAGTAATAGTCATACAATTCCATACATGAGACTTCAAATTACTATCACCATCTATCAGTATTCTCTTGTATGTGCTTACATAAAAAAAATGGCATAAAAGCTTCATCCGCCTTTCGATGTATGCACTCATATTATACATCCCGTCCATTATATATTTACAATCCGTAACTGCGTTGTGACAGTTTGTCAATATGATTGATAAATTACAGTATTTTCAGGTGAAAAAGTCCCGATTATGAATACGGAATACCTGACCATAAATACACCTGTTATTGTTGTTAATTAAAAAATGTTATATTATACGATTTACTAAAAATATTGCATGTGTATGTATTTTTTTAACGTAAGCACATACAGGAGAATACCGACGGATGCTGATAGTAATTCTGAAGTCTCATCTGTGGAATTCTATTACGCTTACCATGGTGCATATGGCTAAGCGCTGCATGTGGATCCGCCAACGTCATAGACTAAAGCCCGAGATTCACGCATCATCCTTATTATTACAGGAATATACTATGAATGGGTGGTCTTCACGGGACGACTTTCGTCTACCACCAATTTTGATTAATAGGCTATGACTGGCTTTTTACGGGTGAGGGATCAAATTCACACCAACCGGGGTATTTTAAAGCTCAGAAGTCGATTAAAAACCTTTTTTTTCTCTGTCGGGGATCGAACCCACGACCTTTGGCTTTACCTATTGAGCTATACCCGCAAACAAATATAATTTACAAAATAAATATACTACGTCATATAATAATATTCGGCCGCATTTTTTTTTCTAAGCATTTTATTTTTTACTATCGTCTTTCTCGATTTTTGAATAGTTCTTATATTCTCAGCGCTTATAAATAAATTTGAATTTTCTTACATGTTTTTTACAACATTTGCTAAATATGATAAGAATCTAAAATCATTTTTTTAAGTAGTTTTACAGGAATTTTCTTTTTTATATCATATTTAATACAACTACAAATAACAATGTATGTCCTGCAATTAGCAGATACTTGAATATTACGATTGTTATGAAATAACATACTCAATATTATCTGTTTATAACAATTAATGTATACTCGTGTATAGTACTCTCCCAGTAGTATTTATAGATATTACGGGAGACGCTCCAGAAGAAATATTTCGTTACAAGACACTGAAGCCTCTCATCGAGTTACAAACTCTGGACCCAACAGTTCTTCTGCTCTGTGATTACGTGGGTCAAGGATGGCACAAATCTGTTCAGTGAGAATAATAGAAAAGCAAGAAATTAAATCTCCTTTGAGAATAATTTCAATTTCAATTTATTTTTTCTTTTATATACATTACAAATAACAATATTTAATTCATTTCTAAAACAGGATACAGGATTAATAAAAATTTATAAATAACACAATAATAATAGGATCATTTAAAAAGTCCCGGAGCCCGCTAAACAGAAGACTCCACGAAATTACTTTGATAAATAAATTCGTGGAGTAATGATTCACTTTATAGGTGTGATACTTTTTCTATGTCATCATCATCATCAGTAGCCTATATCCGTCCACTCTTGAACGTAGTTTAGTTTTTCAAGGAAGATTATTTTTTTTGCACCTATCTATGATCGTCTTTAATTCGTATCACAAGACTTGCTCAATTGTGTAATAGCATAAAAAATTTCATATAATATGTATATTTAGCCCCCTTAAAGTACTGGAGGACTCTGCGAAATGCCTAATGGTCACAGGTTCGATAAAAGAAAAATCCTGATGTATCTCCTTCTCGTGGTGGAGGGCGAGCGACATCAGTTCGCCAATATAGTAATATAGACAGGGACCGAATGTTGGTCGGAAAAAGCTAACACTCAGCTAACCTCATCAGGTCAAGCTGGTAAGGGCACTCTATTGTCCTGGAGATAGTAAATGCTCTCCAGAGGCGCATGAATCTTTATGGTCAACGGCATTAGGATGTGAAAAGAAAGGGAAAAATAAAAAGACGTCCCATGTATCAGCGAACAATGATTGCATCTCAAGTATGATCAGGATGCAAGATTTTTTTGCTGCAAACCAATCCAACGGATTGATACTACGAAGTAGATGTATATTTATGTACAATTTTAGCAGCTCACATAGGAAAGTAAGTAAAAATTAGCTTGAAACATTTTGCAATACAGGCGGCCGTGGGAGTATGTATTTATAATCTTACAGAGTAAACAAAAACATTAAAAATATATGCTTTGCCTTATTAAAATATAATTCTCATAGGATAGTTTATGAAAGCGCATGCAGTGAGCACAACTGTTCATAACGACTGGACGTTGCAGGTGGAAATTATAAGTTTTGTTTTTGCTTGTGTATAGGTTGAGAAGATTAAAGTTTATATGGATATATTTTTTTAAGAGATTCTGATCGTATGAACGAGGAAACAAAAATACTGAAGGATCTTCCCAAATATTACCGGTGGTATTTAGGAATGAATTTTTTAAAAACGAAAGTTATCAGTCGACATACATTAACAGTGAATGGATGTTCAGCAAGTGGGTGGGTGCAGGAAGAATTGATTGATTGAGTTAAGAGTTAAGAGGAGCAGCAGTAGTGGTAATAACGATAATAATAAGAAGAAGACTGTGTATAAGTAAATCTTGTAAGATTGGTTCACATACTCATGTGAACCAATCTTACGTATGCGTTCGTAGTATTGGATGGTTAACTTAAGTGAGCCATTATTTATTAAACGAACTGCTCTTTTTTGAACCGACTCTATTCAGTCTCGCCAGTATTCAATGATAGGGATTCTTCCAAAATAATTTAAATAAATATAGAAATGGTTCGTTGTTCCGGCCCTGACTGTAGCTTTAATACGATATCTGCTAACTCAACTTCATTTGCTCTAATGACGTCTGCGACTAATGACTTCCCATCTGCAGCCAGTCACTGCGATGTTCAAGAAAATCAAATAGCCACTTGCAATATTCAATGCTAAAGTAAATTATGACTGGGTGAAAATCAATGCGATGGATCCCAGCAATGCGAATAAGAGCATTCAATATTTGCTGTTATCCTGAAAAAGAGCTTCTTTATCATCTTTGCGTGCAGCGCATCCAAAATGTTATGTAATTTTCCATGACTCTGGTGGATAAATCAGGCAGTTTTTGACTGATGACATAAATATTTTTTTCAGAAGCACAATTTGCGTTTATTTACAATATAAGATTTCAGTTTCCCCGCCCGACCGTAACATGTTGTATCGTTGGCCTCGGTCGGGCGAGAGCGGCCGCGCGGTACGAGCTGACGACAGACGGAGCACAGTGACATGTAGCGCTCTAAAAATAATCGCGACTAAGTTACAAATTAATGTTGACAGTTGAACCAACAAGAAATGGAGCAACTGTGAAAACAAATAAAATAACGTATGCAAACGCTGTGTAATTTTATATTAAATTAAAACTAACATTATTAGATGTGCATATCAGGAGAGCGAACAAAAATAAGAGACAAAAGATCGTTTTTAGAGGCTTTTCGGCATCACCCTAAAGAGCTATATCAAGCTGATATCAGTATAGACCTGCAACTTAAGAAAACTTAAAAGAAAAAATCTAACGAGGTCAAATCGCACGGTCTTAGTTGCCAGTTGCACATCAACTCCACATGAGATGACCACGCCCTCAGTCATCACTCGGGCAGAATGTCCAATGTGGCATGAGCTGTCTGGCATGTAGCATCGTCCTGTTGAAACCAAATGTCGTTGTTGTTTATATCATCCAATTCAGGCTAAGAGAATTTGGTAATCATCATCGTTTAGCGCTCGCTGTTAACAGTATTGACCTGGTCAACGTTGTTCTCAAAGGAATATGGACCGATAACGTCGCCAGCCCAAAATCCACACCAAACAGTTACTTTTTCGGGATGCATTGGACGCCCTTGGATATCATGTGAATTGATATTGTTCCGAATTCGACAATTTTGTTTGTAGATGTACCCATTAATCCAGAAATGTGTCTCATCACTTCTTCTTCGTAGTAGTATCAATCCGGTGGATTGGTTTGCAGCAACAGAATCTTGCATCTCGATCTCCATTCCTCTCGGTCCTCCGCAACCCTCTTCAGCTCAGCATAAGAGCTACAACTCATGTCCTCGAACACTTGCTGCAAGTACTCCCGTCTAGGACGCCGTCTGCAACCATCCCTTCCACAATGTCGTGAAGAAGACCATGCTGGCACATGATGTGACCGACCCACGGGCTCGCCTCTCTGAGATGGTTCTTATTAGTGTTCGTGACGTGATCTCTCCAGGAAATTCCAAGAATTCTTCTGTATGACCACATCTCAAAGGCCTCTAGTCTTTTTTTATCACTTTCAGATAAGCACCATGTCTCACAGCCGTACATCAAGATACCAAGCAATTGTTTTGGCAAGTTGCTTGCGGAGAATTAAATTAATATTCTTTGACTCAAGATTTTTTCTTTTTCGTTGAAAGCTAGCCTTGCTTGATGTATGCGACTGTTGACTTCTCTTTTTGTTCTGCCATCCTAGGTGATCGTACTTCCAAGGTATACAAACTCTTTTGCATCTTTTAGGGGTACTCCTAGGATTAATACATTAATTTTCTGCTGCTCATTGCGGCTTACTCTCATGACTTTGATTTTTGTGCTGTTTATCTTCATATATAAAGTAAGAATTAATTATGTTTTCCATGGATGTCAGCGCTTCAGTGAGTTCATTATACGAGTTCGAATAATGTCAAATATTACGAGTCAATTAAGTGTAAAGCCGGTCTCGCTTCCAAAAAACTAGGTGTATTATATAGATCACGTCGGTATTTCAACGATAAACAACTTCTTCTTCTATGAAAATATAAAATGTAACAATAATATAAAATTCTTACAACTTGATACTTTTAAAGACAAATTAAAAAATGAATGCTGGAACAAACTATATAATTGTAGTGATGCAAACGAATGTGGTGAAATATTTAACAATAAAATCGCTGAAATCGTGAGCTTATCATCAAAAAGTCGAACGAAACCGTTACTCTCTAAATACAGACCTATCAAACCATGGATTACACAGGGTCTAATAATATCAATACGACATAAAGATAGACTATTTAAACTTACGATTAAACAACCAAATAACGTCAACTTAAGTAAACAATATATATCATATAAAAATAAACTCACATATTTAATAAAGAAAACAAAAGAATCATACTATAAACAAAAACTAAACATCACTGATAAAAACGGTAAAGAGGTTTGGAATGTAATAAATGAAATAATTGACAAAAATAAACATAAAACTAATTCAATTAAACAAATAAAACATGACAATCAAATGATTTGCTGCACAACAAACCCAGCTAAAGCCGCAAAACTATTTAATAATTATTTTGTTAACGTTGGAAAACAACTTGCACAACTCATAGATGCCAAAAAACCTAATATGAATCACACTGCAGACGTTAACATTGAACAAAAATAACAAATTTTCAAAATACAACAGAAGCTGAAATTTAATTAATCATTGATAACATGAAAGACGGTTCATCACCAGGATTTGACGGCATTAAAGTACATACTCTTAAACATGTTAAAAACAAATTTCCAAACCTCTCGCGTTTATCATAAATAAAAGCCTACAAACTGGAATTTTTCCAAATGTTTATAAACAAACAAATATCACACCTATTTTCAAGTCTGGCGACCCTGACGATATTACAAACTACAGACCAATATCAATAATTTCAAACATAGCAAAAATATTCGAAAAAATAGTTAAAATTAGATTAAATAAATTCATTAATTCTAATAATCTAATTAATGAAAACCAATTCGGATTCATGGAAAACAGAAACACCCAAGATGCCATTGCTAAACTTTCAAGCTATATACTTGACTCATTAGATAAATCAAATAAATGTCTAGGTATATTCATAGATTTAAAAAAGGCATTCGACAGCATATCCCACCCAAAACTAATTTCAAAATTAAAACACATTGGAATTAGTGATAGCGCATTGGAATGGATAAAAAAGTTATCTATATCAACGACCTCAAGTAGTTAAAATTAATAAAATACCGAGTCAAAAGAAACTAGTGAATTTGGAATACCGCAAGGAACGGTATTGGGACCACTACTTTTTATTATCTATGTTAATGATATATTCAAACTGAATATTAACGGTAAAATAATATCATATGCTGACGACACAGCAATAATAATTGAGAGTAATAACTGGAAGGAAGCAATAAAATTAGCCAACGATGACGTTAACTGTCTCAAAAGGTGGTTTGACATTAATCTACTTACATTAAATGCAGAAAAGACATATCTAATCCCATTCTCCATAAACAAAAATAAAATAAAAACACCTATTACTAAATTATTTATACATTGCCCTGGATGTAATAATTCTAACTGTGAAAAAAACTGCTCAATGATCAAATCCACAGAAAAAATAAAATACCTGGGTATATTAATTGACAGTAACTTAAAATGGAACATGCACACAGCCGAACTAGTGAAACGTATACGCAAATGCATCTACATATTCATTAGACTCAGAAACATCCTATCTAGAGCAGATTTAAAAATGGTTTACTACTCCATTGTCCAATCTCAACTGCAATATGGCATTGTCGGCTGGGGAGGAACATACCTAAATATCACCAACCCCATTAGAACTGTACAAAAACTTATCATCAAAATCATATTAAAAAACCTCCCACATACCCAACAGAAAGCCTATTCAATGAATTTAAAGTGCCAACGGTAGATTCATTATACCAAAAATACACTGTTCTACAGACAATAAAAAGAAAGGAGAATTGAAAACTGGAACACTCATCACTCTGCTAGGTATATACATAATCTACTAATACCAAAATTTAACACACAACATGCAAAGAATGGTTACAAATACAACGGAATAGTGAATTTCAACAATCTTCCTCCGGAAATAAAAGCGATCAGTGACATGAAAATAATGAATAAAAGGGTAAAACGGTTCTTCAAAAATAAAAAATCAGATCTGACGTAATTGTACAAAAATGAGAAATAAATGATATATATATAATTTTTTTATTACATTATAATGTTACTATTATTAAAATGATACTAATGTAAACCTCTCTGTATATGATTCAAGCTAGGTACCAAGTAGTAATTGTATGTATATGATCCAAGCATAATAAGTATAGAATTTATATAAATTGTATAAAATATTTATATTGTTAAAAAGGTATTGATTATATTAAGTTCATTACAATGTGTCTGGTGGAAATTGAGACTTACATGGGTCGAGGCTATTAAAGAATCGAAATATATATGTAAATGATGCTGAAATTGTCACTTCGACTATAAAAAATTTATAAATATGAATGATATTATTTTATATTCTAAAAAAAAAAAGAAAATATGTTATTATGTAAAAATGTAAAAAAATAATAATATAAATTAAGCAACACTTAAATCAAAAGATGAATCCCACGCCACACACAAGATCTACCTTTAAGTGGCGTGGAATGCGAATTTCAAAAAAAAAAAAAAAATGAATGTAATACTATCAAAAAAAATCTTAAATGTATCCTATTATATTTGATTAAATAAAAAAAAAAATTAAAAAAATAAAGGACAAATCTGACCTATCCTTGAATACGGCAGTCACCTTTGGATTGGAGCCCCAAAATACCTTCGATAAACAATGACACCCTTACGTCTAATCTACAATCAATGGAACACAGACGTAAGATTGGTTCTCTTAGTCTTTTCTACCGTTATTACCACGGTCGCTGCTCTTCGGAACTTAAAGAACTAATTCCTCCTGCACCCACTCACAGCCGACAAACTCGTCTTACACTTACCGAACATCCATACACGGTTAATATATGTCGACCAAGAACTGGCAGCTTCCAAAGTTCCTTCCTTAATGCCACCGGTAAACTATGGAATGCTCTTCCAGCGTCTGTGTTTCCTCCTTCCTACAATCTGGATCTCTTCAAGAAACAGATAAATGTACACTTGCAATCTCCCCAACCCACAAATACGAACACAACACACGTTTCCCGCATGCAGCGTCCAGCCTCCCTGGCTGAGCGTCATAGAGTGCACTGCTCTCTTTTTTTTTTTTTTTAATAATGTGACAAAAGGAAACGTAAAGATACAGTATGACGTGGGAAGTATTACACAGAATAACGACCACATCAAAAGCTTACAAATCAGTTCAATATTTCTTGACCGGTTGTGCTCTCCTGCATGCGTTTACATAAAAAAAAAAAAAACTTCAGTTTCATCAATCAGAGCAATGTCGTCAGCAAACTTTATCATATCAATCTTTGGCCGTGTATTTTAACCCCTTCTCTATGGCCCATTTTTTCTCTGATGTTATTTATTGCATTTTGTATGTATGCGTTAAGGAGTACAAGCGACAGAGAGCATCCTTGTCCCCTCTCATCACCGAAGACCGTAAAATAGGCGAAATGCGCAGAACGTTGCCCGAACACAACACCCATTTTGATAAAACAAATTGATTATTTTCACGTGTTGTTGAACGCTATATCAGTACACATTGATTTAACAAATTAAACCAATTTATCAAGGTTTGAAAATCTTGATTTAAAGACTATAAATATATAGATTTATTATGTTTTCATATTCGTTTTATTTTGGTCTAATTATGATTATTCCGCTGTCCCACAATTGTGCCAAATTCAACTTGGACAAATATTTATTTAACAATGGCCATTTCACGGTTCTCGGCGGTTTTAAAACAATTTGCGCCCAAATTTCCCAGTAAAACTTTGCGCGAGAGTTTTCCCGGAAGTGGGGGATTGTGTTTGAAAGGTGAACACACAAAAGAAATCCTCAAGGATAATATCAAAGCGAATAAAGTTAGCCAGAGTAAAGGTACCCGGTGTAATTTAATTTGTAAATTATTACGTTTACTATTCTTTGCCATAAAACATTGGTTATAAGCGCCCTAAGCACGCACCAAAACAACAGTATATACTCTTACAGTCAAACCTCCAATAACGCTCGATTTTTTATTTATAATGGAGATTTTCCTATAGTGCTTGCGACAATCTTTCATTCAACGGTCCTAGCTTGGAACTGTGGCTTTTATGAATTTCTTCCGACCGACATTTTGATCGTAATTACAGCGCTCATCTTCATGGTTGACGATTGTGATTAAAGGATATCAACTCAAAAATGACCTGCAATGGCGGTCGAAATATACATTATAAGAAATTTGCCTCACATGGATAAATCCAAAAGCCACAATTTCAAGTTTGATCGTGAAAACCTAGGAAGTTATTTAAGTAGCACCTTCTTTGTTATTGTTTTGAGTTAAACCGTTTCTTATGACAACATGGTCCAGGCCTTGAGAGCATTCGAAGAAAAAGTGCGATCTTATGACAACTTTATAGGAGAAATAACTGTATTTGTATGGTTCTCGTTGGTTTTCCAAGGTGCGAGAGTCAAGGGTCCTAAAGGAAATACAGCTGAAGTTTATGCTGTCTTGCGGCACGCTGATCACTGAGTAATAGGAAAAGAGAGAGATTGACGTTTTATTTTGACATACCCCGTTAATAAAAGGCAACTCCATGTCGCCGGGATCGTCATCGGAACGCGTGGTCAATGGATGAAGAGCAGGTCGCCAAGCAAAGAACTTGTCAAGAAGGACATTGTAATTTATTTTAGGTAAAAGAAGACAGAAAAAAAAAATTATATCCGCTCTCAGGGACGAAACACTCAGGCCGTGGTAAGGATTTACTGCGCCGAACACGCATAGTGGCCACTTGGCGAACTATGGCGCTCCACATGATAGGACTAGTCAAAATAAACAAAATGACGCCTGTAACTCCACGTCTATAGTTACTGAAAACTAAAAATAGTCTAAAATTTTTATATATGCATGTCAGACGAGCCAACTAAATAAGAGACAATATATCGGAGGTCGAGGCTTTTTGGCACCAGCCTTCAAGAGCTATATCGATCAGATTTAATTTTTTCTTTTGTTTTAGCAACAACATAACCTGTTGATGTGTGCCGCGGGCAACAGGCGAGCGCACGTCGAAGTGGTCGAGCACGTGCTCACCGTGCTCAGCGTGCACAGCGGGGCCGGTATTACCTCCAACAACCCTGGAGCAGAGCCAGCTTGTGAAGACGCAAAGGTGGCTGAAGGGAACGCAGGTGTGAAGTGTGCGGTTGATCAGCTGGACGCGCTGGACGCTGTGGGCAGAAGTGCTCTTCATCACGCTGCCTTGGCTGGTCACGCGCTGGTGGTGAAGAGACTCGCTCGTGCCGGGGCAGACGTAAATGCTGTTGATAATGTAAGGACTCTGCTACAACAAAAACACCCACTTTTATTCGTTCTCAGCCACACTTTTAATTTTATGTTATTAATTTAATGTAATACACGCATCATCATTTTTTAATACTGCGATCATATTAAAGATGGGTAATCTTTGTTTTTTTTAATTTTTAGGACATTTACGACTTTTCAAGTATTCTACGCAGGAATTTGTTCTCGCATTCCATTACACGGCTGCATTAGCTCTTGATGAGATGCTAAGATTCACAGCCGTGTTCAAAACATTATTTTGAACATTACTGTGTTGTATTAAATATCCAAAAATCTTTAAAGTATTTGTTATAATCAACTCTTTATCTTAGATTCATTCAGTCAGGTACGACAAAGGGCATTTTTGCCACTCTATATAAATTGAACAAAACAACTCCGGTCTTTGTATTTATCCTCAGTGCCGGAACATTGACATTCCGGCATTACCAGTTGGCTGATGCCGTCATTTCTGGACCGCGACCTCGGTTTCGGAACAGCCGTACTAAAGAAGAATAGGGACGATACAAGTGCTGTAGATTCGGCACTTTGTTTCAATCGAGTAAAGCTGTGAGTTGAAGGACGCTTCAGCATTCCTAAGACAGGTAGCGAGCTCTTTCTGCACGTTAGCATTATCAGTGGCCTGTATCCCGAGATATCTTTCAACCTTTTTCTTCTTCTTCATATCAGCGACGTCAAATTGCTTCTGCTCAATATCTTGCAACATATACGGCCCCTATGATGCGCAACATTAAGTCTTTTGATGTGCAGCTAGTCGGGCACATGGAGCAGAATCTAAAGTGTGAGGCAGTCTGCAGGTCTTTACAGTCACACTGCGGAGACTCTCTCACCCCGATTCCGGTTATAAGTCTGTTCAAGGATTTCCAATTCCTCTAGTCAATAGTCTTACAAGTTGAAAGGTTTTTCTTTGGGCATTGAGTAAAGCTACGAGTCCAAGATATTGCGCACGAATTTGAAAGGCGCTTCAGCGTTAACGGGGCGGGAAGGTCGCTCTCTCTGCAGGGCACACCAAGCTTTATTTATTTATTTAACAGAACCGTAATTCCAAGATGTACAAAATATAAACAAATGGTAATATAAAGATGTTCTGTTTGTAGGAGCAGCACACGGCGCTGCACCTGGCGTGCGCGCAAGGCCACCAGGAGGCGGCCGAGGTGGCGCTGCAGCTGGGCGCGCGACTGGTGCGCGACGGAGCGGGGGACACGCCCTTGCACGCGGCCGCGCACGCTCAGCACGCAGACCTCGTGCGGCTGCTGCTCGCGCAAGGAAGCGACCCTGACGTGCAGAACGATGTAAGTTTCCTTGAGAAAACTCAGAAGATTCAAATTTGGAACAAAATTTGAATTTCGCTTTCGAGTATTTTTTTTTTCAGTTGTGTTCAATTGTTTTTCCGCGTTTGGAGAGTGTAACGTCAACCTCAATGGTTGACACTGAGAGTGATTCTCTAGGATCTCTCTTCATATTCGTAGAATAACTTCATGATCATTTCACCAACGCATGTCGTAGTTATTAATATACATATTCATGTATTCCCTTTAATTTTAACAATAAATAAGAATACCTATAGTTTCCTGTTTATTTTCAGAAAGGACTGACACCTCTCCACCTGGCGAGCAGTTTGGGATGCCGAGGCATTATCGACTGCCTGCTGCAGGCTGGAGCATCTCTCAACAAGCAAGCCAAGGTCAGTTATGACTATCTGAAATCTGTCAAGAGACATCTATGTCTGTTTTAAATACTGACACCGTGTCACCGGCCACGAGCGTCCGGTGGCCAGTAGGCAGTGGTGCGCCGACCGCGACGAGTAGCGTGTTCTGACACGGCTGGGGTATGAAAGCATACGCTCTGACCCGGACCGAAATATTATCAAGTTTACCGACATATATATGTCAATGTGCTTCTCAAAAAATACTGTGTGCTGCTCATATGCTCCTCATCTGTCCACCACGTGTCCTTATAAGTCGTTCGTCCTTAAGTAAAGGGGATGTTAAATCATATGTTCTTAAAACAAATTTACAAAAAATGTTAGGGGAATTTTGTAATTTAAATCTGTAGTCATCTAGTAAGCCTATATCACCATCGTATACCTGTATATATAAACCATTATAATTAAATACGAAAGTCGGTACTTTTTTAGTTACATGGAAAAAGTAAGAGTTATTAAACTAAACAAACTTGCCGTACATGTTTACAAAACGTAACAAACGTAACTCTGCGGGTTTTCCGTTTTATAAATTTTTTACAAGTGGTAATTAAAAAACTCTTCAACTTGCGTGTTTTCATAATGATGAATGATGCGACGTGAAAATTACAAAACTGACAAAAAAATTTCGTTAAAAAGTCGTATTCAGTGAAATTGAGGCTTTCGCTCTCCATATGGGTGACCACATTTTAGAGTAAATAATTTATTCCAAAATAAATATTTATATTTAATTGTATTTCAATACCATCAAATTTGAGCAATCGAAATAAACTCAAATGATAAAGACTGAAAAGGGTAGTAGTAGCCTCATAGTTAGGTATTACGATAAGAGTATCATTTTAGGTTTTTGGTGGTTTTTTAGAGAATATTTCAATACTCTTATATTTATAGATCAGATACAGAGGTTAGAAGATAACGTACATGCAAATTTACAGCAAACATCATCTTATATGATTAAAACATTAAATGATATGAATATGAGCAAATAGTAGTGGGCCAACGCTGTGTGATCTGTGAACCTTAGTAACTCTATAACTCGCCATATAGTGTTGATCAGCCACGTCATTAAACTACAGCCTGTCATTGTCAGCGTACAACATACACCTTATCATATATTTTTAAGGGACTCACTGGCAATGAAAAGCATCAAATTCACATAGCAGAATGTACAATATGAGTATGAAAAATGAAAAAATAATTATGACCTCTTGAATGATTCAAATTAATTTCATGAATCTTTCATCAACGAAAATAATTCCTAGTATTTTATCAAAAATTTAGAATGTGCATGTGTGATTGAGCTGCACATTAGAAACAAATGGTCCCGCTCTTGGAGGCGTCGGGCTTATTAGCCGACCTCTTTAAAAAATCAAACAAAATATGCCTCAAATACTTCAGTAGCCGTTTATTAAATTTACTAGAATTCTACTTTGTTAGTAACTGGGAACTGGACTTTATCCGCCTCACACCCGCATCGACTTGCAGAGCTTCTTGGCAGTGCCCGCTGCGTTCAATCCCTCTTGGATGACCATCAGGAGGATTATCAGCAGACGGACGCTGTCAACTTCTTTCAAAGTCGGGGTCATCGCGACTTCGCTAGTCTCTCGTGGAGCCTGAAGTGTGGCCTGAAAAGACCATCGTTCAACCCTGGATACATGTAAGACGAAAGAATCGCAATGAACAGTGGTTGAAACCAACTTGAGTGAAGATATTGACATATTTAGTGTTATATTGCTTCAGATTCAGTGCTAGTGTTGACGAAGGCGAAATTTTGGAAGTTTGATGTTGTGACAATAATGCCATGTTATTTGTGGGTCATCATCCATGATTTACTTATAACAGGATTTTTGTTGTTACAAGTCAACTATTTGCATTGAGTCTCCTAACGCTTGTTCTGGATGTGAGGTCATTGACACTAAATGTGTCAATAAATTTACAGGGCCACACTTTTATGTAAATACTTCAATGATGAATTAAGATGTAAAAATATTTTGTAATGTTATTGAAGGAAATAAATAAATAATTGTCTAATCACACCGTAGGACAGTTAAGTCTCCATGATGACGCGCTAATTCAGATTATGATCAGTTAGCAACTGATAAATCCAGTGGGAGTCCCCTCTGAACAGTTGTGGCCACTGCACAGAAGTGCTGAAAGAAAGAACCCGTGAAAGAGATTAGAATCGCATTCATGGGATGTAAAGAGATGGAGATGGAAGATAGATTCTCTCACCGAAAATACGAGCAAAGATTGTAAATGCGTGGAAATTTTTTTTAGTAACTGGGAACTATATGTAATATGTTTCCAGTGGACCTTCGAGACAGAGATGTCTGGGTGCGAGGCGTTATCAGCTTAAACTGAAAGAACTGAGTGGCAGCAATTAGTGGTGACCAAATATGTATGAATATGATATGATGAATAAATAAAAAAAATAATGTTGATCAATTGATATTGTTATTATTATTAAGCTTTGTTGGTGATCAAACTCGTGACTGCTGGCATGACAGTCGTCAGTTAAAAGTATTTCAGAATGTATTTTCATGTTATTATTTATTTCTAGAATGGCAACACTCCCCTTCACGTCGCCTGTCAAACCAGCAACATTGACATCGTGGAGCTGTTCATAGCAAAGGGCGCAGATCTCAACTGCTTGAATTCGGTGGGTGTCGGGCTTTCGTACTTATTTATATATTCCATTTAAAAACTTTTTACTGTTGTGCAAATATATACAATAATAGACAACGAAACTATTTAGATAAAATATTATGAACAAGCTCTTCTTCTTCGTGTCAGCGACGTCAAATTATTTTTTCCCAGTATCTGGCAACATCGATAGCTCGTGCGTTGCCCAGCATTAGGTCCTGAGATGTGCAGCTTGTTGAGCACATGGAACAGGATCTTACGTGTGAGGCGGTCTGCAGGTCTCCACAATCGCACAATAGTGTTTATCCCTGCCGAAGCATTCCCCATCGCTCGAGGTTGTCCTTTGTTCTACCAAATCCGGTTCTTAATCTGTTCAGGGATTTCCAGGTCTGCCAGTCAACGTTCTTGCCAGTTGGGAGGTCTTCTTTTGGAGTAATGAAATTCTCTGATGCGAATTGTTGCCAGAGTTGAAGTCTCACATTTTCAGGGCCGGATGTGAGAGGTTGTGTGGATCTCAGACAGCTGCTTCGCGACTTTAATCTTGGTGTTGGGGGTATCTGATTATACAAGCAGTGGGACGGTTGGTTGATTGCCTTACGCATTTCTTCGGCGCATATGACTTTGCGTCTTATGTTTGGTGGTGCGATACCAGCCAAGGGTATAGTTTAGAAATGGGTGATGGCTTGAGGCAGCCTGTGACACAGCCTCTGCATGCATCATTCAGGGCAGTATCCACTTGATTTCAGTGGGCTGATCGACCCCACACTGGTGCCGCATATTCTCCGGTTGAGAAACAAAGTGCTAAAGCTGAGGTACAAAGAAGAGTGGTTGGGCTCCCCAGTGAGTGTTGGTCAGTTTGCGGATGAGGTTGTTTCTTGTTGCAACTTTCTGTTTGGTGTTGCTGCAATGACGCCTGAAGGTGAGGGTGCGATCTAGAGTGATTCCGAGGTATATTGGATGGTCTCTATGTTCCAGTACTCTACCTTCCCACGGGACACGAAGCTTTCTGTTACCTTCCCTGCTTCAAAGGTGGAAACAGCAGACTTGTGTCTTTGATGGGTTGGGTTTGAGATGATAGTTTTTGTAGTAATAAACTAGTTTAATTTAATGTAATATAAAGAAACGTCACACTAAAAACATCAATAATTTCATTAAACGTAAAAGTAAACTGTCACTTTCGACGTAAAAAATAATAGAATTTTATTTTGTAAATTATTTATTTATTTAAAAGATGATTAAAAGGTATTGTTTGTTGACTTAAATGTTTATTTTACCTGGGTTGAGTCACTCTTTGGACTAAATGGTTCAGGACGCGTGGGCGTTGGACTAATCATCCGATAATCTCCTTAAAAATTCAATCATACAAATATGCCTCGGATACTGCCGTCTATTCAAGTATCTAGAATTCTGCAGTAAAATTCATCGGGAATCATATGTTCTAAGTCGACTTTCGGGTGGAGAGATGTCTTAGGGCAAGGCATGGACAATGGGAACTGAGTGGTGGAAATTTGAACTTACCATATGCTCTAGATATGGAACGGATATAGTGTTCCGGAACCGAGGTCGCGGTTCCGAAACGACGGCATCAGCTTAAATGAGGATAAGTCCAAAGACGGGAGTTGAATTTATACTGATTTATTTGATAATATACCCCTTTTTCAATTTACATAGAGTGGCAAAATATTGTGATGGTCAATGCCCTGTGTCGTACTCGACTGCATGAATCGACAGATTCCATCTAAGATAGAGAGTTTGATTGTAATAATTATTACAATGGAAGACTTTTGGATGTTTAATACAAAATAATTCTGTTCAAAATAACCCTTTGAACATATAGGAATAAAAAAATGAATGGTAAGGAGGTTCATAATTGGAGAATACTTCTTGGAAGGATACCGGATACTAGGCAACGATCAGTTCAGGCATCTCATGGTTACAAAGCCCCGTGATTTACTGAATCAGTGCGCCTGATTGAGTTTCATGAAGACTACTTGATGGCGATACAACTTAGTTTTGGAGCTCACTAGCAAGCGCTTACTTTTAAAATGTACCTATAGATATTTTTGATACGATAGGTTTTAACACATGGTTGTCGGGACACGGATTTTTCCGTTTTTGCGTGACTGATGCTCGTTTGCGGGAACCCGTAAACATCCGTGTTTTGTAGTCTGTTGCTAGAAGTCGGCTCACGTGTGTTTATCCGTGTAATTTGAAGTGCATTTTTTTGTTGTTGTCAGTAGCTAGATGTCGCTGCTTTGATATTTAATAAAGACATTTTTTTATTCGTCGTCGCATTTATTACAGTTCCGCCAAATGTATTAATTTTGAAATTGAATTTTTATACCGTACAAAAATATTTTTTAAATGACACATATAAGTTAAATAACGAATTATAAATGCGTTTACATGCTTTTTACTTGATTTGAAACCTTGAAGCATTTCTGTTATCCCAGACATAGTTTTTTTTAGTTTAGTTTTATTTAGTGTTTAATTCGATTTTTTATTACATACATTTTTATAAAAAAAAATTGTGCAAAATAAACGCATGTTTCCGGTGAATATAAAACAGTAATCCTCCGTGTTTCTTCTTCATTTGACAGTATTGTTTTTGGTTAGTCTGTGTTTCAAATTTCATAATTTTATATCATATGGTATAAGAGTTATGGCGAGTTTCCGAAAATGTAAAAATACGCGCGCGGCTGCTAAGAAATGGCCCGCGCCAGACTTAAGACAATGCGCGAAATCACCCGACAACAATGTGTTAAAAAAATAATAATGTGCATTTCAATAGCACTTTTAATTTGTGAACATCAAGTCGTGTTTAATTGTGTAATTTATTCTCGCCGCAAAGTTTTTCTAATCGATTACACTTTGCACCACAACCAAAAATGTGCTGATTAGAGATTCGGCTAAAGTTCGCAGAGCCGTCTCTTCGCTAATTAAATCTTCGATCGAGATTTGCTTTCGCATAATTCCCGGCCTTTGTTCGGCCTTTCACACAATGTCGACTTCTCTTGCTTTAATCCTCGGCTAATAATATTAATCCGAAAAGGTTGGCTCTGTAATTGATTAGTTGGCAAAGAGTAAAGTTGTACGCTTTCAATTTTGGACACCTCTGAATAATTTATTTGCATTCTGATACACTATCAAATAGAGGTTCTACTTTGTAATACTTATTTAATTCGTTCCGGTTGAAAACTAACGAAATAAATTATTTATAGATAATTATCAAGCGGTTTTATTTGGTTTTTACAGTTTCTTTCCAACAGTGGATATATAAAGTAAAATATTAAAAGTACTTGTACGAAAATACAATTTTATTGTAACATTTTTTTAATTTTATTATCGGACTTTGGACATGATTGTATGATTTTTTAACCCTTTCGCATCGGTTATCGGCATATGCTGCCATAAGATTCCTCGACCGTTGACATCGGTTGACGTGATATATCGTTTTGCTACTTTCTTAGAATATTTTTTTATGTATCATCTGATAGCTAAAGGATACAAGAACCAATGTGATATATGAAAATAAACCAGATAAGTACATTTATGCTTGAAATACTAGTTTTATAATTGACAGTATAATTTGTATGGAAACCGTGCCGTAATGAAAGGGTTAAGAGCGATTTGATGCTGGTATTTTATTTTAAATGCCGAAATATTGTCATCAATAAACTTGAACAGTAATATAGTATATGGTTGGGACATATACATCAGAAGCCGAATGAGAGCAAAAAGGAAAAAAACTGCCGGCGGGTATAGCTTAGTGATTAAAACGTTTGCTTGGCAAGCTATAGGTCGTAGGTTGGGTCCCGGCGGAGATAAAAAATAAAATAAAAGATTTTTAATCGATTTCGAAGCTCTAAAAATAACCCCGATTGGTTTGAATTTGATCCCTCACCCGTAAAATGCCAGTCATAGCCTATTAATCAAAATTGGTAGTAGAAGAAAGTTGTCCCGTGAAGACCACCCATTCATAGTAAAATCCTGTAATAATAAGGATGATACGTGACTCTCGAACTGTTATCTATGACGTTGGCGGATCAACACTCCACATGCAGCGCTTAGACATATGCAGCATGTTGAGCGTCATAGAATTCCCTACATGAGACTTCAAATTAGCCTATTAATCAAAATTGGTAGTAGGCGAAAGTCGTCCCGTAAGCAACACCATTCGTATTGTATTCCTGTAATAATTGGATGACCCGTGAATGTCATATACGTGAAAATTTTAATGTTTTTGTATTCGATATTCGATATTTGATATTCGAATACGTTTGGTGAAAACACTCCCTGTCCCATCCTGTTTTTGGAGATCCAGATGGAGCTGTTACTGGACGCACGTAAAAAGTTACTTCTTAGAGAGTGGCTGAAGGCATTCCCGTGATTCGAATTTAAAAAATACGAATATTTGAATCCGTGTTGGTGTTGCAGCGAATGGAGTCGGCTATGCACGTGGCTGCCGCTCGCGGGGACGCCGCTGCTTGCAGGGCGCTGCTCGCCGCTGGCGCCAGCTATCGCTCCGCCAGCTCTGGAGCCTGCGCCCCCCTGGGCCCCGGAGCCTCCCCCCTACTGGCGGCCGCGAGGGGCTCCTTCACCGCCATCGTAGACATGATTATCAAGACGGCACGCTTAGACTGCCCAAGTAAGGTAAGAAAATCAATTGTTTCGCAATACAAGTCATTAAATTAAAAAAAAAACGTTTCATCATCATACCATATCCGCTCCCTTAATTGGTGAACAAGGCATTGTGGCTTTTGGGTTTAGCCATGTGGGGCGAATTCTCTAGTACCGATAATAATCGCGGCGGTCATAGCTCAATGGTCAAAGCGTTTGCTTTGCAAGCCAAAGGTCGTGGGTTCAATCCCCGACGGAGATTAAAAAAAAGGATTTTTAATCGATGTATGAGCTCCAAAATGCCCCCGGTTGGTGTGAATTTGATCCATCACCCGTAAAATGACAGTCATAGCCTATTAATTAAAATTGGTGGTAGACGAAAGTCGTCCCGTGAATACCACCCATTCCATAGTAAATTCCTGTAATAACAAACGATGTTGCGTGAATCTCAGTCTATGACGTTGGCGGATCAACACTCCTCATGCAGCGCTTAGCCATATACACCATGGTAAGCGTCATATAATTCCACAGATGAGACTTCAGAATTACTATCACCATCTGTCGGTATTCTCCTGTATGTGCTTACATAAAAATATATATTTTTTAAAAGTTTCTTTTTATAGCACAAATAATAAATAATAGCAAAAATACATTAAACCAACAACCGTCTTATTTAAAAAAAAAAACTGTTTTTATGAAGAGAAAAATATTTGATTATTAAGATAATATTATTTTTCAATTTAATTATTACGCCGCTCCGACAATAAAACACGTTTCGTGATATATTTTTAATGAATTTTGAGAAACGGTTTTTTTAATATTGAAATTCCTCGCAATACATTGTTTGAATATTGTAATCGTTATCAAAAAATGTTCTATCCCTGTTTTTGCCCTTCCCCTCGATTCGCAACAAACGGGCTGAAAGGGGAAGCTGGGGCAAGCGAGTCAGAAAGGGGAGCAAGAACAATGCAAAAAAAAATATTCGTATCAGGAGCGCAGAAATTGAAGAGGGTCACGAAACTTTTAATAAAGGCAACCAGAGATTCCAAATTAATATTTATTTTTTATTTAATTAGAGATCGAAGAAGTTTTATTATGTTACAAGAGTTTTTTTGTTATTTAGTTTGTTTATCTAAGTATATTTGTTACACAATTCATTAAAAGCGTACCCGTTTTTTTTGAAAGTCACTTTTAAAATGTGTCGGAATTCTTAAAACCCAATGCAGTTGTATTTAATTCAGTTAATGAGCAGTAATTATTTAGCAAACGGTCAGTAATAAATACTATTGTAGGTTAGGTTTCGTTTCCGTCTTATGGGTTTATTGTTCAATCATTTTACATTATTTTTCACTAATATTAAATATATTAATGCCATTTTAATTTTATTACTGACCACATTCATACACAGTGGTTACTGTCAATTTGTTTAGTCGAATGCCGATTAGATTTATTTACAGCCAATTGATTTAACTTACTGGCAAAACCTTGAATTAGTTACTGGACAAAGAAATACAGGCCATTGCAAGCAACACAAATTAACAGCAAAATATAACAAAAAATGTATTGTCAAAAACAATTAATGTATTATTATACGAGAAATATGACTTGATGAAGTTAATGGTGAAATATCACCAAGATTGGCTGGATTATTTTTATCCCGAGAACGAAACCTTTTAAACGAAAAATTCTGTAAAATTTGCAATACAAACTTTTGACACAGATTAATTAAAAATCTAAATTAAAAAATATTATCAAATAAATTTTCGTTATAATAACCTTTGGTAACAAACAAAGAAAAATATAAATCCAAATCGATCCCCTAAAAAACATATTGAGCAAAAAATTGTTAAAATAAAATTCAAAAAAAACGAGGGGAAATCTGATATTACAGCCGTGCATTTGAAAAATTTACTTAACTTAAAATATCTAACCCTATTTAAACTGAAAATATTACGATATTATATTCCGAAAATTGATCTGCCGTATTCTACAATTCTTAATGCAGTCTTTTCTAGATTATTAATTTTGGCTGACAAAGTAGAAGCTGACATCAGCACGATGTAGCCCTTGCTGACTGGTACCGAAAACCTCGATATAAAATCTTTCGTCTCGTATTTCTGATCGCTTGTCATACATTTATGTGTCCGCCGTATTGTCATTTTAGGTCCACTCACGGGTGTGTTAGTTATAGACAGGGCCACTGGAGCGCTGTGCGAGAGCCGCAGCGCCGGCGAGAGCCCGATCACGAGCGCGTCAGTTATGTGTTGACGACCGAGAAGGTCGCATTACGGCCAGCGGCATGTCATTCCGCTTGGCCGGAAGCTTGTAATGTTTTAACGCAATTATAATCAATGTGCTTCTAAAAGAAAGTCTTTGTTTGCTGACCTGCTCCCAATCCTGCCATCACGCGACGCAGCAACACCCTTTTTGAGAGAGGGGAGGATGTTAAAGCTTACTCGTATGTTCTGACGGCTCAAGTCCCTGGTATTGTTGTTTGTTGGCCATATTTGTCATTTTAAACACAGATATACAAGAAATATTATAAATAGCGTGAATCTGCTTATCCTTGCCATGCCGAGTTTTTATTATTTTATCTCTTTGTTATTGGGTTTTGATGTATGTTTAATTCATTATTTTTCTATCGATGTAAACATATCTGGTTGGTTGAACTTATGTATTGTTTAATTTAAATCAAGTGAACCTTGTGACAAAGAAAGAGGAAGTCATTAAAATTGCAAGCAAATTAGAGTAAGTCTTGCTTCTCAACCGATTAGAAGAATTTTGGTTCTTAGAGCAGCTTCAGTTTTATTTATGATTGTAAGTGTAGTTTCCTTTTATTAACGTTCATAACATCATTAATTAAGTTTTGTTAGATTTTTGAAAATGTATCTGTTTTGCGACATCCCAACATTTGCGAAACACTGCTCAGCCTGTGGGATGACAGTTCGCAGGTCATCGTTTGTGTGAACAAAATTACCATTCACTAGGGGAAGCTCGTTGCTTGTTATGCATGTATGAACTTTGCTGTGTATTCCAGGGGTAACCATCTGATTCTGGCTGAATACATTAGCATACAGTATGGTTTATGCATCCATTTGGTGCATACATAATGGAGTCATTATACTGGTGACCTATAAAACATCCAAGACTGATTTTTTTATTAAATGATGTGCGTTTTGCGGTGATATACGAGTATTTTAATAAAAAATAATAAAATTGGTTAAGTCACTAACTTTACTAAGGATATGCTTTTTATTTGATGTGAATATAAAAGTTATGGTTTCTTCTTTAACGAATAACTTCATATTTACTTTTTTTACAAACATATAATATAATTATATAACATATTTAGTCGTACTTATATAATAATTACATTTAAGTGATATCTAAAACTGCAAAGACCGAATATGTTCATTGCTAAATCATAGGGACAGCATTTTTTTAACAGCGTTTTTGAAGGCTCATAACAGCTATACATATAGAGATGGTAAATTCGGTTTGAAGACACAGTTGTCCATTAGTTTTTGAAAAATATATTTGAGGAAAAACAAATTGAAATAATACTAAATTTAAAATATACGAGTATTCTTAATTACTTTTAACCAAAAACGTAAATTTATCTACACACCCAGAGATAATCTATATAAATAAAAACTAATGTTTGTTTGTATGTTATTAATGAATTCCTTTACTGCTCATCCAATCTTGATAAAAGTATGTTAATTGCGCATCTGGGACGGATAATAAACCATTATTAAAAATTACAACTCTATATAATACTACTTAAAGATAAAAGAAATCCAGTCACAAAGGTCTAACATCAAGGGTAATTTGTTGATTTTAGACGCCTCGTAACGCAAGGAATTTATAGATTCATACTTGATGTATTCGTACATACTTAATTTAATCTTAATGGCCAACGATATTTTGTTTTAATAAATTTAAATTGATAATTATTTTAATGATTGTAAATAAATAAATAAAGCCTTCACTATACCCACGCTGAGGAGAAGACCTGGAAGACCACAGGCAACCTGGACTGCAACTGACAAGGATCTGAAAATTCCGGGCTTGACCGAGAATGCAGCGCAGGACAGGCAGACATGGCAAATGTGCACAAGGATAGCCGACCCCAGATAATGGGAAATGGCCGAGGCTAAAGAAGAAGAATAAATAAATACTCTTTCTTTCCTGTCCTGAGCAACGCCAAGTACGCCAGCTTTTTTTTAACGATGAGACAATTTAATATTTTTATGAGGTATATGAGAATAAAATGTAGGTTTATTCAATCCAAAGCGAATTTTCAGATCCATTTCGCACATTTAATAAGATTAAGTCAAATTTTTCACCTTGTTTTGGATCTGAATATGGAACGAGTAGACATTTTTTTTTTTCAAAATTTGGGCCATCGGTTTTTGTAGGCTGTACACTTATTTTAAAATTCTAATATTTTTCTTCGTTAAATACTAAATAATTGTACCAAATCATCAAATCAAAGTTACTCTATTCAGTGTACATTAAAGTATTGTTTATTAATATGTACTTAAATTAAAATAAACAAATATTTTTGCGGTTGGTACCCTATGTACTCGCACACATCGAAAGCTATAAACACACTGCAATTCACCCTCCTCTGTATTCGCGATGTTAGTGTGAGTCTGTAACAAGTAGGTAGTATGAGTCTCTACGAGTAACGATATCTATCACCAGTTGCATTTCCTGCTGCCCTGGTAGCTCCCGGCCACTTCATTCAGTACCGCCGCAATTTCTGCTGAAAATATACGAGTATTTTAATATTATATTTTTATGAAAAAATAATTTTTGATTTGAACCACATGACCATCACAATCTAACATGAAACATTTTTTCATCGCCATTTTAACGTAATCCATATTAAAACAAGTATGTATTTTAATTAATCAAGATGCTAAATAATAAAACTATTTAAATAAGCCAAAAACAAATAAATCGGAATCTGATTTCACAACACTTATGTCTATATGGAAAAAACATTGAACTAAAAACTGTTATACTCTCAGTGTGAAGATTCTATGCTCGCCTAATACAAATTTACAATCGTTACACAAAAACCACATCTCTTCTGAAATATTAAATGTACCCTACATACTTACAATATCCTTTCTCTCCGCTCCAAGTATTAAATAAACCATTCGTTCGCAATCACCTGATAAATTTTCTGCTACCCTGACACTACATTTCCAATAGTTTTATGAAAGACAATGGCCTCACGAAGTAGTGAAAATACATTAAATATTATCAATACGGCAAGCGGACGTAACATCTGCAGCAAGCACCGCGCGTGTTTTCTGCTCTCCTGGTATAATTTTCACAGTTATTTCATCAAATGCTGACCCCATTCGCATCGTCAGACAAATAGAGTATAAGTTTCCTTCGCATTTTTAACACCCCTTGTACGTTAGGTGTTACATCGTATATCCATCGCTTACGTTTTCTGCCGTCCCAGTAACAAATTAACAATGTTACTAAAAACATCTTACATTAAAATATCATCTTACATTCTTGTATCAGATGCAACCGTTGAATAATTCACAATGTATGTAAGCTCACGCTACAAATGTACAACCGTTGTATGGATTTTCTGCTCTCCTGGTAACATATTCGCAATGAAATAACTGTCTCGCTCGCAATATAAATTAGTGAACATTATATTATATACTCGTACGTTTGTGATGCAGGTTTATACAAACAGCCCTCTAACGGGAGTCGCATACATTGCCTGTTTTCCTGGTAGTTAGATCCTAATGAATTCGCTAGTACCGCCCATTTTCACTGTCACGCCGGGAACAGAAACGCTGTATGTACATTCATAAAGTATTGGAATATGGGAGCTATTTAGAACACCTGAATTAATGTAATTTATTGATTTAAAAAATTTAAATATATTAAATGTAATTAGTTTTTCTTTCTTATCTTTTTATTAAATTTCATAGTTTTTCAAACTAATTATTGTTTTACGAGTATGTGCAAATGTTTTCAAGGAATTGATAAAGATATGCTTCAAAATATATTTTTCTGTGCGTCAAATACTTAGACCCTTTTTTACTAGTTGCTCTTCGAACCGAAATTATTTTATGTTTTCTTTATCATATCCGCTACCTAGCAGGAGCATTGAGTACGCACAAATTACCGCCACACAACGCTTAATTAATTAATTCTTATTCGCCTTGTTCCAATCTATCTCTGCACTCAAACCAATAATGTGCTATACGTAGTTCTCCCTGTGGTCCTTTATAATGAGAGCACGGGTACTTGATAAAAAAATGAAACCTATGTGGAAGTTGGTTTTTCTGCTTTTTTAATGAGACCTTGCCCTATGTGCCCGACTAGCTGCGCAACTTGATTCTAGGCAGCACACGGACCATCAATGTTGCCAGATATTGGTCGGAAACAATTTTACATCACTGACACGTAGAAGAAAAATAAACAGTGTCCAGTATGATCCATGTTAAAATAAGATATAATATATTTAATTTAATAAATAACATATGGCATATAAATAAAAGATTCTTAGAATTTATTCCACAATATATTTTTTTGACGACATGTTTCAGCCAGGTCGGGTGGCCATTTTCAAATAAATTCAAAAAATCTTTTATTTGGAATTCCTCCAAGAAATATTGATCGAAAAAATCTAAATAATATAGCATATCATCGTCGGGTGGTATTTTCCTGTGTTTATTTTCCTGGCCTGTTGCGCGTCGCACCTCGTCACCTATGGATGAAGTGAGCTAAGTGAGTACCTTGTTGATTTCCTGTTTCCCTGGTAGCGTGTTCCGTCCAGCTTTGCCAGGACCGCCCCTATTCGAGTCGTCATCGCCCCTCGGCCGCAGACTCTGCCCTCCCGCGATCCGGGGCACCAGGGCCGCAGCAGTTGCTACGCGCGCCCAGGAGGTGGCAGCCGAGGGGGCGGGGCACACTCCAGCTAGACATTCGCGACGAATAATGCCGACGAAATCATTTCAAATGACACTTCTATGAACGCCAGTGAAATGTCCAATTTATGTGCAAATTTTATTTTCCGATTTGACCACTTCACAGATTTACACACCAATAAGTTGGAAAGAAATCCGTGCGTTGCTGTAATTACACACCTATGCTTGTGCAAATGCATACTCGTACAAGAGGAAAAATAATATTTTCCGAGAAGATATCAATTCTCATTATTGCACACACGCATGGGTGAGAATATTCAAGCTCTTTTTTTTTCACATATTTTTTTGGCGATTCCTTTTATAAACAAAATTTTTAGGTGCTGTCCTTAACAATCGTGTATATTTTAGGAAAAAATACGTGCTATTTTGTTTTTTATTGACCCAATTTGATTAACACTGGTTTTCGTAGTCAGGTCAGCAAAAAAAATGTGAAAGCGCTTACACAATTGTCCTTTATTAGAAAGGGCAGGATGAGCGACCATAATATATCCGGACACGCTTTTGTTTTATTTATTTATTTATTTTACTTAGAATGAAAATAAAAATCGGCCGGTTAAACAATTTGAAATGTTTTTTTTAAATTAGGAAAAGAAAAATAAAAAGGTTTTTTTGGAACGATTTTTGCAAAAAAAAAAACCCTGAAGTGGATAATCATTATCATACCATGTCCGCTCCCCTAACTGGAGCATATCGTCGTCACAAACTGCCGCTGCAAAACTCAGTCAATCAAGTCTATGTCAGCCGCCATGGTCTTCCCCTCATCCCATATCAGCTCTGCCTTCAGAGCTCCGCCGAATACATTATATACGAGTTTATAATTCACAACGGGGTTCTAGAGCAACTCGAATCGGGCGCTTGAAGACATGGAAGTTGTAGTATGGTTTAAAGTGTGAGGTAGTGAACAATGCAGCCTTCCATACTACAGTCGGTCGAGACGAAGTTGGGCCTGTAGTAGAGACTAAGACTAAGACCTAGGCATACAAATAGTTATAAAAGTTGCTAAATCATAGATTTTTGGGGTGCAAATTAAAATTAATTATAAACAAAGAGCGTGACAACTTAAAAAGTACAATTTAAAGTAAAGAGACATTTTATTTACTTCACAACTTATGTGTATTTTCAATAGTTCAATTTTCGGATTACATTTCGGACCAACCATGTTCAACTACGACAAGAAAAATAAAAATGACACCATAACATTACTCGTTAGTTTCTCCAAATTTATACATATTTGTTTTAACTCATTCTTTTAACATTACAATTTTATATTCATTTTAATTTAAAAATTAAAAATATTAAGTTATGATTTCAAATGTATTTTTAAGTGATTATATATTTTGGACTACCTGCAGTCCATCTTCGGTAATGTTATTTTTAATGCGTCGAAGATTAAAAAATGGTTTTTAATCGATTTCTAAGCTCTATAAATACCCTCGGTCAGTGTGAATTTGATCACTCACCTAAAAATGCTAGTCATAACCTATCAATCAAATTTGGTGGTAGACAAAAATCGACCCACCCATTCATAGTGAATTCTTGTATAAAATGAATGATACGCGAATGTCGGGTTGAAGTCTATGACGTTGGCAGATCAACCCTCCATATGCAGTGTTTAGACATATAAAACATGGTAAGCGTCATAGAACCCACAGATGAGACTTCAGCATTACTATCACCATCTGTTGGTATTCTCCTGTATGTGCTTACATTAAAAAAACTTCTAACGTGGTTTTATTGTTGCAATATTGATTCTCCAGCGCTCAGTATTGTGTGACTACTTGTGCTGGATGTGAGTTAGTTTACTCTGTGAATAACTAACCATACTTGACATTATAAACATTATTACTTCATGGGCCCTTGCGCCATATTTTTATTGTTGATTTTTTATCCACATGTATGTGTTTACATAAAAAATATTGTTTATCCTACCATGTCAATAGGCGACCCTGCTGAGCATTATTATTAAAATATTATTAAATATAAATATATTTTTAAAAATAATCATTTATCTGGGGGCCTGAAACATCTTTTCTAATTAAACTGTTCAATTGTAAAAATAAAATTCTTAGAATCAAGTGCTCACAGTTTTTTGAATAAATATTTCGTTGTTCATAAATTAATTAACAGATGTGTTTCTAAGAACTGGTTCCGTCTAGAAGATAAACGCTTTTGATATGAACTGATGGGTAAATTTCTCTGAAAATTAATAATAAATTCTTAAAATGATCCAAAAACTTTAGCCTCGCTGTTGTGTCAATTACAAGTAAGATACAAAAATTATTGGAAATTCAAATAAAGAACAATCAACTACTTTCCTTTGTTATTTAAAGAATAACTCCGTAATCGGAAATTTATTATAATTACAAACGTTTCTTCAATTATGATCGTTTTCTTTTAGAGTTCATGAGTAAGATTGGCGAAACACGGAGACGCTTTTCACTAAGTAAAATGTATTTTATTATTAAAATAATGTTTTTTACTAACACTACAGAGACAAAAGTTTAAGCGATATTTTATCAGCATGTAGACTTCTTAATCTAGCAATTTTTTTTTTAAATACACGATGCTTTCTTGTAGAAAAGCTATGTGATCGTATGGTCATGCTAGTGCTTACTATTGACAATTTATTTTGTATGAAAAATTATTCTTAATTTTGTTTTTTGTGTGGATTCTAACCTTGGCCAGCCTTTGGGGTTGAAATACAGCTACACCAAAAATAATTTTAAAAATACTTATGATATTACCTTCTTAGATCAACATATGTTGTACGAAATGAATTAGTAAAAATTACGTAAATAATTTTAAAAAATATTGAAAATTGTATTTACTCTTTTGAAGTATTCACTTTGTAGAAAAAAATTCAACCCGAAATAAAATAACTCACAAGGGTACTTGGTAACTGTTCCCGTTGCCGCGGCTGCAGAATAACTGTGGTGGAGACACTTCTTAACCGAAACTGAGCGAAAGATATAATAATAAGTAAATATAGTAAATGAAATAAATAATTAGATAAAATAACAAAAAACGGAATTCATGTACAAATCTGTCGGAATGTGTTGTATTCGGATTTGTGAGAAGGGAAATGTTATGCGTATGTTGTGATGTGATCAGACGGAACACGAATATTCCTAACATAAAAAGAGAATAAATAATACGCTACATAATGTCTGAGAATTTAATTACAGGTAAGCAAATAAAATTTATATTTACACAGAGAAGAGCAAAGAGAAGAAGGGCCTGGTCCATATGGTCGTCTCACATAATTAAACCTGTCAAACAAGCAATTTGGCAACACATGCATGTCCGACGAGCGAGCAAAAATATAAGACGAAATATCAAATATCGTGGTTTATCAAGCTGATATCAGTACATTTGGCTTCGATAGCTTTTGTGGCTTTCTGGCTTGGTAAGAAAGCGCTTTAACTTTATACCTTACTAGCCTGAACAAAGCAAAAATAATGCAAAAAGATGGCGTTTTACGGTATGAATTGTCTGTATAATAATTAAATAAATATTGTTTATGCGTTTTTCTTTCAGAGTGAGGAGAATGATGCTTCAAAATCGAGCGAATCGAACGCCAAGCCAATACCGACTGTCACGCGAAGAAAATGGAGGAACTCTCAGGAAGATGTTAACCAAATAAGTAAAAACCATTTATTTAATTTCATATACGTGTTTGCTATTTTAAATAGAATTCACCTATTTGCATGAACCTGATGTTTGACTTATCGTTTTGTAGTTTAAATGTATTTCTTCTGCAGACGACCATGAGCAGATGAAAGAGATCCTGTGGCGGTTGGCTTACCGGCAACTGCTCACTGGAGAATGGAAGAAACTTGCTTACCACTGGTCCTTTACCGATGAACAGATCACCGCTATTGAACACCAGTATACAGGTAATGATACATATACTGCGTATTATTATTGTCTTTTTATTTTTATTTATGTAATATTCATAAACATTAAAAAAAAAACGTTTATAAATAAATATAAAAAAATGGAACAAAGACCCATTGAATAATTTAATGTTTTAATATCAAGTATTTTATGTACTGACATATTTAGTGTAAGCGAATGCAAGTCCAGTACAAGTGGCGACATAATACTAAGCGCTGAGAATCGAAATTGTAACAATAAAAATCACGTAATAAGTAGAAAAACTTTGATACACAAATGATTAGGTATTATTGTCTCAAAATCAAAAATCTAACACTCTTTACCGGTGGGTATAGGTCAATTATATAGTCAATAGATTCAAACAATATAGATGTATCACAAAATACATATATAACGAAAACTGCCGTTATACAGCTATACAGTTATATTTGCCAGCGGGTATAGGTCAATGGTCAAAGCGTTTGCCTTGCAAGCCAAAGATCATGGGTTCGATCCCCCGAGTGAGATTTAAAAAAAAGGATTTTAATCGATTTCCGAGCACTAAAATACTCCGGTCGGTGTGAATTTGATCCCTCACCTGTAAAATGCCAGCCTTCATCGAATATACTCTTTCTGGAATATATTTTTCAGAGATACTCCGAGCATGGATATTTTCATGGCACGTTGGTTGACCTTTATTTTATGGGTGCTGGTAAATTCCGCGTCTTTGCGCAATGATTTATTACCAAAAGGATGTATTGCCAAATATATATATTTTTTTTAATAAAATATAATATGTTACATTTTTACACAGTAATTTACATTCGAATCTTTTTTTTTTTTTTTACATTTGCTTACCACACCACTTAAAGATCTTGTGTGTGGCGTGGGATTCATCTATGTTATTTTACAGTTTTATATAATTATACAGAGTTTTATATATACACATTTATACATTTACATGATTTTGATATAATACTAACATTATATAATTAATAATTTAAGACACTATAAATTGAATTAAATCTATAGTATATATAAACTAATAATACATTTTTGGTACATTATTATTTCAATTTGTTATGCAGTGACGTGGGTTCTGTTCGTAATTCTTTTAAAGTACTGTTTCACCTTTTTAATCAATATTTTAATATCACTGATCACTTTTATTTCCCGAGGAAGATTGTTAAAATTAACTATTCCGTTATATTTGTAACCATTTTTTGCATGTTGTGTGTTAAATTTTGGTATTAATAAGTTGTACATAAACCTAGCAGAATGACAAGTGTACCAGTTTTCGATTCTCCTTTCTTTAATAATCTGTAAAATATATATATATATATATACTTAAAATATTATCGCCGGCGGGTATAGCTCAATGGTCAAAGCATTTGCTTTGCAAGTCAAAGGTCATGGGTTTGAACGGATGACGGACCCAACGGAGATTAAAACAAAAGTTTTGTAATCGATTTTTGAGCTCTAAAGTACCCCGGTTAGTGTGAATTTGATCCTTCATCCGTAAAATGTCAGTCATAGCCTATTAATTAAACTTTGCGGTAGACGAAAGTCGTCCCGTGAAGACCACCCATTCATAGTAAATTCCTGTAAATAATAAGGATGATCCGTGAATCTCGAGCTGTAGTCTATGACGTTGGCGGATCAACACTCCCCATGCAGCGCTTATGCACCATGTTAAGCGTCATAAAATTCCACGGATGAGACTTCAGAATTACTTTCTGTCGGTATTCTCCTCTATGTGATTACATAAAAAAAACTCCGTCTATCAACACCAGCACTGAAGCCGAAGCAATATCACATCAAATATGTCAATATCCTCTTCTCAAGTCGTCACTGCACTGTGCACATTGCTATCCTTGGGTCGAACACATATCCAGTGCTAGACAATGGACCTTTTAGGTCACACTCCAAAATGCATGAGTCTCCAGAGAAGTTTCGATGTCCCCGACTCTGAAGGATGTAGACAACGTTCGTCTGCTCACAATCCTCTTGATGGTCATCCAAGAGGGATTGAATCCAGCGGCCGCTGCCAGAAAGCTCTTCAGATCATCAGCTGACTGGATGGATTTCCTTTAACCTTATCAACCTAATAGTTTTGGATATTGTTTAATTCCAAATTAGTGAAGGCCAATCAGATATATGATTTTCTTCGTGTTATGCCTGTTACGTACGTCTCACGCTGAAGACGACAGCTGTTGATAGTTATGTGTTATTTGTAATGAAATAGGAATTCGATGGTTTATTATACTTTGCATCCCACGAGTATTATCGGGCGGACCTTCAATAAAGAAACAGTCCGTGAGCCCCGACCGATTGTTAGAAAGGGGGCCATAAATATTAAATAAGCCAAAAACGTCGCCCTTTGTTGGCCAGCGTGAGATGCGTCTATTCTCGGGAAGATGCCATAAATATTAAATAAGCCAAAAACGTCGCCCTTTGTTGGCCAGCGTGAGATGCGTCTATTCTCGGGAAGATGTCATAAATATTAAATATTCAGAAAGTGTTCCTTTGTTTAGTAAAGCGTGCGAACGGACCTGGGATACGTTTCAGTTTTAGCCATAAAAACATAAACCGATGTTTATGGCTGGGATTACCTATCTCCAGGAACGTTTCGTATAGTAATAAAACCCTAAGAAAGGAATACAGACCCGTGCGACCGAAACTATTCCCACGGCCGCAAAAGTAGGTACCAGAAAATTAATGTATAAAAGCACCGACTTGAACGTTAAATAAATCAGTTTAGACTTGAATCTCTTGCGTTTCATTTCTATCTCCCACCCTCCTGTAAAGCCGCGCCGGCTGCCTGAAATCTGGAGAAATGAGGCTGTCCGCCCACTTCAGATTGATGGCGTAACTAGTTACCTTACAAGTAACTGGGAGAAGATGGTCTAGTGAAGAGCGGAAAACCGATACACGCCCGTAGAGCGGATCGTCAGCGGAACTGGAAGCTGTCGTCTACAATGCCTATATGTATACTGCTTTGGGAGGCAGAGCTGACATGAGATGGGGCGAGACCAAGGCGGATTACAGCTTTACGGCGGCAGTTCCTGTCGGCTTATGCTCCAGTTAGGAAAGCGGACACGGAGTTTGATGATATTTTGAACTGCACAGTTTCGGTTTTAAGTAAAAGTTCCATTCTTTCGCACCATAATCTTATTATAGGGCGTAAAAATGCATCAAAGTGTTAAAGCATTAATTCACTTTCCATTTTTTTTCTAGACCCCATTTTTTATTTACCTTAAGTCTATACTTACCCATGCCCTCGGTGTGCATTCTTAAAGCCTCCTTATTTCTTCCTGATCTTCTACTGCGCTCCTGAAGGTCTTAAGCACTCACAAGGAGGCTTTATTGTCCCCGTTAAGAACATAGAGGGTAGTAAGTCAAAGTGTGTAACTTGCAGGTCCTTCAAGCTACAAAGAGCACGGCTACCGCATGCTGCTCATCTGGCAGCACGGATTGCCGCCCACGGCCAGCGCCTGCGGGGAGCTGGCGGCTGCATTAGCTGCCGTGGGGCACAGTGGAGCCCCCGAGGCCCCTAAGCCTGGCCAGGACTGCGCCTGCGTGACTTGCAGCATCACCTGAGGCGCGGCGAGGACGCCTGTCGACGTCTAAGATTAATATCTCCACTCTTGAACTGTAAGCGTGGGTCACAACAACTCACACACACCGTGTTGCTAAGATACAATAACACCATCCGTTGCTTGGCAGTTATAGCCAATGACGTGACAAAGGGAAGGAATAATGATAAGTGATTAAGTCTTGGAAGTCTTTTTATGTATATTATGAGCTACATAATCAATATTTTAAGAATTTTTTCTCGGATATTGTCTTATTAATAAGCTGACATACACGGTGTTCTAAAATTAGGTGCACATTTGGTGTGTACAATAGAGGTCGGAAAATTAACCTTTAAAAGCGATATAAAAAGTTTGGTTACAATGTTTAGTAATTTTGTTATTAATTGAAACTAATATTGAATAACAAATATAAAAAATTAAATACATTAGACTTTTGAAAAAAAAAACTTACACTTCTTATAATTGTTTTTCTTTAACATTTTCATATTTAAAATTGATTTTTTTTAAACTTACTTCCAAGTAATAAAGAAACTTTAATAAAAAGTAATAAAAACAATGCATTGCTTAAATGATTGGTTATCGCATGACTCTGCACGCCGATTGGAAAAAAAACATTTTGAGAAGAACGCATTATAAAAATGTATAGAATATGAAAAAGTCAAATTATTAATAAAGTATTTCGTACTCACATTTCAATTAGTAATCCTTCTCCATAGAGGTTGCTTTCTTGTTCTTCATACGTTTGATTGAGTTTTAAAATACATATTTTTTTGGATTTTCTGAATCACATCCGTAATCTAAGAAGGACTTCAAATATCACCTCATTCTTTTAGCATATTCTTGAATATATTTACTAATTATTTAGGAAATAAAAAAATATGAACCACTAGACTTCCTTTCAAAACACAGTGTCCAGCCAGCCTGGTTGAACTTTTGAGTCCGTAGAGGAACAATATCCCTTTACTGGTGCTCTTCAATGTGTGTTTATTAAATAACAATATTACCTTCCTAAAACATATGAATTTATTATATTAATAAGTAAGTCCAAATTATTTATAGGACCTAGTATATTTATGTTTAAAATCTCCTTGAAATTTTATATTTTTATCATGCACATAAAATTATATTCACTTTTTTAATTACTCTTAAAAAATTAAATTAATATTAGGATATCCTTAATTGAACTCTTTGTTTATTATTATTTAATTTCTGTCTTAATATTTAGTTTTAATTGATGTTTAAAATAAACGTTTTGAAAAAATAAGGTACCTAAATGGTCCTCTCCGTAAATTACACAAGGTTAAAAAAATATTAAAAAAAAATAAGGTACCTAAATGGTCCTCTCCGTAAATTACACAAGGTTAAAAAAAAATTAAAAAAAAATAAGGTACCTAAATGGTCCTCCCTGCAAATTACACAAGGTTTAAAAAAATGATGTTGTAAGCCTTACTATCATTTCAATAAGATTTTTTAATCAATAATTAAGCTCATCTTTACAAGTCATTAAAAAAAAATTACGCTTTTCGTGTATTTCTAATAGTCAGACTACAGAATATAGGCATTTGCTTTTGTAAAATACATATTTTACGCTTTTCAAACATTCTTTCGTATTAAAAAAAAAAACATATATTTTAATACTTACTGCATATTTTGACAATGCGTAAATTTAAATAATAGAGCGCTAGAACGTTCATAAAAGACTTGAATGAAGACTCTTAAATTAAGAATAATGTAACACTCATTTGGATTCACTACTATGCATACTATTGGATACATATGATAATTATAATTGATGATTATTAAAACATATCTCTCAGCTTCATATTGTGCTGAATAAATAACACATTATTTTGAAAAAAAAAGGTAAAAAATATAACTTTTTTATTTAATTGGAATCGAATATTAGCTGCATAAAGTATACTTACCTTTTCTTCAGGCCATAAATGTATTAAAATGTCAAAGTCCCAAATTAAAATTATTATATATAAGTAATAAATCAAATTTATTATTCAATGATAATTAATGTATGTTAATATATATTAAATTAAATAAATAATAATCTTTATAATCAATGTTTGGGGAGCGTAGTTCAATGAACCAATTGAAAATTTAGATGGAAAATTTTCAGAGCTGATCATGAGAGGGCTGTGATGTAGAACACACCGATCTCTAGGGACACATAATGAAATGGATGATGATAATGAACACTGGTTTAGTTTTTGTATTAACCTAAAATATACATATATTTATATAGCATTACTTATTGTTCAATTATTGATGTGTATTTAGTAATAAGTTGTGTACATATATGGGAGATACGTAAACCTTGATGTCAATTAAAAAGATAGCATTGTTAATGCACACAAGTATTAGAAATGTCACACATAGTATTGTCCAATTTCCTTAAGAATGAGGCATTTTAAGATACATTTTAAAATTTAGTAAAATCAAGAGCAAAATATTTAAAACCCAACAAACCTTCTTAACTGTCCAAAAATATTTCAAACAAAATAATTAAATAAATAACACAAAATATATTATGTATGTGAAAACTTGTAGGAGAACACAGTGGTACCTTGACATACGAGTGCCCCAACATACGATTTTTTTGAGATACGAGCTGACAAGTGAGGGATTTTTTGCTTTGAAATACGAGCAAAATTTGAGACACGAGTAATTGGCTTAGCGGGTGGGCCGGTTGCACACGAACCGCGCATCACGCTTTCCTGCGTGAATCCCCCGGCCACTGTCAGAGAATCAGTTATCAGTGTACTCTCGCTGTCAAAGCATATTTTTGTTCTATTAATTTCAATGGGAGAATTTGTTTTGAGATATGATTAATTTGAAATACGAGCAAGGTTGTGGAACGAATTAAACTCGTATGCCGAGGTATCACTGTACTGATAAACCATGTAGAATAGCAATGCTATCAAGCCTCTATGTAGTATATGGGTAATTTATCTACAGCAGATTAATTTATTGTATTATGGTCTTTGAAACACAGAGCTTTTAGACATAAGGCATTTTAATTGTTGGGAATTATTCTTCTTTTTTTTCGTGTCAGCGACGTCAAATTATTTCTGCCCAGTATCTGGCAACATTGATTGGCCCGTGTGTTGGCCAGCATTAGGTCTTGAGATGTACAGCTTGGATGGGCACATGGAGCAGGATCTTAGGTGTGAGGCGGTCTGCAGGTATCCACAGTCGCACAATATTGACTCTCCCCGCCCACCGCTCCAGGTTGTCCTTTGTCCGCCAGTCAAGGTTCTTGCCAGTTGGGAGGCCTTCCTTAGGAGAAATGAAATCCTCTGATGTAACTTGTTGCCAGAGTTGAAGTCTCTCATTTTCAGGGCCGGATTTGAGAGGTTGTGTGATCTCAGAAAGCTGCTTCGCGACTTCAGTCTGGGTGTTGGGGGTATCTGATTATACAAGCAGTGGGACGGTTATTTGATTGCCTTACGCATTTCTTCGGTGCATATGATTTTGAGTCTTATGTTTGGTGGTGAGATACCAGCCAAGGGGTATAGTTTTGAAATGGGTGTTGGTTTGAGACAGCCTGTGACGACTCTGCATGCATCATTCAGGGCAGTATCTAATTATTAATTCATTCAATAAAAGGGGAAATTAATCATTCTTGGCAACAATTCATGAGCTCTACATACTACTTTAGATAAATGTAATTGATAGTTGAGTAGGAAAGATCTGGGTAAAAATAAATGAAAAAAAATGTCTGCTTAACGCATATATCAGATAAATTCTTATGATTTTATTCAGAAATTTTTTTTCGTCACCACAAGCCAAATGACATCAAATTTGTACATTTATAAATCGAACCTATACTTAAGTAGTTATATAAAAAAAATAGAAATATTATGTTATTTCTAAAATGTTTTTTCATTTTATTCGTTATCATCAAATTTAGCTTAATAAATTTTAAAAAATAACTAACATTATAGATTATAAATACATGGAAAATTGTTGATAAAACTATATTCTTTTTACTGCACCAATAGTGTTTTTTTTTAAATAAATCTCTCACATATTGATTGAAATAATATAAGTGTATTTATCTACTTAGCAATATCATAAAGAAACATGAAATTTTTAAAGATTGGTTTAACAAAATCGATAATTTATTGTGAATTAAAAATGTACTTGTTTTTCCCATTATATATATATATTTTCAAATCACTAGTGGAAAGATGTATTTTCGGTTATTTTTATATTAACACTTTGTTTGCGGGAAACGAGTTTTCTCATTTTGTTCTGCTCAGCGGTTGGGCGCGGGAAACTTGTTAACAAGGACACCAAACGTATGACGGACTACGCATTATTGCATGTCAGCAGTACCTTGTACGTCTTCATGCCGATACAATCAATTTGGGACTGAACAAGAATGCAGGAAAATGTCCGCTTTCAAAGTATTCATTAAAACCGCTTTTTCAATATAGTAAAAAAAAAACAAATAATTCAATAGATATAATATCAATTCAATTATTAAGTACAAACACTTGGTACCTTGCTATATTGAAGTAACAATATTGTATCGGTAAAGTTATCAACAATTTTAGAAAAAAAAACATCAAAAACTACAAGTAACATAACAATATAGTGTTATATTTGGAATGTAAAAATAAACCAAACATTGTAATGCCTAAGCCACTTTGAAATTACATTATAAATAATATAAAAGCTTATGTGAATAGTTTTACAGGCTAGTCATATTAAAAATTAAATTGCTTATCGCGTAGTAAATTGACGGGGAACATAAGATTGCTACAATTTTAAACATATCACCAACTTAAAAAGTATTCATATGGAAACATAATAAGGCCTACTGTAATCATTGTAACAAATTTATGACATATTTCTGTGTAAAAAAACAAACCTATGTAAGCTTATACAATTTCAAAAATAAAGTAAATTATTTTCTATTCATTCGTCGTTTTTTTTACAGCTAAGCTTAATTTATTATTATATTTATCTTTAGTAACAAGATACAGTCTACAGTAAGTAATAAAGTAAAAAAACAGGCTATTTAAATCTACTTGAATATTTAAATAACTTCTTGGATCAAACACATGCAATTATTGCTATAAAGCATTAATTATGAAGGTCCCTGCATAACACAAAAATTTATTCATCACCTGTGTTTTAATTATGCATTTAAGGTAAACACTAAGGTTTAAAAAAATAATCATTTAAATGATTGAAGAAGGTCCTCAAAACTGACAATTTAAATTAAACTAAACTTTTGCTATTAATTAATCTGTTAACAGTAAATTCAAATACATCCTTACAAAATAAGAATAGATTTGAGATGATACTTTTAGGTCAACAATATAATAGTAAAACATTTAATGTCATTAAAACAATTACATATATTTAAAATTAAAGAATGGGGTTACAATTTAGAAAGTGATTCATAAAGTAAGTTATTTCTATTTGATATTTTGAATTTGAAAATCATCTGTATTTTTAATAATTTGAATGCTTGAAAGGGTTCCGCCGCATTTCGTCCCCAGACAATTTATTTCACAGACTCATTGGTAACGACGTGGGGCGCACTGGGTGTCTAATGCACAAGACACGGTGCTGGATGTCTCGCTAGCCTAATCTAACCTACGTTATTTCGTTAGCGAGACCTATGGATATCTCGACTATACGATCATTGGAAAAATCCTTAGGTTAGGTTAAGTTAGCGAGACAGCCAGTGTATCAGTTGTCCCGTGCGCCAGACGTCGTTACCGATGAGTCGTTGAACGAATTGTCTGGAGATGATAAATCGTAACACCGTTTTAAAGAAGGTTATTCGTTTATACATATTATGTATTGATAAATCATTTACATTAAACATTATAATATTTTGATATAGAAAATATATTATTGAATATTGATTCTGGCTGCCAAATATTTTAATTAATTAAATTAACTAAATAGTTATTAATAAAAAAAAAACTATAAAATATTGAGGGTCATCTATGATATAAAATCCTAACATATCAATTTCCAATAGCTTAATCTTATAGTCAATTTATAGGAGTAGAATTTTAAAGTACATAATATACTTTGATATCACACTGATAATTTATTAACATTAATAACAAAGTCAAATATTTTAGAAGTTTTTGAAAGTAAGTCTATAAATTTATACTTAACCACTAAATCGGAAGACTCCTCTCAAAAGTGAAAAAAAAAACAACAAAAAAGTGGAATTTATAATAAAAACACGTCCTATATTTTAATTTATTCCACTGCATTTCGTTTCCTGGCAATTCCGTCAAAGACTCATCAATAACAACGTGGGGCATGTTGGACGTCTGGTGCATGGGAAATTTGGAACACGGGACACTGGATGTCTCGCTAACTTCACCTAATCTAAGTTATTTTGATAATAGGACTTATGAATCTCTGGACTGTACGTTCACTGGACAAATACTTAGGTAAGGTTAGGTTAGCGAGACAGCCAGTGCACTAGTTGACACGTGCACCATATATCCCGTGCACCAGTCGTCCAGAGCACCCCACGCCGTTACCGATGAATCGATGAAAGAATTGTCTGGGAACGACACGTCGTGGCACCATTTTAATTATTAATTAGAAGTAACCAGACAAACTACAATTATTCTTAAAAATTTAAAAACGCAAATATTTTGTATTCAGAATGTACTCGACTTATACCAATAAAGTGTACGAAAATGTAAATTATGTGAATTCGTACTTGAAAATATTACAGAAAATAGTTTTTTTAAGATATTTGTATGAAATTTAACATTATTAACAAGATAACATTGTTTTATAATGCACCTGTTCATCCACCTTGTGACTATAAAATTTATGCTTGCAAACACTGGACCAGTGTTATACCAAGTTATCAGAACCTTTATATTGTTATGTGTGCAGAAATCCTTCAAAGCATGTATTTAGGTCAGATGCAGTTTCATTTTCTTGAGGAGCTAGTACATTTGTATGTATTATTTAAGTTAAATGATTTTCTATAACACACCGCATTCAGAATAAACCAGTTATTATAACAGTGAAGAACATACTGGAATACATCAGCTCTTATAATATTATCAACAAATGGAGGTGAAAATATAATAACAGATCTTACTACAAATTAAATGTACTTAGGTAGATCTTGTTGGCTTGTGAATAGTAATTACCCTGTACATACAAGGATTTTTTTTTAATAATATATATATATATATATATAGATATAGATATAATCGTAAGTAAATATTATAATATTAAACACAAATTCTCAAGTCAATGCAAGTCTTTTCCCACTTAAATGCCTTAGTCAATAATCATTTTCAAAGTTATTTTGTTTCTTCAAAAATTTACTTAGAATTTCGATATTTCTTAAATTAAATTTATATTGAACAGTAATTCAATACTTTTAGTCCCATTACAGCGAGTTTCTTAAACTTTAATAACAAATACATTTTTTGGTAATGGACGGGTCTAAATATGTCATCAGTTAGTATTTGTTATTTATTAGAACTTTCCAAATATATATTTTATATATTATAAATAAAAATGATATGAATTGTGATCAAAAATGACTGTGATAATGAAGTATGATAAATTATTTTTCAAAAAGACTGATTAAATTAGTGAAATAATATTTTTTGTGGATTTAGCATAATTATCAAATTACTACTAATTACTACTATTATTTTCGTTTTTTTAAACAAATTTGGCCACCTACAAAGAAACAAAACAAAAGTAAATTCTATCACAAAAAGTATTATAAAGATAATATTTAGATTGTAATATGCATTCCAAAGATTCATATTTCTAGATTACTTTTAAATTATTCAAGATGTTATATATACCCTACAGTATGTGAAATATAAGTTTCACTGAATAGAGCTATAATAGTATAAAGTCATAACATTTATTACTTCTTTTTGTTAACAGGGATTTTCAGATTGGGAGACACACCTTATTAGAATATTATAGAAAAACTACGATGCTTTAAATAGAAGAGTATCTATTAGTGGATATTACTTAAGTTTCTCGATAAACTCAAGCTGATATATCAATGGATAACAAGTAGCACAGGAAATGCTTGATATTGAATAGAAAAACATGGTTAAACCTCCCCTTACTGTGCTAAAAACATCCGAGATCTCTGATGATATGTATTTTCTACACCACATAAAAATGACAAACAAGAACTGTAAAAATGTGAATATTCCTAAATATTGCTTTGATTGATTATGGTTGAAGTTGAAATGTAACAATTTTTGTTATGTAAGTATTTGAAAAAGAGAAAAAACATCACAATTAACCGCTATAGCTGCAACAGACTCGGCGCACATGTTGACCCATACGTAGCCGAACCATACTGACAATGTGCCCAGACAACAAGTTGTTCTCATCTGCGCAGACGCTCGCGCAGATGCATGACACGGGTGCGTGATTCTAACCCCGATTATTCTACAAATTATTTATTTGCATCATTACAAATGAATAACAATACATTATTTTAATTTTATTTAATAATTAATACGGAGGCATAAGAAAATTGTGAGCTCAGTATCTATTATATTTTATATGGATTTTCTCATTATTAGAGTCCAGTTGTAGTAAATACATATCATTGTAAAGCAAGGGTTAAGCTATGCAGACACTTCTGAAAGTATCAAAAAACCCAAAACTGAAAACATGTTATTAAATAAGGACTTTCAATCGATCTTCAAGATAAACTGTGGGAAAATCAAAATTACAGAAAATCATATTAAAAAAAATACATCATGAACATCATGAAATGGACAGTTAATTAAGTCAAAATATCAGAAGGTTATAATTTTATCATTTACAGTTTAACCAGAAACGCATAGTCAAACAATTCAAATGCTTTTAACTGATATATATTGTTGTAATTATGATCGTAGAGCAGAGATTGCACGCGCTTGTTGTAGGTTGTTAACGTCTGTATGGATGGTAGGCGGCCCCGGTGCTGGCCGCGGTGTGTCTCTTGGCCGTGCGCTGGCCGCTGCCGTCGCCCGATCCTCCGCTGTAGTCAGCATCGTCACTGGCCGCTCCTGCAACCATAATCACGCTCTACATGACACACTGCACTGCAACAAGATTTCTACAAGTAGACACCAACTGGTAATTTATCAAATTCAAGTGTTATCAGCTGAATGACACTTTTTCAATACTGCAGTTAACATTTTTTTTTGAATATCACTCATCATAATAATAAAAAATAAATAATTCCTATTCATAATAAATTCATAAAATCATAAAAATGAATTCATAAAAAAAACACTTTTATTTAGAAGACATTTATTTACGCATCTCACTTTTAAAATCTTTTTCAATCATCATTAGCGTGTCTGCTTCCTAACAGGAGCAAGCATTCACGATTGCCACCAAAAAGCTGTCAGCTACTTTTTCTTTAACACTATACAGTCCGATTACACAACATGTGTATGATCGTTCCGCCAACGCTTAGTGGCCGACTATACACAGCTTGGTTTTTTTTCAAATGTTAGTGGCCGATCACACAACATGTGTTGTTTTACTTTCGACCATAATTCAAAGATCTTAAACCTTTTCAGTAAGAGGTATATTTAATTTTATTTGAACACATGAAGATAAAAAATTTAAGGGAGCATTTTTTGTAAAAAAAATAATATGAGATTAGATTTTATCTCGCTTGTTATAATTATTTTTTAATTGGGAAAACGTTGATCGTTTGTCTAGATCAATATTTCGTTTATTGTTTTGTTAGCAAAATAAGTATTTCCCAAAATATAAACTGTTTTTTTTAAATTTTATTTAATATTCCAATGCAATATATTTTTGGTTAGAATTAGTTGACCGTATACGCTGATACTTTGTCCGATATTCCCGATGACGCCGAGGAGATCCAAGAGAGCGACGATAGGGGATGGATAAACAAATAAATATGTGCGAAATTTTTTGTAAGCAATTCGTTAAAAAAACAGTCTGCCTCCGTTGTAAGATTAATGGCCGTGTGGCCATGTGTATGGCTAAACCCAAAATACTTAATCTGGCCAGGAAAACCTAAGAAGTTATTTAAGGAAGTTTTAATTCTCATTTAGTATTCAGTAAAACATAACCGACAGTATGCTTAATAGGAATAATTTGATTACTTACCTATTTACCACCGATCATAGAAAGTTTGCAGTAGACGTAATCAATTGTAACAATGGTTGAAAATAATTGAAAGAATGCATCAAATATATTGCAATACATGCAGTATTAGCAACTCACATCACTTTAAAAAATTGTTTAATTAAAAAAAAAAACAATCGATAATTGTTTGTGGAAATTCATAATTACATTTTTGTAAGTTACATTTTTTGGTAATTTTACTTGTTTATGAAATATTCAGTAATATTTTCAGATGTGTTTATTTAATAGAGTAGGAATGTGCGTCCCGTGAGTTATATAATTTTAAAAATTGTATTTTATCATATAACGTTTCACACTTGAAAATGGTATCTAACTATAAAATTGTTTTATTTTTACTACAAATCCTCTTTTATTTGCCACATGGATTGTTTATAGAAGTATGAAATATAATATAAAATGTAGCTCAACTAAACAATGTTACCAACACCAGTTTCGAGGAATGGAGGTAGGAAAGGGAGTTAATTCCTGGGGCTCATGCCAAGAATAGGTCCAGAAGTATTGTTAAATCGGAGATTCCATGACAGGTTTTTTTTTTTTGCTCAGAAAAATTTTCAGTGTCAATTCTAGGAAGGTTTGTGGGAAGTTTTTTTTTGGTAAGTTAAAATATAATGCAATTTTATTCTTAGAAGCATTACATAAGTCATTAGGTAAATGTAGTATAAATATTTATTAAAAATAAATATATTCGTTATTACTAAGCAATGTGAAGAGCATCTGTGAAGTGCATCTAATGTATCATATCATCATGTAATATTAACCCTTTGGTTACTAAGAATTTTCTAAGCGAACTTGCGAAAAAAACAAAGCGATTTTAGAGCATTTTTTAGTACTTTCAAAATTTAACATAATTTTTAACTTTTTTATGCTAGATTGTAAAAATAAAAATAATGTTCGTTCCAAGCAGTTCGTACTCCAGATTAAGCAAATAAAAATTTAATCAATAATAATTATATTTGCCAGTAAAAAAATATAAACATCAAAATATAAAATATCCAAACTCAAATTTTGATTTTGAGATCATTATATGATGTAAATAATAAATCTTTTTTACTGTCAACTTGTGTTTAGATGAGCGCCGAATATTCGATGCTTTGTTTTTTTCGCATGATAATCAACGCTTAGTTACCAAAGGGTTAACCACATTGCATAAATATATGTAAAAATTTAGTTTTTTAATTAAATGTGCTTTTAAGGGGGGACGAAGAACGAAATAAAAATTACATGGGCCTCGGGAGCGTGGGGCTGATCATTTGATCTCCTTAAAAACCCTGATCATTGAACACCCAAATATTTTTCTGGTATTACAGCCGAGGTCTATACAAGTTTGCAGACTCTTGCCCTTAAGGCTCCCAGGAATCATCTATGTTCTCATGTGGACCTCTAGGCATACAGTTGTTCTGCGCAAGGCATAGACAATCTGTGAGCTTACAGAACTGTGAATCGGAACTTTGCGGTATCCATATGCTTCGAATACGGAGCGGATATGGTGAAAAAAAAGGGGGACTAAAAAAAACATCCAGCCCAGAAAAGATAGTCCTGAAAATTTCTAATTGTAAATGATAAAAAAAGTTAAAATAAAGTGAGTCACAATAGTAAGGAGTATAGCTACTATGAAGAAAACATATATAACATTATTTAATATTCATACAGTTTGAGCGCGTCCCATGTTTTTAGTTTTATCCTGCACAAATATGCTTACAGCTATTTAAAATTTTCTTCGTTCCATATTTGGAACATATAGTCACCACACCACTGCCATGATTCAGTAGTCAGTTGCCATGACTTGTCTCAAGATATCTTTGCACCCGGAGGTTCACCGGTGAATATACATAGTTCCTGATGGCCTCCAGAGCAGAAGCCAGAGGACTTGAAATTGCAGCAGTTGTAATATCCAGGTTTTTTTTAAATTAATTTGTTAATCAGATTTTTTTTTAAGATCAGATGATTAGCCTGATACTCATGAGCCCAGAATATCTATACAGAATTAAGTATGTTTTTAACTTTTTAACCTGGAGTTTAATTTTCAAAAAAGCACTACTCACATTTAATAAAATGATTTTTATATATTATGTACCGGACTTAATGTTAATTTGACAGCAAGAGTTTAAATTTGATGTTACACTTCCTAATTACAGGTTTATTTTTGAAATCTCAAATAATTTATTTTTCAAGATGAACTCTTAACAATTATAGTTCTTTTGTCATTATTGACATGGACAATTCAAAGTGATCTCTTTATAGCATCAACCAAGTTTTTATGTTAAATTCCTTCATATTATTTACACCGTTATAAAATGAGAAGCGATTTTTGAGACAAAATTTCTGTTAACATAAGTCTATTTTAATGTCGGTTTGGTTTTCTGTGATCAACTACTTCATAGATATAATACTTACGGTAGTGATATCTCATAGTTCTGCATATCAGCCAGCTTATTCTACGTGAAAAATTTACTTAATATTACTTATAAGTAATTGTTCAGCAATTCAATTTAAGACAAAAGATTAAAAATATATATAATTTTAAATTATTGTCAGTTGATAACCTTAATTTTATTAAAATATATACTTATTGGCTTACAATTATTTGTGGTTTGTTCTATAAACTTATTATGTTCAAGGTTAAAAACCTTTACAAACCCTTTAACATATGCAATTCAAAAAAATAATTCAATGTCAAGTCCTCAATTATTTTCATCTAATAGAAATGACCATCCTTGTGAATTCAGAAGTCCGCCAGAAAATAAACATATGTTAACAGTACTGTGCCTATTTATTTGTTGTGTATGTCTTAATAAAGATGTATTTTCTCTCATTTACCAGAAAATGAAGTGGAAGGATATGGGAGTATTGGAAAGGAAACATTTGTGACGTAAATTCATATATTGCTTCTACGAAATTATAAAAAAAAACTAAAATACAAAACTCGATAAGAAAAACTTTATGCAAATAATTATGATAAAAACCAACAAGATAGTTTTGTATATGAACAAAAAAACCTCGTAAAGTAACCTAAAATAATCACTAGGCTAATAAAAGATAAAAAGTTTGTTTACAAAATATATAATTAAACAAATTTATGTACACAAATGAAAGGAATTCTTTGGGTGGAAGGTTTTAAATTGAAAATGCGTAATTCTATTTGAAAGTTTCCTTTTTTTATCTACGATTCATTATGTTCTTACAAATAGATATATAATCCATAAGGTATTTATTTGCAAGTGGTAATATTAATATTAAAACCAGTAATTAATCCATAAATTAATTAAAGAAAGCTTAATCATATGAAACTACTGAAGTTGTATCTAATTATGATACATACAAAGGCTATGACTATATGTACCCAGGAATACCTATATATCAATGCTGATCTACTTAGTTATATGCTTCAAACTAATGTAACATGTGTACAATTATTATTATCAATACTTAATTCACACAACAATCTTTTAAATTAATAATTTAAACCGTAATCAACTAATTACTTTAGGTAGGACGTGTCTTCTATCATAATTTATAACAAACATAAAGTTAACTTATACAAGTCTATTTCAGCTCTGGTGACATCGAGTACATTGGACTGCACGGCACCGGCCTCACAACACAACATCCATCTGGCGGGGCTTCAGTGTACAAACTAATATAAAAATTAATTATTTTTTATTTTATCAAGTTAACCATAGTAATTATTATTTTTAATAGGTAAAACTTATTCAGTAAATATATCATGTCTGTACATCAGTCAAAAATTTCCTAAAAAACACGATTGTAATGTACTTTCCGTTATTATTCTTTATTTTTTTCACTAACTGTAAGACTTCTTTAATACAGACAAATAAATAACAACTTGCTCTAGATTTCCATATAGTAATTAAATTTTAAATATTTGTGTCTGTGCATTATACAATAGGAGAATTTAATTATAATGTATAAATTTCACTAAATAACTCTTTTTAAAGTGTTAATGGGTAAATACACCTGCATCGCAAGATTATAATATTTGTAGATACAACGACGACAGCTCATGAGCGACCGACCGCAGCCGGGCCGCGGCTGAGTCAACAGATAATTAGTCAATTACGATAGTTAAATTGATTAATTAAATTTATATATTTAATATTATATATGTTTATATATAGTAATATATATATTTTTTAGTGTTACATAATTTTAATTTCAATAATTGCTTAAAAGGTCCTACACAAAGAGTTCACTATTCATGATTCAATAAATGGCTTAAATTAGGTTGCAACTGCTAGTATGCGGCCGCCGCTGCCGGGCGCCCACATATTTATGTGTTTACTCCATAACCTACGATACTATATAAGACAATCATCCATTTGTGATATAGTATATAATTATGCATATTAAATGTCAATTTGTATACTAAGGAAAAGTATTAATAATATAAATAAAGCGATATAAAAGATAAGGGTCTCTCAGTGGTGCAGCTTCCCGTGCTTCAAGGACAAACACATCAATTAACAACTTACATATTTTCTACCTATTTCATTTAAATCATCCGATAAATTTCTATACAATAAACCATTTTGCACTCTTCTATATCGTAAAGATAAAATTTGTTTACTTCAACAACTAGCTTTAATTTGTTTAGTTAATAATATTTAATTTTAATGTTGCACGATTGCGGGCCAACGCCACGCAACAAATATACGCTAACGATGATTCTAAATTAAAATAATTAAAGTCTCTTTCGCTAAAATAACGTTAACAAAAAATAAATTTAAATCTGAGCCCCGCCCGGCCCGCGCCGACCGGGGATCGATACCGTCCTAACATACGCAGGGATAAAATTTGAATATCATTAAGGAATTACGCGATAAAAATAATTGTTTATATATTAAGTATATATAATGACTGATACGTAATAATATAATAGTGATAAACTCTCAAGTTACGCTAAGGTGGCTGACGGCTCGCTGTCCACGGCTCCCTTCCCGATAACCTAATCTCTCCTAGGGTGTAGCGATTACAGTTGCAACAATTATAAGTTAATTAGGTACCTCATTTTGTTTTAAATCGATAAATTACATATATATAATTAGGTGAATATAGATATTAAGATCACAACAAAGTAAATAAAATAAACTATTTATAAGGATGCGGGCGACAGGCCAGGACCGCAAGGCAGCTTTTTATCAAATAATTAATACTTACATAGCCCTTAACCTAACTGTAAGAGTAACAAACGGCGCCCAGTGCGCGGTAGCCCCTGGCCGGCCCTGGCCGCGGCCCGCACCGCTCTAGCTCTTATTCTTTATACAAATTCCCTATACTTGTTGTTTGGTTAAATAGTTAAATACGGCGGGCGACTGCAGCCACCAATTTCATATAAGTCGCCTCACGCGATCGTAGATTAGGTTAAGTTACAACGTATCGTACTTTATGCTATTTAAACATATACTTTACTTTATCATTATGCTTAGGCGACTTGAGCTTGTGAGGCTTAAAATTAGTTAACTAATGTTCTTCTGTCAGATTCGTATAAATAAAAGAAAAAAACAACCAAACGCAATCTGCCATTATCAACATGCCTGGTGAATTTACATTTAAAGCATACGTTTAATCCTAATCAGTTCTAGTCTAGGGGTATTCATAAACCGAGGATCTAATATTTATATCTTAAGTGTAGCTCTTGTCGAAACTAGGCAGGGCCAGGTCTGTCCGACGGGAGCGGGGACTGCCACACTGAGAGACGATTGCTAACATAAATCACCAGAAACACCAACGCCACGTCCAGTCACTCATCTCGTAGTCCTTGATTCGTTAGCCGAGAGTCACGGGGTTCAGGCCAAGGGGGGGCCCCAGCGGGAGGTTGAACCAAATACAAGACAAGCTTAACCATAATGAGTTGCATCTACCGAGTGCACGAGAGGAACGCACACCGCATCTCCTCCGGTGCAATTTTGTAAATCCACTGTAGTAACAATTATTATTGTTTAATAATAAGAGGAAATGACAATCTCTGGAGCGGGACACGGCCCGTGACAAAATTAAAGATATGTTAGAATTAAACTTATCGGCTATTAACATCACAATAGCATATTATATTTGACATTAAAATTATGATTTATTCCCTTAAAAATGACATAAAAAAGAGTAGCCTAAAGTAAAAATAAAGATTTCCAAAAAAAAACAATCAAAAAGATGATGCGATATTGAAATATTATGTATCAGATACTTCAGAGGTCAAAATGTTAGAAGGTCACATTTTACAAACAGTTTTGAGAAAGATTGTATTCTCATATATGAGTTGTTTTGAGTGATCCCAATATTGTCACAAATGGATGCAGGACATCAAGAAGTCCTGCACTAAATAAGAAGAGTACGTGCAAAATATGCGGCGTCCATCGCACGCATTCAATAAAAAAAATAAGAAAAAACGGACAACAGCAACCGATGATGATCACCGTCATGCTTCTTCATGCCAAATGATCACATCAACTGAAAAAGATTAAGAACATCCTTCGCATTTCCAATTTATTATCAAGATATATCTACCACCTACCACTTACAACACTTGCGAACGCTAACAGATGTTAAGACTGCAGTTCAGTCAGTATTGGATAAATAACCTCATCTAACAAATACCATATTATCTACTACTCCGAGGAAACGAAAAAACAAATAAAAGTGCGGTGTTTGCAAACCCAGCTGGTGTTTGTATTGGTATTGAATGTGAACAATTACCGGCCGTTTATAATATCAAACAAAGTTTAGTAGCCAGCTAAATCTTTGCGAGTAAGATATATATTTTTTTGTTTATTTTTTATTGATTTTAAATATCTTATGATTGACTATAGGGAATGTTTTGGCTTCGGTAATGTCACTTTTCTGTAGAGAAGAATATAAATTACTTCTGACACTCTCCAAAGGAAGTGTGAGAAATGAATTTAGAAAAAGCCGGGTTTACCAGCCGCAAACTTTAACGTAAATTTAAAAATGACAACCGAGACGCATTATGTGCCAGAAATATTACACAGCCCGACAACAAAAATTTTGCAGAGATAATATTAATAAACATCAATCTCACATTTTTGCAGCAAACTTATATAAATCATCAATAACTAGGTACAAACAATATTAAATAAGGGCCGATTCGGTATGTCAAGATAACCTAAATTCATGCTATATACAATTTCAAGGGAAATCATATATTTGCAAAAATTTCTTGTAGATCAAAACGGGCATACAATTGCAGCGCACGTATCCATCCCACATAACCCGATCGTCACCTCGATTAACAGTACAATTATTTTTAAATTAAAGTAGACATCAACAGAAAAGATTTTACATTTATCGTAGTGTCCACCACAAACAAAGAAACGTGGATTTAAAGACAGCGGAATGTAAATTCCAGTTATACTACGGCACTATCAAATAAAAATGAAAGGAATCCCGAGAGATGCCGAGCCTATCGGGTGGTCATCCATGGAATCAGACGAAACATAATAATCGTGAAGGTGATTATTTTTTTGTATTTTTTTATTTTTTATTTACGACATGAAAGTTATGTGGGCGGGACTGTGTTCAGCTAATGTTCCCAACACAGAAGATGCCACGACGCAGAGGTTGAAGTGGATCAGTCCGGGGTCGTCAGTTGGGTCGGGTTGTGGGGGCGGGGGCGGGGAAGGGGGCGGGGGTGGCTCCCGCCGTTCACTTGTGGTGATGTGGCGGTCATGACGTGGGCCACTCCTTGGTGAAGTCGAAGTGCTTCTGTGGCGGCAGCTGACCTGGCTGGGTGGTGGGCTGGTGGCTGGGATGAGCCACGCTGGCCGAGTAGCCGCCCTCGCCGGCCGAGCCGTAGGCTGAGCGCTACGGCACGCCTCCATACGAGGAGCTCTGGAACATTTACATCAACTTCAAAAATACTCCTTTCAACATCAAATAAGAGAAAAGGTAACAGTATTTTACTATTTAAAATCAACTATTCGTAAATTATACTAATATAATAATGCTCTCTACAGGAAGCGTTGACACTCAAATTAAACTATAAAATTAAAATAATTTTAGTATTTTTTGAAATAATGAAATTTTAGTTTCCTCAAATTCAAAACCACTTAATTTATACATCTCCACAATTTATTTTATTATTGCATGTAACAGGAGTAGTAGTGTTTATTGTTGCAGTTGTGGGACATATTTAGACAATATTTACATAATACTTTATGTATTCGTGGCCTATTATGTGTGGTTAGTTACAGTAAAAGCTGATTATCATTCAATATCAGGTAAATAGAAGAAAAACTACCAACATGGCAAAGTTAAAAACATTTTAGATCAATTTGGACAAAAATAATAACAATAAACTAGGAAGATATTTGGTGATTATTGTTTTACAAGGGAAAGATTTCCAAAAAAAATAATTTCATTTAAATTAATTATTTCCCCACTTTATTTTTATATCAGTTACTTTTCAGGTTTCCTTATTTAATAATCATTCCAGATAATTAAGAATGCAATTATTAAGAACTTTAAGGAAACCACCTGTATTTTATGATAAATACCTGTATATATAGTCTCTTTGATATAAAAGTCTTGTATGGAGAAATATAATACCTTCATTAGAAGAGATCATTAATGTTAATAAATTAAGTCCAAGAGTGGAAGAATGTATACTTTTTAATAATTTATATATGCACATATATATTACACTGAACTTCTCATTTTACACATGTTTTATATATACAGCGTATAGGCAGAAAATAAGTACTAGAAAAGATCATTTAAATTAATATTAATTTGCTTCTCCGGTAGTCGTACTCGGAACTCGGCAACTCATAGAAAAATTCAATGTGTCTTTACACTGGTCTATAAACTTTTAATCGCATAAATATAAAACAAATAATAATGCACTATCGATGTGGAAAACTTCTCATAGGAAGTAGTCAGGTTACCTTTATATTTGTGATAATAATTTTACTCGAGAAGTCTCGAGTCACCTGACAAGCCAAAATTAGTGGTCTCAAGGTTGTCTTGTTTCTTTCAACAAGAAATGTCAAATGCGTTTGATAGACAGATGAGACTTGTACTATTTCAAACGTTCCACACATAGAAATTAATGTGAAATGCTTTCTCAGGGGGGAGGGGCAAACGTAAAAAGAGGACGGTTGTTGCCGTCTCAAGACTGATTGATTAGTAGATAAAGCGGCATCAAGAGGAGAAGACGGTTGACAGTTCCAGATTAAAGAGGAATAACCAACCGATTCATCAAATATGACAATAAATATCCAGTAGTAGGAAAGAACTGTTTGAAACATGTTTTTTTTTTCTTTACGTATTGCCATTTCACTTTACTGTAAGCTTGTCTTGCTCAACAACACCTGTATACATGGAGGTCCACATGAGAACATAGATGATTCCCCGGAGCCTCCGGGCCAAGAACACGTGAACTTCCATAGACTGCAGCTGTATTACCAGAGAAATATTTGGGTGTTCAATAATCAGGTTTTAATTTAAGAGATAGGATGACGAGCTCGAAGTTCCCAAGGCTTGTGCAATTTATTTTTGCCCTCAAGGGGTGGCTCAACTCTATCATGGGCACGTATAGAGATTTTTTTAGATAGGAAAAAGATTGTAGAATCTTAAATGGAAAGAGATGCGGAGAGACAAAGCGAATGATATATCCGTCCCGCATTTGGAAATAGCGGGTGTTGTACTCAGTTGGGAAGCAGAAGCAGGGGGTCGCTGGGCACCTGGTCCTGCTGCTGGTACTGCGCCGGCGGGTACTGCTGGTAGGGCGATAGTCCTGCGCCGGCTTGCCGCCCAGCGCCCACGCCGCCCACGCCCGAGCCGCTCAGCGAGCCCGGGCGCGCTCGAAGCCGCCGCTGCCGCCGCGCCCGTACACTTCACCTGAAACACACAACAAACAATTACAACTCCATACACCGATACACTCACGACGGGGGATTTACTTGTATGTGAATATTTTGATGACTTCATTTTTCTGATTATCTTTTGTATTTTTTTTTACCCACTATATATTATTTAAACTTTAAAGATCAGTAAATTTGTTGTGTACTCGAGGCTTAAGGATGGGATTATACATATAAAAATTACTGTATTTATATTCCGTAAGATTTTTCATTAATTTAATTTATTCGTTTTTTAGATTGAGTGTCTATCTTTTATACAATACAACTCACGAGACATTGTTCAACACTGATGCATGCTTAGACATGGACAACGAAGTCAACTTTGGAGAGTACATCCGATTGAAGAATAATGTCACTTTTTTTATGTCAACACGTACTGGATAAAACCAACAATTTTTTTATTTCATGGGCTTAGACTGGAATTTTATGGGTGAGGGGTTGAATGCACGACCTTCGAATTAGCAAGCAAAAGCTTTAACCACTAAGCTATATGTGCCGGCAGCTTTTTTTTGTAGATTCTTGATAACGTTAATAGTGATGCATATTCCATGTATTTATATTAATTAATATTTCTTCCTCGAGATAACAATTCAAGTAATGGTGCATCTAAGTGTGCGACTATTTTAATAAATATTTTATTTTCAACTAAAAATTTATGATTTCTCCTTTGATCTCAATATTTTGAATATCTTTGAATATTTTGATGTGTTTTAAATATGAGTAATAATATTTGAAGAATTACCAAAATATGTTTTTGGGTGACGTTTACATTGTTTCATAGCAAGTTTTTACCCACCAAGCTTAGTTTGCAGTTTGAAATACCAAAAGCTCTTATTCCAATTTCAGGCGCCTGGTAAAATTTGAATTTCGAATTGTCCAGTATGTAGACTGCAGCAATTATAGTTAACTTCAACAGTAACAGGAAGTTAATGAAAATGCTAGTGGTTTAAGTACGACAGTTGCAATTTTAAAAACGCTCATTATAAGATAAACCCTGATGTTTTCAGGCCGCGGAGGCCTGAAACGCATTATCTAGTATTATTTTCTGTAGCGGTATGGAAATAGGCCTTACGATAGGTTTGTCAATATGAAACCTTTATATATAAATATCCTACATAGCATGTGAATTTAAGTGTCATAATTTATACAACAATGCATGTACAAAACAAATTATTAAATAATTAATATTTTATAATTTAACATTAAATAAAAGTGTCCAATAAATATTTGGATATTTATTGATATTATAGAATTCCACCACCCATTGAAAATAAAATAAAAATATTTCTGAATAATTGTTTTAAATGCCTATATAAATTTTGCCACCTGATAGTCCTGGCAGTCGAATTGTACCCCCATCAGAATCAAATGCGCCAATGGAAATTAAGCATCATCTCGGTGAGTTGTTTTTTTTAAAAAGTTTTGAAGATAATTGTAATTGCTTTTATCTTTTAAAAAATGCTTTGTGTAAGAATATGTAATGAATAATACACACTTGTTAATAGATTTGCAACATTAAAATTTGGAAAAAATTTAAGATGCTGAATAATAATTATGCAAATGTCTCTGAGAGACACATATTAACCAGGGATATTTAAAAGATGAAGTATCCACTGATTGTACTGTATTGTAATACTGATTGTTTAAATGAGTCTCTTTTTTACCGTACTAGAGTAACTTTTAGTTATGTACATACTTCAATATGTATAATAAGTAAATGCTATTCATTTTGTTTAATAAAATGGGAAGCGGTGCTAAGTAATATGGCAAGGACTTACAGCAGGGAAATAACATGAGTGGGTAGAGTAACATTGGTTAGTTGTCAATGTATTCACAACACAAGTCAGTCATGTTGTGCGTCTTTAGAGCCAGATAATTATTTCGAGTCCCGGCATCTTTTATGTAAGACGGTACCTTTGGAACTGAGATTTTGCAACTACATCTGAAGAACTAACCGCTGTATTAAAACACACCATCTAAGACTATATTATTGTTATTTTTAAGCTGTCGTCGGATAAACTGAGTTAGAACAGTGAGTTGAGAATCACAATAACACATCAGAATCAAATTGATTGTTTTTAAACAATCGAGTACTGGCATAATTTGTCATAAAGCCTACAAAATATTACGTGATTTTAGACACAATAATAAGTTACGGAATATTATCTTTTGAATTATTAAATATAATCTGATAAATATTCTTGAAATCTTTTGGAAAATCTTATAATCCACAATAAAATGATTTCACATAACAATTAATGGTATCATGGTACAGGTAGGTGTATATCCAATACATGCCAGGGGAAACCACCAATACGGTAGAATTTATTTTTGCTTGTAAAAAGAACACATGCCAAAGGAATGACTCAAATGTTTTATTGGCAGACTTGTGCAAACACTAAAATATAACAGAACACATTCAATAGATTTGCCATGAAATGCACGCATGCTCGATAGGACATGCTTCTCTACGGCAGAGGCCAATCGGAGCCAGTGCGTCGAGAAAAAGAATGCTTCTTTTGTTGAAATCATAATAATTGCTCACCGAGTGTTTATTAATTATTGTCGTTCTCAAACGTGACCAATTCAACATGTTACAACGAATAAGGCTCGATTGTTGTTAACAGAACCAAACGGGATACAAACCGGATCCCGCCGATGCAGAGTTCTGCGCCATATTCCAGCTGTTCCATGTGCCGACTCCAGAGGCTGCGCCCGGACCTACATCACAATTATCTCAGTACCAAGATAACCTTAACTTCTTCAGACTATGTTTCATATGTTATGAACATGTAACTCATCAACACGATGTGCCTAATTCTATATTTAAACAGGGTATACGTTCCATAGAATGTCTCTATGTGCCATATCCGCTTGCTGCCAGGAAACCTTAACCTCTGACTATCGCCTAAATCTGTTCTTAAAACATTCAGTTGGTGGTTAACTGTCCTCCCAATATCCTGGAATTGAGATCTCAGGATACTAGGCATTACTGCAGTTTATTACTTGGAACACCGTGTTGTAAAAATAATGGGATAGTTCTATTTTTATAATATTAATTAATTATATCTAAATCTCCGCTGAGTACACATTATGTATAATTCCAAATAACCTTCTAGAAGAAGGAGTGCTCGGGGACCTGAAGATATGGCGGATTTATTTTATGCTCTCCTGCTGCATTCATAAAACATTTCGGAAAGGTTCACTAATATTCCTAAATAGTAACATTTATGTTAAAATTGAAAACAACCAATCATTTATTAAACAACTATTGTTTGGTGATTTTGGGAACTGACATTTTTCAGTTATATCAAAAATGGGTGTCTATGAGAAAGCAATAATTGGAATGGAAGTATGAGAACAGTGAAATTAATATAAAAACAATCAGATACAATTGTCATTCTAATGTTGTGAATTTAAAAAATACTATTTCTTTAAAATTCAGATTTTGAAATATATTATTAATGAAGTTATTAGGTTATATCCATTACAATGTTGCAGTAAAAAATATAATTTTTAATAAAGTACAGTTTATAATTATTTTTCACTATATTTGACTAATTATTATAGGTCCATTGTAAAGTTACATAATTAGAAAAAATACTATTTAACTACACAAGTATACACATCAATGGAGAGTGATTGTTACATTCTACGTGAAGGATGATCTTACAGCAGCAGACAGCCCATCATCATTATCAAGAATGCACTTCATTTCCCACCAGCCGAAAATCTTCAAACAACACATACATTTGAACACTGCCTGGCTGTGGCATAGTATGCAACAAATAGCTTTAAGTATTGTAAAAGCAAAAAGGAGCAGACATTCCTGATAAATCTAACTGGACAACCATTTTTCTTGTCTTTTTTAAATGTGTATAAATAGTATAAAATCATTTAGGACCCGATGGAAACAGCATATAAAAATATAAGCAGATCTTTGATACCTGCCTCTTAAATATGCTGATTCCAATATCAGTAGTTTTTTGTTTTCAAGTCTTGCCAAGCAATGCATTTGATAAAATGGCATGGTTATTTTTTTAAAATACACCTAAAAAGCTTCTTGTAAAATGAAATAAAATTTGTTTCTGCATCATGTAAATGTAGACTATCATCATAGGTGTTGGGAGTAAGTGTGTAACTCACCGTAGCTGCCATAGCCCTGAGCCTGGGGCGGGTGCTGCTGATAGTTGTTGCCCCACTGCGGCGGGGGTCCCTGCGGGCCGGGCGGAGCGCCCCAGCCTTGGTAAGATCCCGGTCCGCTGGGTGTCCCGTACCCAGCGTATGAGCCCTGGCCAGGGCTAGTACCCCAGCCTTGGTAGCTGTACAAACAAAAGTATGCATTTCAGTATAAAATTACTATGCTATCCACACAAATTATTAGCTTTGAGTAGTAATGCCATCTCTGTTTCGTACAAATGGCTATCTGTCATATCTACTCGCAATTAGGAACATACGGTCACCATAAGGGTCAATGATGGGTTAACCCATTCGGACGGTATAACGAGTCAGACTCGTTGTGTATAACCGCGTCTAAAGGTGAAAATAATTTCTAAAAATATGCATAAATTTTTTTCTAACTATTAGGTTATAATTAAGTTGATTACATTCCATGGAGAAAATAATAAATAAACCTATTTTTCCGTCTGAGATTTGGTTTTTATCGGTTCTCAAACACTGTATTTGCGGAATTTGAGTTTACGTGACTTTTTTCGTGCTTCTCGGCCTTGTGTGTTTTTATCCGATTTTGAAATATTATCCCTTTTAATGTCTTGCCCTTGTATTTTGTGTAGTAATAGAAATATTGTTTTCCTATACTTTCATCTTAGCTAACGCTGTTCCATAATTAAGTAAAGGGTGAATTTGATACTATTTTCTTTTTGGCAATACTGATTTTGACAGTTCACGTACGTTTAGTGTTTTGTGTCACTGTCAAACATCTTCAGTTTGGTCTATAATTTAACCATGAATCGTCTTACAAATGAACAACGCTTGCAAATCATTGAATTTTATTGATCCATATTTTTATCGAAAAATTGTGTTCAGCGACGAAGCTCATTTTTGGCTGGATTCGTAAATAAGCAGAATTGTCGGTTTTGGAGTGAAGATCAGCCAGAAGCATTGCAAGAGCTACCAATGCATCCAGAAAGAGTTACTGTTTGGTGCAGATTATGGGCTGGTGGCATCATTGGACTGTACTTCTTCAAAGATGATGCGAATCGCAACGTAACTGTGAATGGTGAGCGCTACCATGAGATGATATCCAACTTTTTTTTGCCCAAAATGGAAGAGCTTGACTTGCATGACATGTGTCAACAAGACGGTGCCACATGCCACACAGCACGCGAAACAATAAACCAATTGAGTGGCAAGTTAGGTGAACACTTTATTTTCACGTTTGGGACCGGTCAATTGGCCGCCTAGATCGTGCGATTTAAGGCCTTTAGATTATTTTTTGTGGGGCTATGTTAAGGCTCATATCTATACTGACAAGCCCGCTTCGATTGACGCATTGGAAGACAGCATTGAAGCATTTATTCGTGAGATACCGGCCGAAATGTTGGAAAGTGTATGCCAAAATTGGACTAAGCGGATGGACCATTTGAGGCGCAGCCGCGGTCAACATTTGAATGAAAAATCTTCAAACATTAAATTATATGGACTGTACTATCGATTCAAATAAAGATTTCATGCATTTTTCTTAATTTTATGTGTCTTTTTTTGGAAAAATTTCCTATAGCTATTAAAAAATCACCCTTTATTAGTGAGCTTGAGACTTAAGATTGATTGGAATGTTGTAAAAAAAAAAAAACTTCTTCAAAATTAATCGAGAACACAAATACATGTTTCCTTCATAAATAATGAAAAAAATACTATTTAAAAAAAAAAAACAATGGAAAGATGTTTTTTTTTCGTTTTATTAAAATTTCCGATAAAGAATTTTGGACTTTGGAAAAATATACCGGCTGAATGGGTTAATGCACTAAGCCATAGGTACCTAATCTTATTTTTCCCATGCAGACCAAAATTAATCTGCATTACTACTGAAAGACTCCAGCTCTAACAACAAATCACATCAGAAGGTTTCATTACTCAAAGGAAAGCTTCCCAAATAGCTGAATTGGCAGACCTGGAAATCCATTGACAGATTAAGAACCGGAGTCGGTACAACAAAGTACAACCTCGATCAGTAGGTAATGCTTCGGAAGGGAGAGTCATTGTTGAGACTGTGGAGACCTGCAAACCGCCTCACACCTAGGATCCTGCTCCATGTGTCCGACTAACTGCACGGCCCGTCCTCGTTGCCCGATATTAGGCTATATTCAATTTGACGTCTGACACAAAAAGAAGAAAGAGAATGCAGACCAAATGGTCTAGTGTTTACCTGTGCATGATGTTGGGCCCTGCCATGGGCATGTTGAGAGGCGGGCCGCCCATCTGGCCGTTGTGGCCCTGAATCATGGACATGGGTGCCCCGGTGGGAGGGCACCACTGCCCACCATCAGCTCCGCTGCCGCCCCCACCATCTTGCCGCCGCCCCCGGAGCCATCACGAGGCTCGGCCCGCTTGATCTCAACCTGAACCATATTGAATCAATGCATAAATATCCGATATTAAATATGAATACAAAAGTTAATATGTAAATTATAATGGTAATGTACGCTAATAGTGGTTGCAGTAGTCTATTTAAAGTTGGAAACCACTATTTTAAGTGTTTTTTAGTTCTTCAACATTTGTATGATGACAAAACTGACAAAACTTAAAACAGTAAAAAAAATGTAAGGAAAACTCGGGACAATTTTCTGCAAATGAATGTGACTTTTTCTTTAGGTAAAACACAAAAAAGGTAAACATATTTTATGTTTTCCAATAAAAATACATATAAAGTACACATTAAGCAACTATGAGTGGTAATTAATAAAAATACTTATAAACACATTTTTTTTTATAATTAAAAAAATTTTTCATAAAAAAAGTTTTTACGACCAAGTTTTGATAAGATTCTTTAAAAACATATCTCCCAAACATTACCCCCTGAAAATTGACACCTTACTGGTGTACAATTTCTAAAACGTAATTTGCTCACAAAAATATTTCAAATGAAATTGTTCAACACATGCATTTCGATGTGGAAAATGAATAATATTGTAATTTAAAACCTCTATGAATCTGTTTCTTATATTTTGCAAATTCAAATACTTTCAGCAATCAAATCAAATTACATTACTAACCCATTTATGAACACAATAATTTAAAATATGTTATTTAGTATAATAATAATATTGCATACAAATAACTCAGATGTAGTCAAAATATTATTGATGCATCAACAAACCTGCTTTCCTTTCAGGTTTATGTAATGCTCTTGGGTGACGCGCTCCACAGAAATCTCTTCCTCGAAAGAAAGGAATCCAAAACCTTATAACAAAAATTACAAACAAATCAGCATTTTCACTCATTAAATATTAATTTCAGAAATTAATGAAAGGTGGTACATTTAACAAAAAAAATTTTTTTTTCATTTTATATTTTGGACAATACATTTGTTGGCGTCATTGTGTAATAGTTATACCAAAAGTAACCAATTACTTACAAAATATATTTATGAATTAGTCGAGTGAGTCGTCGTAAATAAATGTATCAGACATTGTCCTGGTTTAATTTTACCTAACCTTAGTTTAAATTATTGTATTATTATTGTGTTATTTAAAAATTCTTGTATTTTATCCTGTTTCAGAATCGAATTAAATATTTATATTTGTAATGTTTCTGGAAGACAATTAAATTGAAATTATAATTGAAATTTAATAAATAAAATAAAAATAATAATAATATTTTTTTTAAATAAAACCCAAACAATTAAAGTTAATTAAAACAAGGCAACTTATCTAATCAAATGTATTAAACATGTTATTGAAATTAATTTATGCACTTAATTAAACTACACATGTGGCACCCCACTTTCACTCATAAACTTGACTAAAAATACAGTTTAACAAATGAGTTGTAACATACAAGTGTATGTAGCGGCAAAGTGAAACGCCAAACATATAATATGGATAATTAAAAGTGACACTCACCCCTCGACTTCTTCTTCTCCTGGTCGTACATGATGACCACCTCCATGACCTTGCCGTAGCGGCAGAAGAACACGCGCAGGTCGGTCTCTGTGACGTTGGAGGGCAGCCCGCCCAGGAACACCTTGGGGTAGCCGCCCGCCCGCTTGGGCTTCTGCAGCGTGCGGGGGTTGCACGGCTTAGGGTCAATAGTCCTGTCAAGTCAACACCGTTATATTGTTTGCCATCTTGGGAAATGTGCTTATAGCAAAACTGCTTAATTATTGTGGTACAAGTGTAAGCCATTCATGCCGTTTTAATATATTAGGTATACTGTTTAAAAATAGGAAGGTAGGTCAAAAAAACTTTTAAAATTAATGTATTCATAATTAATATTTAAATAATATAAAATTTAAAGAAGGTATTATCGTATATTTATTACAAAATTGTAAGAGTAGTAAATCTAGTATTGCTGATACAAGAATATTGAGAACTTGATGTTTATTTAAGAATTCGTTACCATTACTATAAGTAAGTAAGCCCTATAATGCACTGTCCACCAGTCATCGGTGTATTTACTCAGTGCTTTTGTGTGTTTCAACAGATCTCTTCCAGAGTGCACTGGGCCTTAACTGATAATGGCTATTGATATCTTTACAACACATAAATTAGTATATTGAGATTGTTGTTACATTCTCTTTGAAAGGAAATCTCCAGAGTCGAAGAAATCCTCTTTCCCAAAGAATGCAATATCGCTCTCCCACAAACACGAACGTCTCCAAATAACCAATTCGTTTGAACACTGCCTGGTTGTGGAATTTTTATTGAAACAAAAATATCAAGTGTATGTTAGCTAAAATAAAATATGTTTGTTGGTATGCACACTGAAAACATGCCAATCAGGTGTTTGTTCACTGAGTAAATAGCTCTTAAAACCATAAAATGCTGTGCAAATTATTGTAATGTATTACAATGAAAACAAATGACTTGTCAGAATTATTATTGATAGTATTGAAATTAATTTATCAAAGATAATGCATAGATAGGTCTTTGATTATAATTAAAATTAATTTAAATTGTACAGGAGGGGCAAAAATGCTAATGGATTTAAATGGAGTATTTATGTCATTGCGATTCATAAGAAAATTGTACATACCTGTAAGAGTATATTTTATTAATATATTATTTTTCTAAACAACAAAACAGTTTTTTTTGTTTAAACATATTTTAAAACGTATAAAAACAATAGAAACAAGATTGGCCTTTGAACATTTGGAAGAGAAATGTTTTAAATACTATATGATCAAAGAAGAAAAAATCAAATAAATTATATTTTGTAGAATTTAATGGAAAAAAACTCTTTGAATTTGTATGAAACTAGCAAATATTGTATTGGAACTCTCCTGTTTGTAAGCAAAAAAGGTGAAATCAATGGTCGACAAGAATACATTTACAATAGATTTTAATGATTACTTTGTCATTTTTTTTTATGTAAATAATTAATACACCAAATTCTCTTTTTGCATGGAAAATAAACCATGTAAAAAGAATTAAATTGCTCATATAAAAATGATGGATAGATTCCAATAAATGGAAAAACCTAGATGTTTTACTAATTATGTTCTATCTATGAACTAATGAAACATTATTTACGATCTCTGAAACACTCTTTAAACTCTTCCCTGCCAATTTGATGTGATAAAGTGACGATTTCAGAATCCAAAACCATGTTCAATTTAATAAAAAAAAAAACAATTGATTAAAAAAGATTGGTTCTTTTTTTCAAGACTGCGTAAGTACTGTGCAAAAAAGAGAATTTGGTGTTCTGTAAAATTGGTTCAAAATTTATATCTAATCTTAAGCATTACACATTCCCACATTCATGGAATTTTATTTGCGGATTGTTTATAATAATTGAAAAAATATAAGTTGAGCAATATATTTGAACTGTAATTTCTTTTATTATATTCAATATTCATTCATTATTCTAATAACTTATATTGATTACAGTTTTACCATCATCTAAGCACTTTTGTAAATTAGGATTAGTGTTTTATGAGGAGTTAGCACAGCTGACTCACCTTCCATCGAGGGTGTGCGGTCCATTGTTCAGCACCACGTTGACCAGAGAAGGTTCAGCGTAAGTGACGAAGCCAAATCCCCGGGAGCGCCCCGACTCGCTGTTCTTCATCACGACGCGGTCGATGACATCTCCGTAGTGGGAGAAGTAGCGCTGCAGGTTCTCCTGGGTCGTCTCCCACGACAGCCCGCCGACAAACAGTTTTCTGTCGGAGAGCCAATATAGACAAAGTGAATGGAAAATATACTAGTTTTAACACATTACACTACATTTCGCCCGATAACCTAATCCCGGCACACCTCCATCTAGAGCTGGACAAAAACATTCACAAAGGCAGGACCAAATTGTCACCAAGTCATTCAGACAGTCCATAAAGTTCAACATACCAATAAATTTGTATAGTTTTCCAAATTAAAACTATAAATTACAAAAAATATATGTATATTAACACATTCGTATCGGGTGACATTCGCACTCAGCTGATACTCTAATACAGACGATAAATCGATGTCGCGCGTAAAATTATGTTTCTACATAAACTGCCATAACTTTTAAATTATCCAACATAACTACATATTTTTGTCAATATGATACTCGCCAATTATAGCAACACCAGCAAAATTATCGAAAAGTTGTAGAACTTCTAACAATAATTTTTAATTATGTCCACAACTTGAAAATACACATTAAAACTTTTAAGGGTACGTTTTTTAGGGTTATAAATATGTTTTAAGATTTAGAATATGATATTCATGGTAATAATAACCCTTATAAAGGGTATTATCACAAAAAATATACATAAAATACTAGCGATTATTCATTAAAATTTAAAATATATGTTGATTTTACAAAATAAACAAACATTATTTATTATAAAAATTGAAAGGAATTTGTAGTGACCTTGTGTCTTAAATTATGCGTTTACTTTTGTAAAATTGATAATGTCGAACCTTATAAGTAATAAAAACTCAAATACTTGTAGAAAAAACAAGTATTAATACCCTACCCGACTTTAAAGATCAGAGTGGGTAAAAGGTAAAAATACCCTTCCGGTATTTAACTGTCAATCGACGTAACGGATATTAATACCTTTCCCGATGCGAATGTGTTAATACACTTTCAGTTAAAAATTTGATAGAAAGGTATCGTTGGTATATAGACTCTTGCACACTACTACGTAATTGGAGCGTATGCACATTCTCTAATCAGGAGAAAGTACCTCAATCAGATAGATACGTGGCATTAGAGAACATTGTTTTCGAAATAATCCATATGGTATTATAATATGAAAGATTAAACCGACACTTAGGCAACAAAACACTTTATAATAATATAACATGTGAAATAAATCTTTAACGTATTGCATCCTCAACATCATTTCACTGATGTTGAAATTTTGTATCCACAAAAGCTACTTAAGATTACATGGTATTTTTGGCAGAATTCATGCATGGTTTAAGTTGAACTAAATTTTAATTACCATAGCGTGCGCTAATAATGGATGTAAAAAAGGATGACCTTCCTGATACTTAAGTCATGATTATTGCTTACAATTATTTTAATAAGCCATCAAAGATGATGTCAAAGAAATTTGTTTAAGCAACATTATTTCATTCTAAACTAAGGAAGGGTAATAATATAATTTTAAAAAACAATGCTCAGCAGCATTTTTGTCACTGTTTTATTTGGCAGTGAGCACATCGTTGGGATAACACACTTGAAACACCGGCTACAACTAAGGAGGCGTTGAATAAGAATACAGATTTATGAATGGAGGCAATACTAATTTGTGTCCTTTCAGAATTGATATTTGATGTAATTTTAAATTTCCCCCTAAGCTAGTTTAGACCTATTCAAAAAATGTGTTAAAACTTTAAATTAGAATGTGTTCCATCCGGTGTGCAAGGAAATCATCAAAGATGATGAGATCATTTCACAAAGAATGTGTTTATTTTACCACAAACCGAACGACTCCAAATAATGCATCTATAAGGACACTGCCTGGTTGTGGACCTACTTCTATTTATCTTATAAAATATTCATCGTCATTTGCATCTCTGTGCTACCAAAATAAGAAGTTCAAGATTAATCCATTAATATCATTAGCCAGAATGCACCAAACAAGGTATGAATGATCAATAAACTTCCCATAAACGTTTTGATGAGCTGTGTCACCATGACTTTGATGTTGTACTTCCTAATTACAATACAGTAATGCTTTACATAATAAAGGAATAATTGCGAATTGACCATTATTAAAATTTGCAATTAAATTATTTCAAATTTACATTGATAAATACTCACTTTATTATTGATTAGAGGTTACATTACGAAAAATTATATTATTTGTGATAATATTACAAAGCAATGAATGTATCATTTTAATGAAACGTAAAATCAAACATCAACAATTTTTTTAAGTATTGATAGGTTGATGTGTAAACCGACACCTTTGTTGAGACTTAAATTTCAAACACTGACTCAAATAGAGTATTAGAATCACAATTCCATTAAACCATCATTAGGTGATTTGAAAGTGATGAGCTGGATATTACAACAGCGAGGTCGGGGTGGGGTGACAAACATTCCAGGGCGAGACGTGTTGATATTAAAAGTCCATATTGACATGCATGCAGTCCAAACGCTACACTTGCAATGTTCAAGATTGTAAGACAGTCTTGTAGACAATAATAAATGTAATGATTGAACCATTTAATGAAAATCAAGTTTAATTATTTACACATTAGAAAGTTAAAACTGACTTAATAATAATGTTTTCATAATAAACATTTTTTTTCCAATATATAGAAAGGGGTTTTTACAAGATGTGCAACAGTCAGTGGAGATGATTGTATAGGTGCCTATAGGAAAATATCAAAAGTTGTTTGTAAGACGGGTATAGTTCAATGGTGAAAGCGTTTGCTTCGCAAGCCAAAAGTTGTGGGTTCGACTCCCGACTGAGACTAAAAAAAAGAGATTATTAATCAATTTCAGAGCTCTAAAATACTGCCGGTTTGTGTGAATTTGATCCCTCACACGTAAAATGCAAGTCATAGACTATTAATAAAAATTGATGGTAGACGAAAGTCGTCCTGTGAAGACCACCCTTCATAGTAAATTCCTGTAATAATAAGGATGATTGGCGGATCGACACTCCAAAAACAGCGTTCAGCCATATACACCATGGTAAGCGTCATAGAATTCCACAGATGAGACTTCAGAATGACTATCACCATCTGTCGGTATTCTCCTGTATGTGTTTACATAAAAAGAAGACACTTCTCCAATACAAGTTGTTTTTCTTTAAATTCTTGGTCTAATTAGCTGTTGGACTGTTTTTATTGATTATTTATGTACAAATATTAAATCCTGTTGAATGTTTGCTACAATAAAGTTATCAATCATAAAGACTTTAAATTTTATAATGTTAACTGAAGTACAGTGGTAGGACATATAAGTTTAATTCGTTCTACAACCTTGCTCGTATTTCAAAGTGACATTAAATAGCTCCGATGCATGACCAGTTGCAAATTTAAATGATTAAAATCATGTTATTTCAAATTAGATAATTTCTTTAAAAAAAATCATGTTTAAAAACTAAATAGAAGAGACCCTGCTAATACTTAACTTTGATTTATCAAATATTGTAATAGCTTTATTGATATAAATGATTTGGTGTTATAAATAATGAGCAGTATTTAGTAAATTATTATTATAAATTCCAAATAACTACTATTTTACTGTAAATAATTCAGTTTTTTACATTTTCATGACTAACAGCAAAATCAAAAATAAATTACCAGCACATAAGCTTAATGTCATTTTAATGTTTTTTATCTAATTTAAAAGTAATTGTTTATGTTAGGAAGGGTTCAATTAAACTACTGGTTGGCCAAACAAGTTTTTGTTATTTTTATTTTGTTGTTATTTGCACAAAAATATTGTTTGGCGAAAACATGTTCTGACAGTAGGCAGAAAAAGTAGAAGAAACGGAATCTATACTAAAGAAATGATACACCTGACAAAAGCGAAATGCTCCTTAGGATCACTTATATCGTAAGTTTTATCATAGTTTTGATTGCATAAAGCATGCGTCAATTTCATAAAGCACCATACACTTAAGTGATGCTTTACCGAAAATCGTTATATCATTTCAATAAAATAAATGTTCTATAATGAAACCGAAAAAATATTTTAAGTAGTTCGAAATACATTTAAAACAAAATATATAATATTTAATCTTGAAATTTTAGTTATTTTGTAGAATTCTATTGTTTATCCCTTGAAGCGCGATTGGATTGCAATTCAAATAACAATAATGTTGAATAAAACCGTAATAACTGAGGTAAAGACAATCTATAACAAAAGTCAGTGTCCGTATGTTTCGACTTTCAATGATGGCGTAAATATGAAAGTATTGGATTTACATAAATTTATTAAGTTTATTAAGTAATCTGTCTATGGACGAGTTACAGTTAGCTAGTTAATTATGGTTTATAAAAATCAAACCCTCCTTATGTTTCTTACAAATTATACTTCTACGCACGTCAAGAAATACCGCATCAAGAAATACGTCGATAAATTGTAACCGGAATTTTTCAACGGGCGTATCTCGTCTTCGATATGAGATTTGTAGAAGAACGCCTCTGCGAAAAATTCGCTAAAAACGACCTGAAAATAAAAATGTTATGGCATTTCTGTTATATTTGAGGTTCGGCCATGACCGAGGCCAACGCCGACACGACACTGGCTTGGGGTCGCTAACCGCACGCCGGCGAATGACGAGCCTTGATAATACACAACCAGCATTTTATATTGAACCTACACATCCCGCGAGAAACATTAAGAAAGGCATCCTATGGAAAATAACGCCGATATCCCCGTCCGAGGCGGCGAAATATTTTCTGGCCGGCTGGTATGAAACGTGGTCTCCAAGCCAAGCATCGGCATGACCTATTAAAGACAGTTAATATAACGTTAGTTAAAGGTATGCAGATGATCTCAACTTACCCCTTCTCGTCATCGTCCATCTCTTGAGTCATACGCATTACTTATTGATATAGAAATAATAACTAAATCGTTCGGAACCGGTAAAAAGACACCCAAAACCACACAAGCATAAACCTACTCGATTATGGCAGAACAACTACATCCGCCTGCCCAAAAAAGTACTCTCGTCATAGAGTTCAACATAGAGACCTTATTCATAAAATCCATAAAACCTTCTTCAAAATCTACAAAAAAACAATAAATATATAAAATATATCATAAAAAATATTTTAATAATATAACATTTACTATTATTAAATAATATTCTTAAATACGTTTAATATAATTTTATTTTGATTAATAATGTTTCATTCAGTGCCACTAGCTGTCACTACTAGTAAATGTTAGCCCCGGTTGCCGCTAGAGGCCGTTGGAGCTGTAGTGCTGTAGTACATTGATCTGCTTTCGTTTAGGAAAAATGCCAAATTAACACAAAATATTATTATTTGCGAATGTAAACATGATTTTTATTTTAAGATTTTTATCTTTATTTAATGATTGAAGTTATTTAACTCCCAATTTAAAAATATGTAACTGAAAAAAATAATCATCTTACGTAGGTATTTGAATTCTACGTATGTACTTGCAATATTTTTTTATGGCAAAAAAACAAAATATGCTAGGTATATTTTTTCTTCCCACATCCGTAACATATCTGTTAAATATGGTCGACACGTATAGCAGCCATTCAGTATTTTAATTATCAAAGTCAATGGCTCGTACCAAAACACTCCTCGCACCTGAAGGTCCACTTAAGAACATATATGGTTCCCATGTGGACCTTCATAGGTGGACCTTACTAATGTAGTATGCGATGCATATTTTTGGATGATTTTTTAATTGGGTGTATTGAAGAGATCGAATGATTAGCCTGACGCTCCCGAGGTATGCACCATTTGCCTGGACTATTACGTGGACTAATGAGTTATCATATAAAAAGCTTTCCCATACAAAATTTAAAAGAAAATTTATTTACTTCATAGCTTTTCTTGTGATTATTTACATGGCCTTATACTTTTTGCTTATTATGTATTCAAGTACATATCGTGTTCATATAAAATATGAACTTATTTAGACGACATAAAGAAAACTGTTTTGCCGACTTATAATTGTATATTAATTTTAATCAAACAAATAAGAAATTAAAAATATTTAGTTATGATTTCACATGTATTTTCAAGTGATTACATGTTTCGGACTCCCTGAAGTCCATCTATATATATATATAAAAATCAATTGCTATTCGTTAGTCTCGCTAAAACTCGAGAACGGCTGAACGGATTTATCTTATCTTGGTCTTGAAATATTTGTGGAGGTCTAAGGAAGGTTTTAAAGGTGAGAAAAATTCGAATAATTGCCGGGAAAACTCTAAAAACAGCCTTTTTCTTTTTCCCATATAAACGTTTTCTAAATAGAATTTAGAGTCAATTTGAACTTAATTGCTATTCAATAAAGTTCATATTAAATTATAATCACTCACTGTTATTGAACAGAATTGCTACATAGCCAAACACCAGTTGATAGACATTACATAACTGCCAGAGTTTTTAAGCAAAAATTAAAATCTCTCATGAATTTCTTAATAAAACATTGTGTGTTTGGCCGAGTCCGTTGTTGGATGTACTCTGTAGAATGGCAAAAGCGTGGATTGCCACATGCGCACATTTTAGTCTGGTTAGTGGACAAAATAAGGCCAGATGAGATTGATTCCATAATTTCAGCTGAAATTCCAGATGAAACAGTTGACCCGAAATTGCATGCAGTAGTTACCAAACACATGATACATGGACCTTGCGGACTTTTCAACTACAATTCACCTGTATGGTCGACGGAAAGTGTTCCAAGCGATACCGCTTAGATACGCCGGCGGTTATAGTTCAATGGTAAAGCGTTTGCTTTGCAAGCCAAAGGTCGTGGGTTCGATCCCCGACGGAGATAAAAAAATATAAAAAAAGGATTTTTAATTGATTTCTGAGCTCTAAAATACCCCGGTTGGTGTGAATTTGATCCATCGCCCGTGAAATGTCAGTCATATTCTATTCATTAAAATTGGTTGTAGATGAAAGTCGTCCCGTGAAGACCACCCATTCATAGTAAATTCCTGTAATAATAAAGGATGATGCGTGAATCTCGGGCTATAGTCAATGACGTTGGCGGATCAACACGCCACATGCAGCGTTTAGCCATATACACCATGGTAAGCGTCATAGAATTCCACAGATGAGACTTCAGAATTACTATCACCATCTGTTGGTATTCTCCTGTATGTATTTACATAAAATAAAACCCAAGAGACCTGCTTGCTGAAACCATAACGGGAAATGATGGATACCCATTGTATCGTCGGCGATCAGTTGCGGACAATGGGCGATCGGTAGTTGTGAAGGTAAGAGGACAAAATGTTGACGTAGATTGTAGACAATCGTTGGATTGTGCCATACTCGCCAATATTGTCCACAGCTTTTGATACTCACATCAATGTGGAATATTGTAACTCTGTGAAGACGATAAAGTACATATGTAAATATATTAACAAAGGTAGCGATATGGCTGTCTTCGCTGTAACCAATGCAAATGGTGAAATATCACAGTACCAGATGGGTCGCTATGTAAGTAGCAACAAAGCAATTTGGCGTATCTTTTCATTTGCGATCCATGAAAGACACCGTATAGTAGTCCATTTGGCAGTTCATTTTTTTTTTTTATGTAAACGCATGCAGGAGAGAGCACAACCGGTCAAGACCAGTGCACTCTATGACGCTCAGCCAGGGAGGCTGGACGCTGCATGCGGGAAACGTGTGTTGTGTTCGTGTTTGTGTGTGGGTTGGGGAGATTGCAAGTGTATATTTATCTGTTTCTTGAAGAGATCCAGATTACAGGAAGGAGGAAACACAGACGCTGGAAGAGCATTCCATAGCTTACCGGTGGCATTAAGGAACTTTGGAAGCTGCCAGTTCTTGGTCGACATATATTAACCGTGTATGGATGTTCGGCAAGTGTAAGACGAGTTTGTCGGCTGTGAGTGGGTGCAGGAGGAATTAGTTCTTTAAGTTCCGAAGAGCAGCGACCGTGGTAATAACGGTAGAAAAGACTAAGAGAACCAACCTTACGTCTGTGTTCCATTGATTGTAGATTAGACGTAAGGGTGTCATTGTTTATCAAACGAATTGCTCTTCTTTGAACTGAGTCAATTAAGTTTAGAAGGTATTTTGGGGCTCCAATCCAAAGGTGACTGCCGTATTCAAAGATAGGTCGGATTTGTCCTTTATATAGAAGAAGAAGTTGTTTATCGTTGAAATACTGACGTGATCTATATAATACACCTAGTTTTTTGGAAGCGAGACCGGCTTTACACTTAATTGACTCGTAATATTTGACATTAATTTTTTTTTTTAGAAAATAGTCAACGAGTTTATTTTAATGAATCGAACGCGGCAGACAGAGCGGCACGTCCACCGTCGACAACATTAACAAGTTTCTTCACAGTCTGTCAAACTGATGATTTTGCTCGCACTTTGCTGTATGCTGACATGCCACGCTATTACACATGGAATGCATCATCGAAATTGTTTCAACGTCGAAAACAAGGAACACCAGTTGAAGGACATCCAAATGTATTTGCTTCAGACGCTCTGGGTCGCATCTACACAGTACATCCAAATAACGATGAATGTTATTATTTGCGGTTGTTGTTGGTGAATGTTTGTGGTCCGACATCGCTTAAACAACTGAGAACAGTTAATGGACAGCTGTGTGCGACTTAGTTAAAAAGTTCAATAACCATAATTGGCTGGGTGAACGAGCAATATTGGCGGCGAAAAATAAAGATGTCGAGGATCTCAATGCGACCATTAAGAATTTTCTTCCAGATCAGTTGGTTTCTTTCAAATCAGTCGACACCGTTATGAACCAGGATGACATAGTCAACTATCCCACGGAGTTTTTAAATTCACTGGAATTGTCTGGATTACCACCTCACAATTTGCAGTTAAAAGTAGGATCAGTTGTCATCGTGCTACGTAACATTAATCAACAGTATGATATATATATATATATATATATATATATATATATATATATATATATATATATATATATATATATATATATATATATATATATATATATATATATATATATATATATATATATATTGATATCCTACTCTGGTATTTAGGACATCGATTAACTGGATGAAGGATGCGGGATCAGGTTCACATTATAAACAACTTGTTTCTGTTTCACGATACACGTATATTTGTCAATAACGTCGCCCGTTAAAGGGCCGCCCTTAGGGGCGGTCCTATAACGATGACGGGCGAGTTGCGACTGCCTGCCCGCTCTCACGTTTCGGTGGTACCAACCACCAAGATGACAGTTGTGCCAACTGACAATGGGCCAACTGTCAAAACAATTATTTTGGCGTATGCAAACATCGCTAAACATTATATAATTAGACCAACAGGCAAGCGAATAAAAATAATAGGCAAAATATCGTTTGTCGAGGCTTTACGGCATCGGCCTTAAGGGGCTATATCAAGCTGATATCAATATATACATGGATGGATTTTTGTAAATGTTCTTTGCCAATATGGACAGGCCTATCTGCCTAAGCTTTTACATAAATGTAAGTAGGTAATTTAAAACGTTGTTTGAATGTAACCACCATTTATAATATTCCCTTCATGGACCTGTTAGGACTTAGAAGTCAGTCGTTTCCTATCCCTCAAAATGAATGCAATGACCATGTTCCTATAGTAATAACCACGTCTAAAGGGGACAGCAAAAATAACCCTGTCAGTATACTTCGGACGTGAGCAATAAAATTTCTTGTTCCGTTTACTATATACAGTAAATATACCATACCTGATGTGTGCTTGCAGAATGTTTTTTCGTATTGCTTATGATTCTATATTCAAAAAAATATATGTATTTCTTTAGGTTGTCATGATAATCATTGTAATATGTCTCGTATTATTATTATTTTATTAGTATTTGTATAGCGCTCTTTTATGACCGAATGATCATTCCAAAAGCGCTTCTTTGCCTCTCTGAGTAAGAAGGTGGGTCTTGAGTCTGCTTCTAAAGGATGCCTCCGCTTTAAGCTATCTTATGCTCTCCGGTAGCGAGTTCCAGGCCATTGGTGCCGCGTAGCTGAAACCCCGATTGCCAAATACCGTGCTAGGACTACCTCCCGTCAGCTGCAGGGTGCTTCTATTTGCTCTAGCCGATCTGAGTGTCTGTTCACGCGCGCTTGTATGCTCGTATATTGGGGGCTTTTGTACCTTACTGGCTAATCGCTTTGGACCTGTGGTATTTATAGGGTTTTTATTTATATTTTTAAATTAAGAAGTAATATAAACATAAATATTACGTTGAATACTATATTAGCTGAAATCACGCCGCAGTGTTGATTTGTTCTTTCAAAATTTCCAAAAGAGTTTGGAAAGTATAACAATTAATTAACACCTCTTTAAAAATGTTCTTGACCAAAAGCAAATCATTGATCGTGAATGCTCAGTGTTTATCACCAATGATCGTATTAGCTTTTACACGGCCATTTTAATTAGCACATTAGGCACCAGACTAGAATGTAGGTACTTATGTCTATCTATGTACAAACATAATGCTCAAGCTTACGAAAAAAGAGAGTGAGACAATGTAAAGAATTGACTTAATTGGATGGATATTTTCAATACTTCAAAAATAGAGTTGTCGACGATAAAAAGTAGATTAGAATATTGAAATAATAAAAAAATAATATTCTAATAAAAATTTAAAAAATTCATTTATAATGTCTCCTTGAGACAATATCAAGAAGGTAAAATTATTCATCAGTAACACAGGTAAATGATTGGTTATAAGGTCCGAGTCGGAACTATAAGTAGTCGTTTCTCATCCATTCAGTCTATAGTTTGGTTCGAGACCCGAGTGGTACTTACTAAAATAAATAGACTGTCGGAAAGTAATAATATTGAGCTTGTGAATAAATGATGACTGATTGAATAATAAAAAATAAAAATATACATACTTTGAATATATACTATAGCGACATCTAGTTTCAACGCGAGTTGGTCTAGGCATAGCAATAGCCCAGTTGGCTGAGCGGTATGAATACCTGGGCATATTTGGTTTCCAAGGTCAGCGGTTCGCATCCGCTTCTGCCGTTATTTTTGTGCTTGGATTGACGCGTTGAAAAAAAGAATTTTATGTATAGTATATGTTTATTCAATTAATAATAATATATGCTTCTGTTAGAATGTGTTTGGATTGGTGGAGATTCCATACCATGATTTTAAATAAGTTTTAAATTATTGAAGTTGGTCTCCAGGGAGGCCGAAACATGTAATAAATTAAAAATAAAATGTTAATAAAAACTATTTTTTTATTTATTTTTTATTAAAATTAATTTAAAATTATAATTATGCAGTTTCACCAAGTATTGTCAGTTAATAACCTTAATGTGATTCCATACCGAGAAGCTGAGTTTTAGTACCCGGTAAGAAAAAGAAGAGGGTTGCGAAATTGACTTGCTTGACGGGTGACGAATCCAAGAACTTTATTATCGCATACATTTAAATTAATCAAGTGTGGAAGGTGAAGGTAGAATCATAGGCTGTATCAAAGTTCTCGAGCAATTGTTTTGTATATTTCCTCATATTTTTTATTTTAAGATAAGGATCGAACTTGGCCACTTGTATGACAGTTGAGCTCTTCACACTCCCGCCATTTTAATAACATGCTATTCATGTAATATATTCGTCATAGTCCTGCTTGATTTGATCTTAGATGTGAAAATAAACACATTTTTCTTCATCTAATTGATGAAAATTTAGCACATATATTTCACATCGATAACAAAATATTCTTGCAATAAAATGGAAACAACATACAAAGGAAATGAAACATGGTGAAAAATACATTTTTTTATTCACGCGATTTTTCGGCCAATTACAGTCGTGACAACGAAAGGTGTTAACAAAACATGGATATTTTTTGTTTCAATAAAAAGAAACGTCAACACGATTTTTTTATCTTCTTGTTTAAATTTAAAGATACTGTATAAATGCTTCTTTCCATATCTGGAACACTTAGTCACCACAAATTGCCTCCACGTAGCTCTGTCACCTGCCACTGTATTCCTCGTTTTAGGAAATTTCTGCAGCTGAAGGTCAACTCCTCACAACTCCTCAAGAAGGACTCCAGAAACCTCCAGAGCAGAAGTCCAAGTACTTGAAGAGTTAGTACTGTGGTATCCGAGGCATTAGAAATGGTGTGACGACCTATCGTTCCCTGACAATTCGTTCAACGTCTCATCGGTAACGACCTGGGGCGCACTGATACGGGACATTTAGTGCACGGGACAACTGGTACATTGGATGCCTCAATAAGCTAACCTAACCTAAGGATTTGTTCAGTGATCGTAGAGTCCAGGGATCCATAGGTCTCATTAACGAAATAACTTAGGTTAGGTTAAGTTAGGTTAGGTTAGCGAAATATCCAGTGCACCAGGTATCCCGTGCGCTCCACGTCGTTACCGATGAGTCGCTGAACGCATTATCTGGGGACGAAATGCAGCGGAACCATTGGAAATGCTACCGATGGATATTGAACCTCGGTTCAGAGGAATATTGGGTTACTCATCGCATTGAGATAAACATTCAGTGCGTTCTACTTTCGGCCAGCTATAAATAAATACGAAATAAACTTTATCATTTTCTTATCAGAGCCTTTTATCAAACCATAAAGTCTTGATAAGGTATCCTTCGATAAATTTGGGCAATTCTATACACTTTATCTATTAGTATTTTCATTTAGATCACCACATTGAGTGAAACCATTTTTATGAAGCATTGCATAATGCACTATGTATTTAATTTTAGATTTAAATAATAATATTTTAATATACACTGGATGCCTGGAATAATTTGAAACTAAAACAGTTTTGATATTTGAATGTTTCCCACCGCACTCTGATTGGCTTATTCGTTTCACAACTTATAAACTCATTTTGATCTTTATCGCGTGGAAAAATTAAATATTTTATTTTTTACACAGAACCGAAGTTCCAAGGTACAAAATAATAAGAAATAGAGTATACATAAATAATAATAAATAAATAAATAAAATATGGAAAACCTTCGATAATATTTTTTTGTTTTTGTTCAGTTGTAGTGTTGTTCTGAAGATGGTAGGGTGCTACCGAAACTAGCAGACAATAAACTGTAAGCCAAGTGGTTACAAATTTTTTTTAATTGTTTTATTTTATTGACTTCGCTAATAACTTAAATTAAACCGCCACTTTTGATCAAATCTCGAGAAGCGTTGGCTAATACATCACTTTAAAATATCTGTTAAACAAACACATAAATATTATAATATTACCCCAGACACTAGCTGTCTCTTCTTTCTGACAGCCTTCCAGGTTCCCGTCCTGGAGGGCTATCAGAAACTATTCACGGAATATACACAGGGAAATTTCAGGAACAGATGTTATTCAAAAGGAGGCAAATATCATGTCAGTTGAATTTAATGTTATTGACCTTAATAAACAAATCGTTAAGGATACTTAATTGTCCTCCAGTATGATACGTTTGTGAGGCGGCCAGAAATTTATAGCAGCATTTTTTGGTGATCATATTTTCAGTACGTAGCAAAATACTATGGAGGGTATTTTTTAAATTTAAAATTCGACAAAAAAAATTAATTTGGCAAAAAATTGTAGAGTGGATTTAAAATTCAATGTGGTGATCGAATAAAGCCAATTTGAGGCTTTTGAGATGACCACAGGCCACAAGTTAGAAACATAATTTTACAGAAAATTAATCTCGCTCTACAAAAAAATATTCGCGAAGTACGTGTACATATTTTCAGGACACCAACAAGTCAGTTTTGATGGCATTCATAAAATATTGGGCCATGCTGATAACCTTATTCTGCTTGCCAGAATTAAGATGCATGTCTATAATAAATTCTTCTGTTAATAATATGACACATGTGAGAAATCTTAAAATCGACGCTGAAAAGACCCAGTGATAGAGGGATTAGAGAAGAGGCAGTCTAAAAAATATACAAATTTATGATCGCCATTAGCAGTATCATCAATTTAGATTATCCACCAAAATTTGTTAAAAATTTTTACAATAGAATTCTTACTTAAGTGCAATTGATCTATTGATGTGAATGTTTATTGTTTTTTAATTGCCTTTGTAATTAAACATATTATTTTGTTGTTGTCGTCAATGATTCCCTTTATACATTATTGATTTCCAAAACACATATACTCATGACACAATTCATATCCACCTTTTCACTCACTCTTTGCTTTATATAGAGCCAACACTCACTGTACTAATTGACTTGAAAATGGACACTCGACGTGGCCGAAACATGTAGTCTACAAATATATTGTGGGATAAATTCTAAATATTCTTTTATTTATATCTGATATTATGGAATTCCCCCAAGAATGATCGATCGAAAAATTCGAAACATTAGTGAAACTATAGAGATTAATGCCTTTATTATTTCTTCATCAGGTTAAAATCGCCTTCCAGAACGTTGTACATCTTTTGCATAAAAAATATCGAAATTTCAGTTTTGGCAATGGTTCCGTCTACACATCTTCGTACACACCAGATATATTTTATTCTTGCTTGATAGTAGAAAACTATTTTTTTACGAAAACACAGATTTTCTTTTTAATTTAAAGCTACTATGGTATAATCAATCGATATCTATCACAAGCAAGCCTTGCTAAGCGAAATATAAACAATTAAGTTATCCGTTGAGAAAAAATAATTGCTTAACAGTATATAGTGGGCTATTTTTAAATTATGTTCGTTTGTAAGTAGGTATCATCTGTGATTTGATTCGTCACGCCACTTGAGTTATCAAAAGAACTATGAATTAGGGACCCAACAGCGTGACTCAAAATAAAGTTTTGGGATTAGATATCATTAAAAGAACATCATAAAGAACTGTGAGCTAGGGTCGTTTTCAATGAGAAATAGCCCATGCTCAATAATTACCAAAATCCATATACCATAATCCATATATATCAGCTTGATATAGCTCCTTTAGGCTGATGCCGTAAAGCCTCGAAAAACGATCTTTTGTCTCTTATTTTTGTTTGCTCGCCTGCCATGCACAACTTATGTTAGTTTTAATTGTATAATGTTGCACGGCGTTTGCATGCGCAATTTTATTTGTTATGACAGTTGGTCCATTTAATGTTGGTCACTGTCATCTTTAATTCGCTTGTCTGCCACGACTATTGGCGGCGCCAGATGTCAGAGCGCGCCGTCAGTTGGCAGTTCGCTTGCGACCGTTATGGTGCGCGCCTAAGGGCGTTCGCCATAACGGGTGCATGAAAAGCAAGTGTTTGACAAATAAACGCGAATTGTGAAACATAAACAAGTTCTTTGTATTGTGAACCTGATCCTGCATCCTGTCATCCACATTTTTTATTTATTTTTATTTTTTAAATCTTTATTTAACTTGAGATACATGTACATAAAAATTATGAATTGAGTATAAATATTAAGTTTACAGACAGTTATCTTTTACTTAAGCTACATTGTTTTATTGGTTAATATTACTATTATATATTTAAAATTCCCTTAAACACTAAGATATATAATCTATAGAATCCTTGAAAAGGATTCTATTTTTTTTTCATGAGCAAAAACTTAAGCCTAGTTAACATACTTAACACTAGACAATTCAGAAAACACAGAAAATTAAAGAAACAGTAAAAACGTAAAATAAAAATTAATATAATAAGTTCAGCCGCTTAGAGCTATTGATGGTGAGAACTGCGCAAAGACATTGATAACCTTCTGATTAGGGGATTAGTGTGTGTTTTAGTGTTATAGTACAAATTTAGTTTTTGTCTTTGAAAATGTTGGTGGGTAGTGGGGATTTTATTTTGGATATGGAGATGCTTGAGGTTAGTTCTAAAAGGTGTGTTAAAATGATTTGAATGGCTTTATTTTGGATGGCCTGTAGTTTAGTAGTTACTTTTAGAGTTATCAACCCAGGTTGGTGCAGAGTATGTAATTATGGGTTTGATTAAAGAGTTGTAAATTATTGTTTTGTTATGACGTGAAAGGAGAGATTTTCGATTGATGAAAGGAGAGATTTTCGATTCGACTGTCATCCAGTAAATCGATATCAAACTATGAGAGGAGTATATCAATATATATATATATATATATTGATATATTGATATATATATATATATATATATATATATATATATATATATATATATATATATATATGCTGAACGCTATATCCATCCACGGTGATTGGCAAAACTGACTGTTAGTCAATTCGACAGATGTCGCTTCAACAAAATGGCCGCTTTCAACAAAGTTCAGAAGTCTCTTTTTTCCAAATAAAGACTCTTTATATGTAATCGGAATACGGGTAAAATTACGAAACATAAAATTATAATTAATCAATAATTATACAATAGCAGATATCTTGAATTTATTTAAGAAATGCATTCTTTTCATAGTTAAAAGTAGTTCTTAACATTTTCAAAACGTGGCTTTAATGTCATGACGATCGATTTGAGTTTAAAAGTGTTAAAAGAAAATAAAAACGTCCAATAATATTATTTTAACCCTTTCATTACGGCTCGGATTAAATACAAATTATACTGTCGATTATAAAACTAGTATCTGAAGCATAAATGTACATATCTGGTATATTTTCATATATCACATTGGTTCTTGTATCGTTTAGCTATCAGATGATGCATAAAAAAATATTCTAAGAACGTAGCAAAACGATATACGTCAACCGATGTCAACGGTCGGGGAATCTTGTGACGTCATTTGCCGACAACCGATGCTAAAGGGTTAAAGAAAACAATAAATATTGGTTTTTATATTTAAAAAAAACCCTTCTGTACATCAGAGAAATTAACATTATTGCACGGCTGTGTTGAGATCTATTTTTAAATTACACCCCGTATGTTTTTTACAGGGCAACATTGTTTCCAGAAAGGTAGCGCGAAAAAAAACTATCATTCAATGAATCAATTTCAAAAATCAAAATATCGCAAAGGTACCACAAAGGTCGCGTAAAAAAACGCTTAAATAGGACTGGGTGTATAAATATATTTGGCCTGTATTTATTTGTTCAGTGACTAATTCAAGGTGTTGGCAGTAAGTTAAATCAATTGGCAGTAAATAAAATTATTCGGCAGTGGACTAAGCAAATTGCCAGTATCCACTGTGTCATTATGAACGCGGTCAGTTATAAAATAAAAATGGCAATAATATATTAAATATTGGTAAACATTAATGTAAAATGAATGAATAATTAACCCATTAAAACGAAAACCAAACCTTACCTAACCTAGTATTAATTATCACTGATTAATTATTTCCTACCATTTTATCATTTTTCTAATGCCAAATGATTATTTTTTACTTTAATTTTTAAGAATTTATTTCTGACCGTTTGCTAAATAATTACCGCCCATTAATTGACTTAAATACTGCGAAAAAAATAATAGTTGCCATTCTATTTTGACCCCCAGTAACATTGCGTATTCGGTATTACCCTTTCTAAAATCTTTAACATACCTATTCGTAAATCCCACAAGGGAGTGAGAAATGGTTAATCAAGTTGTAATTCAAAAACAGCTTCTTTTTGGCAGTTGTACATACATTTTTGTAAAAAAATCGCGTAAATAAAGTAATAGGGCTGTCTAAAAAATCGCGTCAAATCGAGATCGCGTAAAGTTAAATCGCGTATAAAATATACGTAAAATAAAAAAGGGTTCAAGTATATTTATATGTATATGATTATTATTGTTAATCTTAACATACAATTACATTTCACAAACAAAAGAAAAAAAATAGAAAAAACGTTTTAAACTAAAAGGATTGAACATGGTTCAAAACAAAAGGTGTGCTGAATTATAAGAAACTTTTGAATTTAGAATATCCCTCATTACACCAATCCACGTAACGGTGATATTGTACGATTTTTGTTTTGTCGCTAGTAATCCCACACACGGATACGAAGATGTTTTTCGTCGCGCTTGTTCTTTGGCTATTGCATATCGTTAGAGCGAGCTTCGCCGCTGTCTCGGCTTGTTTTATAATGGTAAACTTCCAAGTGAGATGAATATAGAAGTTGCGAGCGGCCGGCTCAGTAGTTCACGTGTCTCGGGCCGGGGTGGTTGTGTCGCCGGCAGGCCTCGCTTTACAATGTCAAGGCGAAGACGTGTGGATATTAAATTAAATTAAACTTCTTGTCTTGTTAAGCATCCTCGTTTTAATAAACGTGCATTAAATTTGAAAACCATGGAATAATACAAATATTTTCGAAACATTTAAGCATGTGCCAATGAATACTTTAAAATCGAGTGTTTAAAGTTTTATTTTTACCTTGGAGCATTCTTCGTATTAAAAAAATCTCAATTGTTATTTTTTTTAATGTTTTACATTTAATTATTTAATAATCTAGTCGTGTCATATTTATCGAGCTATTTATATTTTAAAACTAGTTTCTATTGTGATTTTGTAAAACAATAATAAATGTTTATTCTTGAAGTGTTAAATTAACACCGAGTTGTCATTTTAATATAATTGGATCGCCATGTCGTCACATTCAACTAATTATAACGCCTTCGATGACATGAGGCGACAATTATACCTTAGGTATTGATTTTCTACTTAAAGTGGAGTATCGAATGACCTGTCGTTTGGTATGTCGTATGTAATTACTTGCATTCGCACTCGCGACACAAGGAAACAACAGACGAATAAAAAACTAACCGACTTGCTTGCTCGAAGGAGAATCAAATTTCCCGAGTTATTGATGATTTAACAAAACTTGTGTTTTTTTAATCGCGATGTATTTCCGCTCACGACCTGAATACGATCGCAGTGCTAAATCCGATAGGTTCGCTTATTCGGAAATGTCATTTTGGAAATCGGCCGGTTTTACAATTTGACAGGCTAAAGCATGGTAGCATGCATTAACAAATATTCTATCAGATGCAATTATAGCTACAGTTCTTGCATCCGGTCCGTGTCAATAGAAGACAGTCCGAGTCATGCTCTCGGGGTGAAAACCAACTTCAAGATGGCGAGAAGAAAAAAGAGTTTCCACATCGTGGCCGGGCTCCTGCTGGGAGTGCTGCTCGGCTGCCTCGTGAGGATATACATGAAGAGCTTGATGAACCATCCGAGGTCTTTCGAGATCAACGGTTACGTGAAGTGCTCCAAAAACAGGAAGCCGAACGGAGTGATAGAGCCTGCGGAGGTGAATCCGTTCAAAATTATAGGAGTAACAGATGAAGAGGAGACCATTCACAACTCTAAGAAGAATCTTCTCTTCGTGGGAGTGATGACCGCTGAAAAGTATTTGAAGACGAGAGCGACGTCCGTGTACAAGACTTGGGGCAAAGAACTGCCCGGACGTTTGGCTTTCTTCAGTTCTGAAGTGTCGCGGAGCAAGACGCTACCTCTCGTTTCGTTGAAAGGGGTGGACGACAGCTATCCGCCTCAGAAAAAGTCATTCATGATGTTGCTGTACATGTATGACAACTTCATCGAAAGGTTCGAATGGTTTTTGAGAGCTGACGACGACGTGTTTATAAGGGCGGATAAGCTCGAAAGTCTGCTGAGATCCGTGGACAGTAGGAGGCCGCAGTTCATCGGGCAGGCTGGGAGGGGTAACAACCAGGAGTTCGGCTCTCTGTCGCTGGAGTATGACGAGAACTTCTGCATGGGCGGCCCCGGGGTCATCCTGAGCCGAGAGACGCTGAAGAGGATCGCGCCGCACATCAAGGAGTGCCTCAAGAACCTGTACACCACGCACGAAGACGTGGAGCTGGGGAGGTGCGTGCAGAAGTTCGCCGGAGTTCCCTGCACGTGGAGTTACGAGGTAAACACTTTCGTCTTATCTTAAGATATTTTCAAGGTTACATACAAGTTTATTGCTATATCTATAGATTATCAACACGTTTTACGATGGCTCAGTAGTGGACGAAAAAAAACGGTAAAAACCAATTCGTCGCACACATTTTTTTACAAAAGCGATGAATACCGATCTAATTTATTAATAACCTATATATAATCACGAAACTTACAATACCGATATGAAATGTCACAAAAAGGCATATCGCACATGACCCATATTTATCAATGGTAATATATGAGTAATTTATATTATTTTCATGTAACGATCATTTTTATTCGCAAAAGTATTTAATTTGTTCAAATGGAAATATTATTTTTATTCATCATGCACGATGAACGTTAAGCCTACGCAGCCATTTCTATATTTCTGATAACCCTATAACAATATGTATGACCTTTGAGTTGATAATCATTTCTTCTGCAACACAAAAGCCAGGCGTGCGGAACTTGAAGGGATCTTTGTTATTATTGGCTGCATCACATATACCCCCGTCAGGCAGCCAATCACAGCAAATGAAGCAGCTAATCATAAGAAACATCGTCCAGCTCCTTAAAATATCGTGTTTTATGTTTAAAATCCATAAAATTTATATTGATAAATTTTATATTATAGATAGACTTTTACTTAACATATTATGTATCATACAGGTACTTGACGCTATTGAAGCTGTCGAATTATCGTATGGAGGGCGTTTTATGTTAACACGTAGCAGAATTCCATCGTTCCTGAGTGTCCACCTTGAATAATTGAAATCATTTAGTTTATATCTTGATATCAGCTTGATATAGCTCTTTTAGGTTGATGCCGCAAAGCCTCGAAAAACGATCTTCTGTTTCTTATTTTTTGTTCGCTCGCCTGACAGGCACATGTAATATTGTTAGTCTTCATTTTGTTCATTGTAAATTAAAAAAGCGGAAATCATTTTATTATATTTTTTATTGTTCGTTAGTTTGATGACATTTCATAGTAATTCACATTCAATTGTTTTTGGATTATTTTAGAATACATTTGAATGTTCTAATATTTGATATATTATTAAAGATCTGTATACCAATATTTTTAGAAGTGACTCGGAGGGTACACTAAATCAGTGCTCCGCAACCGGTGTGCCGCGGCACACTGGTGTGCCGTAAGCCGATACAGGTGTGCCGCGATCAAATAAGGCAATATTATAAATAAATAATATTACAACGTCCTCAAGCTCCCAGCGCCTATCGCCTATTATGCAGACATACAGCGAGGTACTTGCTTTATTAAGTTCTAAATGAAATTAAAAAAAAGTGACATTGATCAAATTAATATCAATTTTTGGCTTTTGGTGTGCCGCGGTATTCAAGGTGAAAACTTTGGTGTGCCGTAGAAACCAAAGAAGTACTTTGGTGTGCCGTAGATGAGAAAAGGTTGCGGGGCACTGCACTAAATGAATATTTTTTCTGTAAAAATTAATGCTTGTGAATAAATACAAATTTATTGAATCTTAATGAAACTATAAATCCAATTTGCAGGACGCGGCATCTATAAAATCACATATAAATAATTAAATACGTTTAAATTTCCTTATTTAATGTGCGGAACCAATTGGCATGGGCCAGCGCAATGAAAATAATTGAACAATGGTCGGTTCCAAAGGTTCGCGGCTCGTATTCCAGAGTCTGCCGTTTCTTTTTCTCTGATATTGATAAGAGAAATGTCATAATTATGATATTTGCTGTAGATTTGTATATATATACAAATAAATAAAAATATCTGAGTAATTAATAGTAACATATTTGTAATTTAAATGTATGAAATGATTATTTTTTTATGATTTATAATTCGTCGACAACTGTTTGCATTTGGTTATCCCCTTCTGCAGAATATTTTTCTAAAAGGAAACTCAAATGATGAACAAAAAAACACTGATTTTTACTAACACCAACTGGATTTTGAATGGTATTTTTTTATTACAACAAAGCTAAATGTTAACATTATTTAAGATAATGGATTATACAATATTATGGTTTCAAGCTTTTTTATGTAAACACATACAGGAGAATACCGACAGATGCTGATAGTGATTCTGAAGTCTCATCTGTGGAATTCCATGACGCTCACCATGCTGCATATGGGGCTGAGCGCTGCATGTGGAGTGTTGATCCGCCATCGTCATAGACTACAGCCCGAGATTCACGCATCATCCTTATTATTACAGGAATTCACTACCGACCGGGGGTATTTCAGAGCTCAGAAATCGATTTAAAATAGTTTTTATTCAATCTCCGTCGCGGATCGAACCCACGACGTTTGGCTCTCAAAGCAAACGCTTTGACCATTAAGCTATACCCGCCGACAAAGGTTTTTTAATTCGAATTATACAAATTATGTACATCGTATTCATATGTATGTATATTCCTTTTTGTTAACATTATCTACACTTGTAATTGCACGTGTATGGTATTGACCTTTTGCCGCATTAAGCATTGATTATATTTTCCAGTGGTAATTATTTATGAGTTTCCTCCACCACTTGAATAATTTATATAATTATTCAGTTTAAAAAATACGATTGTACCTTGAAGAATTTATTGTTCCGTGACAGTAGAAATGAAATTTTAAGAATAATTTTTTATGTAAACTATGAAAAATGTGCAACGATGGTCTTCTTTACGACATTGTGGAAGGGGTGGTTGAGGATAGAAATTGCACAAACTGCGCCCTAGACTGGAGTATTGCAGCAAGTGTTCGTGGATATGAGTTGCAGCTCTTGGAGGGTTGCAGAAGATTGAAAAGAGTGGAAATCGAGATGCAAGATTTTGTTGCTGCAAACCAATCCACCGGATCGATACTACGAAGAAGATGGAACTCAGCAATATATGTATATTTCATAAATGCCTGTCTTTAAAATATGTCTTAATTAGTTAAGACAAGAATTATGCGCGGATTGATACGCTGTTTAATTCCTTTTACGTTTTCAAATAATTTTTTAAAATCCATTGCTTAGCGTTTCTTAAATGACAAGCAATGTAGAAAAGACAAAAAACGTTACTTTCTACTATATTCTTTATAATCGTACATTAATAGACCGAAAGAGGATCTAGCCCCTGGACATGACCAGGGGTGGAATATATGGAGGTCCCTTAACAGACTTCAGACTGGAGTATGCAAGACGAGGACACAAATGAAAGCCTGGCAGTTTTACAGCGGACCGACTGAATGTGACTGCGGCATGGAGCAGACCCTGTCACACCTTCTGGAGTGTGCGCTGTGTCCGAATAGCTGCCCTCAGGAAGACCTGATGATGGCCGGGAGTAACGCCATCGACGTCGCCCACTTCTGGGCAGACTGGATCTGACCCTGTTGTTTCCGACACTATTATATATATAATCGTACATTTCTTCTATTCTCCTCATTTGTCAGGACAAAGGAGCTATATATAATAAACGAAATAAGTTTTGCATATCTAACTGTTTCATTCTAATAAGCCGAATAAGTACTATATGTAGTCTGGTAAAGTTTATAAATTTATTCGGATTTCAACGTAGAATAGGTAAAACGAAAATATGCTTACTTTCAAAAACTGTTTTAATAAAAGTCCTTCCCTGTCCCTATAATTTGAATGCTCGATATGAATTGACAACATATTGTGATTTACGTGTTTCACACATACATTAAAATGTATGTGTGAAACACGTAAATCCATACAAAAAATATGGTACTACTAGCATATACACTTGCTTGGTATAACACCTAACAATTCATCACAGAATGAAAGTTCTGTCGACATGTGGGAGTGTAGTGGAAGTGTTGGGATCTGTGGATTGCTGAGAATTAATTGTTTTGCGTGTTAGGAAGGGATCACTGGAGTAACACCGACATTCCGAGCAAAAAAATAAAAAATAAGAACAAGGTATAATTTCACAGGGAATTTAATGCCAGTGAGATAGCTTAATATTTAAACAGTTTTAAAGGTTGAAAAGTTGACAGATTTTTTCTGAACATCGCAGTACTATGATTCTTACAATATTTTATTTGTTGACGAAATGTTACCAACCATTTTGGCAAACAGATATTTTACAAAACATACCACATACACAGTTACTCATTGTAAACAATGAAGTATTTGATGATAAATGTTAATCAGTAGCGGCGATATCGCGTTTTCTAGAATATTTCATGCGTTAATAATTGACACTGTATAATCATAATATTCGGAATAATATACGTCAAGATATGACCAAATTATATCACTGATAACCTGTAATAACTTAATCAGTATGCTGTATTCATGTTGGCCAATTGATAAATTGATAACAAAAAATCATGAATATCAAAATGTACATTTTTAAATGTCAATTTACGTTTCACCCATCATTTTTTAAAAGTACATATTACATGTTTTTCACCCATTCGTTACGGCTCGGTGGAATACAAATTATACCATTATATAAAACCATTTATTTTGCTTAAAACTAGTATTTAAAGCATAAATGTACTTATCTGACCTATTTACTTATATTGCATTGGTTCTTTTATCCTTTAGCTATCAGATGATGCATAAAAAACTATTATATTTAACAGACGTTCGTTATGTAACTTCATACATGTGGTGGCGTTGACACACGTGGCTTACAGAAAAATCGCTCCAGTGACGAAACCAAACGATTTTTTTTTACATGCTTTACAGATTCCTTTAAATAATACATGTAGGTTGATAAAGGGAATGACTGCACTTCCAATTTCCTACCATAGATGACACAATGTGCACTGAAAGTACCAAAACGATATATCACGTCAACCGATGTTAACGGTCGGGGAATCTTTGACGGCATATGCCGACAACCGATGCGAATTATATTGTGTGGGAATTATAATAAAGGATGATAAAATCACAGTATTAAACTATAGCCTGTCAGATATACGTCATCTATTTTTAAATATGACAAAGAGAGTATGTATAGTATTTGGTTTGCCGACGGGTATAGCTCAAACGAAAGTCGTCCTGTGAAAACCACCCATTCATAGTAAATTCCTGAGATAATAAGGATGATGCGTGAATCTTGGGCTGTAGTCTATGACTTTGGCGGATCAATACTCCACATGCAGCGTTTAGCCATATGCACCATGGTAAGCGTCATAGATGAGAATTCATCATTCCACAGATGAGACTTCAGAATTACTTTCACCATTTGTCGGTATTCTCCTGTATGTGTTTACATTTAAAAAAATGTGGTGTTTACGAAGTGACATTCTTCTACCACTTATGCTTATATACAAAAAAAGGCATTTTCCGTTTTCGATATAATTTTTATACAAACCAAGGGTACTTCGGAATATTTGTGAACAAATAAAAAATCATCAAAATAAGAAATTAATCTAAGCTTTTTATTTTGAAAGGTTGTAAGCAACTTTATATATATAAATGTTCATCACCCACTGATGGGATTCTCCTGTATGTATTCACATAAAAAATCTACACATTAAACATCCTGCTGCAGTGGAATCAACCACAATTCGTCTTATCTGAAGCAAAAATACGATTAGTTTGTATTTTTTAAAGATAAATCATAAAACCACAACTAAAACTCATTTTCAAGTTCATAGACAACTATTTAGAGATACCCTGTAATCTTAAATGACGTCATCTTTCATTATTTTATTTTTCTCTATAAGAGATATATCTACACCAGGGGATTCTCACTGGTTTTTCTATTTATTACCCATTGACGGTTTTAAGGGGCGGCGAAGTGGGTCAGTGCCCCAGGGCGTCGAATATGCTAGTGGCGCAGAGAGCAACTAATCTTTCTTAGATTTTATATAATATGGGGTGGTAGAAAAAAAATGCAGGGTCTAAAGCCGGAACTGTTATTACCCACTGAAATTTTTTTCTAGCAAATTAATTTCCTCTTCAAATTTCCTGAAGCAACTGAGCTTAGGATACCAACTTCTCCTTTTTTCCCACCCCATTGGGTGTGTGGTAGGAAGTTCCTGAGCCACTATTGTATCTCTAAGAAATGTATTTACCTGTATAATCAGTGGTGGCTCGTGGGCATGTATATTTGGGGGTGCTGTGGATAGATTAAAAATCATATTACATACTGATCTCACCTTGATATAGCTCTTTCAAGCTGATGCCGTAATGCCTCGAAAAACGATCTTTTGTCTCTTACATTTTGTTCGCTCGCCTGATGTGCACATCTAATAATGTTAATTTTAATTATATAATATTACACTGCGTTTGCAAACGCCATTTTATTTGTTATGACAGTTGGTTCATTTCATGTTGGTGCAACTGTCATTTTTAATTTACTTTTTTGTCGCGATTGTCTTGTCGGCGCTGGATGTCTCAGGTTTCGGCAGATGTCAGTTAACTTTTCGCCCAGCCGGCGAACGCTATACCGGATGGACAAAAAATCGATTCTTTAATAAAAATAAATGCGAATTGTGCTTCAAAAACAAGCTCTTTGTGTTGTTAATCTGCTCCTGCATCCTTCCTCTACGCGGCCACGTGACGAACCCGCGACTTGTCTTGTTAAAGACGGGGATGTCATTACTTACATTTGAAATATAAAAAAATATTACAAATTAAAAGAAAAATATATTTTAAAACGAAGCCCATTCGTTTATTTTTGTTACTATCAATAATTAATGCATATTATAGTTTGCAAAAATGCAACGTGCAAATTCACTAAACTTAGTCAGTGCTGCACTGAGATGCAGTGCAGCACTGACTAAATGGCAAGACCTCTCCAGTCCATACAATTCACGCCAAAAATCAAATTCTAGGTACAATACCGCTGCACGGGCACGCAGCGCGTCGTTCCTTCCATGTATTACTGTACACTGCTGTCTGCTGTTCACACAATACAGGAATTCATCTGAGGAGCGACCTTGGGGTTGCTGCAGCTCCGCAGTCTACATAATCGAGCCGCCACTGCAACACACGGTACCTCACACAACATTTGCAGTGTGCCTTAGCAGTTAATAATCGCACCCTTATGCAGAGAAATTTCTTAAGATTTGTGATTCGAGGACTCGCTTGGTGAAAACCCTCCCTGTCCCATCCTGTTTCTGGAGACCCAGACGCAAAAAGCTAATTGTTAGAGAGTGGAAGAAGGTCTTCCCGTGATTCTAGGTGCATCAGTTAGATGTCAAATAGAGTCTCGAATTGCCTTCTTTGGTAACACGTTGCTAATCACGAAATACGTGGGAATGGATAAGGAAATGGTGTGGTTGGGAAATGGATTCTGCAAATGGCAGTCATCAGTTAGGAGTCATTACTAGTCGAGGACTGACGCTTCCTCCCTTCAACCATTCTAAAGCAGAGTAATTATAAGTTGGGAGAAACCTTAAGGAATGTCTCTGAATGTATCTGCCGCCACTGGATATAGTCATAGGGAGTGTGGCTGTTTAGCTCTCTAGTAGAAGAATGAGTTGTCAGTAATGATTTAGGTTACGTTGATGCTTAAATGATTAGTTCATTAGAAGTCCCCTGTAAGCAAATTTGCCACTGATAAGCCACTGTCGTAGAATTGTCGATTAGAAAAGGCAAAATAACGATTGGTTAGCTTCTCAAATTATCATAACATTCATCACCTGAAAAGTTTTCACTAAAGTGTTTCACACGTGTCATTTACTTACCACTAGCTTGATTTATGGCCATCTATGAAATGCACATGATTAGATGCGGGGTACTGTAAAAGCATTTGGAAAACTAAAGTACATTTTTAAAGCGAAAATTCCGCAATCCTTTAAACTAAGGTAACTAAACGTTTAACCAATGCATCCTCCCTGTAATAACTTATGGCGCAGAGACGTGGAATCTGACAGTAAGTCTTACCCATAAAATAAAGGTCACATGCTATGGAGAGATCCATGCTTGGAGTGTCGCTGAAAGATAGAATCCGAAAAGAGGAAATACGCAGAAGAACTCAAGTAGTGGAGGCTACCCAACGAATAGGCACATTTAAATGGCAATGGTCAGGACATATCTGTCAAAGAGACTATGGTCGATGGGGGAAAAAAAGTATTGGAATGGCGCCTAATAACTGGCAAACAAAGCGTTGGCCGACCCCCTGCAAGATAGACTGACGACATAAGAAGAATAGCGGGAGTGACCTGGATGCGGAAGGCGGAGGATCGTCGAGGATGGAGACTCATGCGAGAGGTTTACGTCCGATAGTGGATGGATACATGATGATGATAATGACGGCTGAAAAAGAAAATTTATAAAATTAGCGAACTGTGTTCACACCTAGAACGACGCAGCATCATGAATTATGCACAGTCAATTGAAGATATTTAACCTTTGCACATAATGTTAGCTATTCTACTATTTCATTATACTTCAGTATACAGGTATTTGATAATATATTTAGAGGCTTAGTACCCGATCGATAATATTTATAATTTAATATGAAATTCGCTCTTATCGTATTTGATGTATTATTTTATTCGTAGTAGACGGCAACCTAATGGAATATCTACTGAGTTAATCGAAAGCCCTATCGGATGTTTTGTTGTCTTGTAAGTTCGATTAACAAATTGGAATATGGATCGTAAATTTAATAACACAAACAAAACATTTACTATTGTTTAATTATCTGCACTACAAATGAATTAGGCGTTTAATTAGTAATTAAAGATATATCGAATGGAATTAATACCAATCATTCCTTTTGAGGATTTTATTTTATTGCATTTTCTCGTTAACCAATGCCGAGCTGGTATTTGATGACTTCACACCATAATGTAAAAGTCATAATAAACAAAACATTTTTTGTTTCTATTTATTTACACGTCAAACAAAGAAGACGCTAATAACAAATAAATATTTATTTATTTACCTTGTTTTTACATAGATCACGTTAGATATGGCCACTATTTAGGAGACTTAGGAGAAAGTTCAATGTACAAATTCGCAACAAGTTGTCCGCTTGCCCTGCCGGTAGTAGAGCATTCTGGTCTCTCGCTAACTCTATTGGCAGCAACTTTTGCACTTCTTCTGTCCCACCGCTGACTAATGCCGATGGCTCACTGGCTCTACCCTCCAAAGAGAAGGCTGAACTTCTTGGTTCGCTGTTTGCTTCTAATTCCACACTCGACGATGGTGGGGCCAATCCCACATCCATTCCTCACTGACAAGCAGATGGGGGCTGTAAAATTCAGCCTCAAAGCCGTACGTCGAGAACTTCTCCAATTAGCGACCAACAAAGCCAGTGGCCCAGGTGGCATACCAGCGGTGGTATTAAAAACTTGCGCTGCTGAACTTAGTCCTGTGCTCACCAAACTTTTCAGATTGTCCTTTAGATGTAGTATTGTTCCCCACTGGGATGGAAAAAAAGCCTACAAACTATCGCCCAATAGCCATCACATCACTACTTTCCAAAGTGATGGAACGTTTAATTAACAGCCAACTTCTAAACTACTTAGAGAAGAATGATCTTCTGTGCGATCGGCAATATGGCTTCCGCCGTAGTCGATCGTGCGGCGATCTCTTGGCATCTGTCACACATGTTTGGGGGAAATCCGTCGAATGCTTTGGAGAAACGCAACCCGTTGCCCTGGATATCTCCAAGGCGTTCGATAGAGTCTGGCATCGCGGTCTGGTGAATAAATTACCGTCTTATGGACTAACTCCCTCCCTGTGTTCCTGGATTGAAAACTTCTTGAGTGATCGAAGCATCATCACTGTCGTAGATGCCTTTTCTTCTTCCTGCCATAAAATCAACTCCGGAGTTCCACAGGGCTCTGTGCTATCGCCCACTCTTTTCTTTCTGCATGTGAATAATTTGCTTCAATGCGCAAACATTCACTGTTATGCTGACGACAGCACTGTCCATGAGAGTATAATCTTCCATAAACCTCCGAATCATTCTGAACTATCTGCTGCTAGGGAATCTCTGGTGGAGAAGATGAACATGTCTCTTGAAAGGGTTTCACGATGGGGCGACCTCAACCTCGTCAGTTTCAACATTTCCAAAACCCAATCATATACTTTCTCCACCAAGAAGACTGCTATGGATCCTGTATCTTTCAACGGTTGTTCTCTTCCGAAAGCAAGCTCCATCAACATGCTTGGATTATCATATCGAATAATGTCAAATATTACGAGTCAATTAAGTGTAAAGCCGATCTCGCCTCCAAAAAACTGGGTGTATTATATAGATCACGTCGGTATTTCAACGATAAACAACTTCTTCTTCTATATAAAGGACAAATTCGACCTATCCTTGAATACGGCAGTCACCTTTGGATTGGAGCCCCAAAATACCTTCTTAACTTAATTGACTCAGTTCAAAGAAGACCAATTCGTTTGATAAACAATGACACCCTTACGTTTAATCTACAATCAATGGAACACAGACGTAAGATTGGTTCTCTTAGTCTTTTCTACCGTTATTACCACGGTCGCTGCTCTTCGGAACTTAAAGAACTAATTCCTCTTGCACCCACTCACAGCCGACAAACTCGTCTTACACTTGCCGAACATCCATACACGGTTAATATATGTCGACCAAGAACTGGCAGCTTCCAAAGTTCCTTCCTTAATGCCACCGGTAAGCTATGGAATGCTCTTAAAGCGTCTGTGTTTCCTCCTTCCTACAATCTGGATTTCTTCAAGAAACAGATAAATATACACTTGCAATCTCCCCAACCCACACACAAATACGAACACAACAGACGTTTCCCGCATGCAGCGTCCAGCCTCCCTGGCTGAGCGTCATAGAGTGCACTGGTCTTGACCGGGTGTGCTCTCCTGCATGCGCTTACATAAAAAAAGACTGCTGTTTCGACTCAAGTCACTGTCAAGAGATACGCTGTTTCTTGACAGTGATGGATTGAGGAAGGCTACGACATAGTCAAAACTGCAGTCTCCTAAATAGAGGCCATATCTTACGTGATCTATGTAAAAACAAGGTAAATAAATAAATGTTCATTATTTATAATGGATCTCAAATGGAATACTGAAAATATTGAAAAAAACGCTAATAACTGATCATTGAAAGTGTTAAATATCGAATAACTGATAATCAATTACAAATAAATGTAATATTTGTACATTTTGATCGATTTTTAAAGACAAATTTACATACATAAAGATATTGCACTATTATCCTCTTATTATTAAATTTCGAATCACTTATGTTAAAAGTAAAAACAAGGATTAAATTTGTTTTAAATCCACCATTTAATTAAATGATTTAATGCATTTTTCCAGTATTAATTGATGTACTGACATGGCGACGTGAAACCTGACAGCAGGCGTTACCCAAATAATGAAGGTTAAGACATCTACGAAAGGAGTATCTTGGATTGATATAATACGGATGATATGTGATCCGGAATTGGGTTTCTTGGACATTGCAGAATGAATCAGCACCATTGAGTGCCAATGAGTGGGACATATCCACGGTCGATGAAGAAGTTAGGTGCTAGATAAGCGCCCAAGAGCCCGTAAACAGGGTGTCGTTCGAACCACTGTTTGATTGACTGATTGCATGCATCAGAATAATAGGAAGGAATATTAAGGATTGAGGTGTTTAGCAGTGGATGGTCAGATGGTTCCAGCGACACATTCTGATGGTAATGATGCATTTTGCTGCTAAGCGTCCTCGCGGTGACCCTGTGAACAATGCTGAGCCACGATTTGAAAATGGATTGGTTCCGTTTCGAGACGAATCAGTATCAACCAATAGTGTGCAAGGAGTCTATTCAACACTGGAATGCCTTATAATTATTATACACTTCTATGATTTATATTTTTTAATTCAAACAAGCAGAAGCGTACTTAGAAGTACACACCAAGTTGACTCTTTATAGACGGTCAGTCGGGACGGCATTACGTACTCGTATCATGTGGAAAGGATGCGAAGTGGTTATGAGCATTGAGGGATTATTGAAGTAATGTAGATTGCTTGACAAAGTAACTACACAATCGAAAGCTGGGAGAACATTGTGTACAAAGTGCATCCATTTGATGTTAAATAAGAGGTTAGAAAATTTGATCAGAGTCTGATTTTTTATATAACTTTTATGTGTTAATACGTACAGGAGAATACCTCGAAGACAGATATTTGCCAGCGGATTTTTTAACTCTTTCTGAGAATCACAGCATGCGGAATTGACCCGCTAAAGTTATTTTTTGCTATTACCAGGATAGACATTTTTTTACGACTGGGACCGAATGGTTATCCTTCATCGATATGTGAGTCGAAGCACTAAAACTGTGAAGTTCTAATTATATTAAATTAAATAAAATATCTGTAGCACCATTAGAACGTTAAATTTCAAACAAAAGTCTATAAATAAAGCAAAAAAGTGAATAAAAATCACCACAAGATATTTTTCACTGACCATTGTACATGCTCTATTGATACATGCTGTCGAAATGTTATCCACTCTTGGTTTATTTTCCTTTTATTTATATCGCTGTAATCCTTGGTGGGTCTCGACTTCCGGGAGGTTTCATGACAGTTTTTACGAATTGAAGATTTTTGACCAGCTAATGCAAGTTTACACTTGTTCATGTGATTCTAGTATAAAACAGACGGTAAAAAATCTCTGATATCATTATCCATGATAACAGGAGACGTGTTCTGTGTTGTCGCCTAGAAGTCTGCTATTTCTTGTGAGCAACCTCCTGAACTGCTTGGTTCTGACGCTTTACTGTTAAACTATATCAATGATGTTGTGGTAATAAAGGGCGCGGTAAACGAGGCTGACATAGAATACACTCCTTGGTTTTTTTTGTCTCTTCGCTTATCTTGTGAGTAATTTGTTGAGTATCACAAGCAACCATTTACTCTTCAATCTATCACCAAAAAAATAATCGTAAAAAATACGTAACTTAATTTAACTCAACCTGGCTCGTTCGGTGATTAATGGGGAAGCTACCTCAGCTGCCACATATAAGGTGTGAACCTTACATGCTGGTTTTTGACGATGATAGTCGTTTGGGGGTTTTCTTCCTTGGACAAGTCCAGTTAGCGTCTCTCGCCGTGTTGAGAGAAAATTGTTTTTAAATTAGATTGGCGGGAGACTCGACTGTAAAGTAGTGAAGCTTGGAACTCGGGGAAGTGGACTATTATCTTTCAGAGCGAGCTGGAACTAGGCACTTGGATGCCCGGAGTACACTCGGCACATTCGCAAGAAACCCGAACTTACATAATACGATAATGTCGTCGCATTCTCAAGAGCCTAAATCGGTTAATTGCTTTAAAACCTTTTAAATTTTTTTATATTTAATTAACGACAACGACACATTGTATACCTTGTTCAATCCACGCGGTTAAGCATACTTGGTATTGAATCAGACCAAAACTTAGATAGGTGATATCTTCTTGCTTACAGCATGTCGTCGTTGGTGTCACAACATATCGTTCACAGACAATTCGTTCAACGATTCATCCAGATACATCGGCTGAGGATTTACAGAGCTTCTTGGCAGCGACCGCTGCATTCAATCCTTCTTGGATGACCATCAGGAAGATTGTCAGCAGGCGGACGCTGTCAACTTCTTTCAAAGTCGGGGTCATTGCGACTTCGCTGGAGTCTCTCATGAAGCCTCAAGTGTGGCCTGAAAGGACCATCGTTCAACCCTGGATACGCATAAGATGAAAGAATCGCAGTGAACAGTGGTTGAAACCAACTTGAGTGAAGATATTGACATATTTAGTGTTATATTGCTTTAAATTCAGTACTGGTGTTTATGGAGGCGAAATGTTACACGTTTTATTTTGTGACAATAATGCCTTGTTATTTGTGAGTCAATCATGATATACTTATGACAGGGTTTTTGTTGTTACAAGTCAAACTGTTTATCTTGAGTCTCCTGACGCTAGTTCTGAGTGTGAGGTCAGTGATACTAAATGTGTCAATAAATTTACATCAGCACATTTATGTTACCTATTGTATTTTTATTTTATATTATTGTATTTATATTATTGTACTTCAGAAATGCATTGAATTCATAAAATTTGTAATGTTTCTGCAAGGAAAAAAATAAATAAATTGAAATTGAAAAAAAAAAATGAAAAAATCTGTAACCACGTGGCGAGCACTAGACGTCTAGCGCACGGGACAACTGGTGCACTGGCTGTCTCGCTAACTTAACTTTCTCTACTCTTCACAATCGAATTAACTGTGACTCATATGCTTTTTAATTCGTCTTACTTTATACTGTGATTACTTTTCAATTGAATCAGGTCGAAAAAATTGTCCTTGCCCTCGACCTCAATCTTCCTTTAGTCACTTGTCGGCTTGCTTAGATTACTATAGCCCAAGCAACTGTTTACCGTTGGTGGTCCGCTGATAAAAGAATTATGGACATTATTTTAATAACGGAAAACATACGGAGTGGTACTTACTAAAATAAATAGACTGCCGGAAATAATATTAAGCTTGTGAATAAATGCATTCTGATTGAATAATAAAAAATAAAAATATACATCCTTTATCATACGATGATAACTTATATAGAGGTTCAGAGACGAGTCATCTCAGGTGGAAGAAATCGGCCGGTGGCCGAGCGGTATAATTACCTGGGCAAAAATGTTGGTTCCAAAGGTCCGCGGTTCGCATCCCGCTCCCGCCGATATTTTTTCTGAAATGAATTGACTCGTTTAATGATTTTTATGTATAGTATATGTATATTTAATTGCTCGGAAAACATAACCTTTAAAATAAGGACATTTACGGGATACTAACGTCAGACGGAGAAATATCATCTAAAATTGTTTTTGGTGGGTTTTTAGAAGATATATATACATATATACATACTCTAATATTTATATAACGTTGTAGATCCATACCAATATTGAATATTTAGATACACAGATAAAAATTCACAACAAAAATCATCATACATGACATTTCTTTCATAAAATAAAATTAACTGAATTTCAATAAGTAAAATTATACATGGACTCGTCATAAGCTTGTCGTTTTATAAGGAAACACTGGCATAAATATATTTTCCATCAACATTATCTGAATCGCACGAAATCCAGTTTCTCCGAACTGTGTCACTCTGTTAACATGCTACCATTCTCTGCAATACGCAGTCTGATTGATTCCACCATTCTAGAACCTTAACCAGTGATACCCAACTGTAATCACTTATATAATTATAGTAATCGTCAACTGCGAATATATTGGCATACCATTTCTTTGCAATTGGATAAATTAATTGTTATTGCCCTAATCTTGTATTAACAACTCACTGTATTAATCACTTTTATTATCTTTATATGCTTGAACTCTGAATATGGCTTATACCTTGGAATACAATCAATATTATTAATTAAACATTAATATCTTTAATTTTAATTATATTCTTGACGATATGAAGGTGCCGGACTGTAGTCTCATTATTTTGACAGATTAATCTGCATAATAGTACAGCTAATGGTGGCCAAATTCTTCAACTGTAAGCGGATATTGCAAGTATAAAGATTCTCTTCAGTGAAGTTTTTTTGAAGGAATTTTCTATAAATACGTTTCAAGCTTATTTCGCCGTGAAAATGTAAACATTTACATTCTCAGCATGACTAGATAACGTCTGCTGCTACTGGCTACTGTAATTGATAGACAAATTAAAAATACACCAGTGTACAAGGTAAACTCATCAATAAAGAACTACATAATCATATTATGTAATATTGTGATAATGACATCAGCATGATATAGAATATACGAAAACCTCGATGTACAATCTTTCGTGTCTTATTTATGTTCGCTTTTTGTACATGTATGTGTCGCCATATTGGCATTTTGGACAAGTCCGGTCACGGGTGTGACGTTGGTTATATAGATCGCCACTTGCAGCGCTGGGTGTGACTGACCACGGCGCCCGGTGCCCAGTCAGTTGCGGGCCGACCGCGACAAGGTCGTATTATGGCCGGCCCGGCATGTTATTCCGTCCGGGTCGGAAGTTTGTAAAGTTATCGAAATTTATATCAATGTGCTTATTAAAAGTTTTTGTGTTAATTTGCTCCTCATCCTGCCGCCACGCAATTCAATAACTAACTTAGAGAGGAGGAAGTTAACAAAAAATGGCACTCCGCGACTATCTATGGTACGTTCAAAAATGGAGAGACAAATGAATTACCATATTAATTGACCAACGATTTGGTTTAGCCTGCGGTTTCGGCTTTAGCCAAATATTATTGATTTAAACAACTGATCAGTCGATATATGCCATCGCGATGGATTACGATGACTTTATTCGGGATACAAAATTAATAATGATTTTTCTAATGCGTATAAGTAATAAGTAAAACCTCGATCCTTAGAGAAGCTTATGTAATATTATTCGCAGGATCTTTCTCCCTCTTTTTGAATTCGTCGCATATGTATTAAGATGCAGTCTGATGGTACAGTACATATGTTTTGTCTAGCTCTTTGAGGTAAAACCGTCTAATGATCTCGAAAACTATTTCAAACTAACGTCCCCCTCTCTTTAAAAAATTGTTACTCCGTCGCGTGGTGGCAGGGTTAGGATCAGATTAATAATAACACAGGCTTTTTCTGAAGCACATTGACATACATATTTCGATAAACATTACATACTTATGACCCGGACCTAGTCACAGCATTCAACATGCCTGGCCAACAGCAATACGACCTTTTTCACAGTCGGTACACGACTGATCGCGCTCGTTGGCGCTGAGGCTGTCGCCCAGCGCCCCGATCGATGTAATTAGTCTAAAATGCCAATATGGCAACACATACACGTATCACAAGCGAACATATATAAGAGACGAAAGATTGTACAATATATCGAGGTTTTCGGTACCAGTCAGCAAGGGCTCTGTCATGCTGATGTCAAAACATTAAGATTAGTATTATAATTTGAACTGTCAAAATAATTAAACATTTACTGATAGGTGCAGTGAGGTAGATGTGAGACAATAATTAATTTACTAGTATTGAGTGTCGTGGATGTGTTGTGATCTGTGGATTGATTTGAAAGAATTGTTATGCGTGTTGGAAAGAGATTACTGGAATTACTCCCTACATTCCGAACAAGAAAGAAAATAAATAAGAACACGGTATAATACTATGATGCCACGAGGAATTTAATTTCAGTAAGTAAGCTTAATGTTTATACAATTTTAAAGGTGAAAAGTTACAGAAGACTTACATTAGATTGAATTGAATGACCAACGAGATTCTATTTTATTGGCAAGTTCTAGAAATGATTTTTAGAATATGAAATGTTACTAGTAGGTAGTTGTGATTTGAAGTTCGTAGATCGGCACGTTACACAGTGAAGTCTATGACGGGCGGCTTGATGAGTGGTCGGATATAGAGGCGTCAAAGTAGAGAGAAAAGAGATTTGGTCCGTCTATCGTCTGCTCATATAGAGCCAGCGACTTCAATTTTGATCGTTGCAATAGTACTTGAAGTGACCTCTGGTGACGGCTATTCTATTGGCATCTATGGAATATGTAAGGTAAAATTATTAGACGGGCAGTAATAGTGATTTTGGTACAATTTTGAATGAAATTGATAAAACAGAATTCCGCCACAGTATGAGACTAATTTTTATCTTGCGTACGTTAATCTATTATAACTTTGTAATTATGAAATATATTTTTAAAGAGGTCTTCATTCAGTCGTTTATTGCTGTTTTAAGCACTGGTGAGACATTTTAAATGCGAATTCATAAATCTTGGCGATAAGTGAGCATTATCGCTATTTTCGCCATTTACATAACAAACAGATAATCCCGAGTTTCAAAGTGTGTATACACATTAAATTTATTTTTAGATTGTAGCAAACCTTATATGCATACATAATATTATATAATCTAGTACATGGATTTGGTTTGCCTATTTTTATGTTTATACTTTTCTTAATATCAGGAATTCCTCACCAATATTATACAAATGCGTCGTGTTACTGTAATGATTGGATTGGTTAGAATTCGGTGATTAGAATTGTTTCAGGGAGAACGACGTGGATGTAATTTTCACGTCCTATAGTATTTATGTTAAAATAGGGAGCAAAAAGCATCCGGAGATTGGATAATGAGGCATAAGTTAGTATTTGAAACATATGTTTTTAATTATTATTTTTAACCCTTTCATTACGGCTAGGTGAAATACAAATTATACTGTCAATACGGCGTGAGATTTTCAAACCTTTTTTTTTGCTTAAAACTAGTATTTGAGGCATAAATGTACTTATCTGTATTTTCATATAACACATTGTTTTTTCTATCTTTTAGTTATCAGATGATGCATAATAAACTATTATATTTAACAAACGTTCATTATGTAACTTCATACATGTGGTGGCATTGACACATGTGGTTTACAGAAAAATCGCGTCTGTGACGAAACCTTACGATATTTATTAACATGCTTTACAGATTCCTGTAAATAATACATGTAGGTTGATAAAGGGAATGACTGCAACTAAAAAAAAAAAAATCCTATCGTAGATTTCACAATGAGTACTGAAAGTATCAAAACGATATATCACAGCTACCCATGTCAACGGTAGGCGAATTTATGACGGCATATATCGACAACCGATGCGATAGGGTTAATAATGGCATATTTATTATTTTGGTGAATTAAAGGTGTGTGTAAGTGGACCTTTTACACGAGTTTCTTTTATTAATTTAATATTGTTTTTATTAATATATATTTTCAATATAATACCTACCATACGATAAGAATAAAGACTTAAATAATTTAATTGAAATAATAACGGTTCTCATTTTTAGTGATCAACGCTGGCACATTCGTCATAAGCTTGTCGTTTTATAAAGAAATACTGGCATAAAGATATTTTCCATGAACATTATCTGAATCGCACGAAATCCAGTTTCTCCGAACTGTGTCATCTGTTAACATGCTACCATTCTCTGCAATACGCAGTCTGATTGATTCCACCATTCTAGAATCTTAACCAGTGATTCCCAACTCGCTTGGTGAAAATCCTCCCTGTCCTATTTTTGGAGACCAAGATGGGGACGCGTTTCTGGACGCACGCAAAAAGCTACTCGTTAGAGAGTGGCTGAAGGCCGCCTTCCCGTGATTCTAAGTGCATCGTTTAGACCTCAAATAGACCTCAGTCTAAGGCTGCGAAATTAGAATACTACAGCTTGTCTAGAATTGCCTTCTTTGGTAAAACGCTAACCTCGAAATACGTGCGGATGTATGAGGAAATGGTAATGTTGGATTGATACCCAACCGGACTGGACTTTACCCGCCTCACACCCGCATCACACCGGAGGACAGTTAAGTCTCCTTGATGACGCGCTCATTCAGATATTGATACCCAACTGTAATCACTTGGCGTGCTAAATATAGTAATCCTCAACTGCGAATATATCGACATCCCCCGTCTATTAATGGGCGTCTCCGTGTCGCCGGGATCGTCATCGGGACGCGTGGTGGAGGGATAACAAGCATTTCTCCGAATCAAAGAACTCGTCGAGAAGCACATTGGCGTTTATTTAAAATGCATGTCTGACAAACTTTAGTATTCTGCCCGGGTCACAAACAATGAAGGATCCTTACTTGACGGTGCCCGGGCAGAGAGTGACTGCGGTGGTGGCGGTCGTTACGTCGAACACACCTGGTGAACCTGCAAAGGCACGTCTTATAGTTACTTAAATCTTAAGTTATGACTTACATTTATCAAGATATCGAAGCTTTACTGCACCAGTCTGTCCGGGCTATATCAAGCTGATGTCAATGTAATAAAAAACGGTCCTCGAGTCGTATTTTGCGACTCCAAAAATACGTCTTGAAAAAAAAACGAAAGTGCTTAAATTATCATATAAAATCTAAATAAGGATGTCGTCCGCGGGCCTAGGTTTGATCTCCACTGCTCTGGACAGAATCGTTCTGGATTTTTTTCCCGATTCAAGGTTGGCGATCTTCACAATGGACCACGATTTTCAGTATATTTTTTTACTACCAAACATACAGGGTTATTGACAAATTTACCTCACAAGGAATTTTATTTGATATTAAAATATAGATTTGACAGTTAAGTTTGGCATTTAAAAAATCCAACTTCAATATGTTTATAAATAAGTATTTTTCGGGTTGAGCCGCTCCTTGGGACCAAATATCGATCTCTTTAAAAAAACGATTAACAAATCACCAATCATCTGGCTTGGAGGTCAACCGTCAATCGTCGGTAACCACATATGTTCGCAGATGAACCTTCGGGTGCAGTAATGTCTTGCGACTAGTAGGTCAGTAGCATCTGATGGAACTGAGTGGCGGTAATTTGTGGTGACCAGATTTGGAACGAACATGGGGAAGATAATATTTTTTTCTTCTAATATCCATTCCGTATCTGAAATACATGGTCACCCCAAATTTCGGCCGCTCAATTCTGGCATATGTCACATCATCATTTAATTATACCAAACTAAATTGTATTAAATAATTAAATTTTGTAAATATATTATGACTTTGAGTGTCATACAAATAAGTTTCGTCGTTGAAAAACCTCCCTGTAACGTTTTAATAAGATAATCTGATTAGTCCGATACTCCCGAGGCCTAGAACATAATAGTCATAAGAGGCGGTTCAACGCAAAATAACAACATGGAACCGCTTTATTAAAAATCGCCACAAAAGTTAATGAAATAGTTTGTATTACAAATTTAAAAAAGCGTGCGTTCTAGGACTTTATCAAATCAATATGTCAATTTGTCTATATAACAAAACATAAGCATGTTACAATAAAAGCAGACAAATCGGTTTTATTGTATTTTATGTGTGTAAATAAAATTCGAATTATTTGAATAATTTCACCTCGAAAGATATTTCTATAGCGACGATATGAATAGTGTGTTTTTGGTTAATCCTCTTATTGTTTTACTTGAGACCTTTCGTCAACACTGTCAACTTTCTCTCCCAATGACACGCTGATAGCTCAATTGTTTGTCTTTCATAAATAAAACTAGTTACCTCTGTGTTTGTCCCCTGGACTCTTGCCAATAGTAATTGACGTTCAAGCACCAGCACTTCGCCCAGTTGCATATTATCTACTAAATGAATGAGCATAAAAAACGACGAGACAGTGCGACACCTGGCCTACTTACAAACAGATTCTGGGTTCTTTCAATGGGTCACCGAATCTTTATTATCAACCCCCTACGACTTGGTAGAATACAAATTATACTGTCAATACGGCGTGAATTATTCTAATTTTTTTTTGATTAAAACTAGTATTTGAAGCATAAATGTACTTATCTGACCTTTTTTTATATATCACATTGGTTCTTCAATCCTTTAGTAACTCCATACATGTGGTGGCATTCACACATGAGGTTTACAGAAAAATCGCTCCTGTGACGAAACCTAAGGATATTTATTTACATGCTTAACAGATTCCTGTAAATAATACATGTAGGTTGATAAAGGGAATGACTGCAGTTCCAATTTCCTACCGTAGATGTCACAATGGGTACTGAAAATAGCAAAACTATATATCACGGCTACCGATGACAACGGTAGGGGGAATCATTTACGACATATATCGGCTACCGATGCGGAAGGGTTAAGAGCACAAACACGATATTCATTTATTAACCTGTTATTTACCATGGAAAGCATCTTTTTAATTTTACAACATACAGTGGGCGCGAACTCTTTCACTAGAATATATCAATACGTCACGCTCGATGGAAACGTAATTTTTTTTATTTATATTTAAATTAAATGAAAAGACTATTATTTTTTTGTCTATTTATACACAAAGCACAAGGGAAAATACAAAATTACAAACAAATAGATTCAAATGACCTTTTTACTCCTTGTATAAAATATATATAAAGTGCATATACAATGCATTTAAGATGTACATATTTTTAAATCAAAGTATTGAATATATACGTCCCGCCATTTCCAGGACGCAAAATATATTCTAAGGACGTATTCATACGTCCTAATCGTACCCGATATTGCTTACGTTTGACGTACTCATATTTATACATTTTGCCCGGTTACAAAAGGTTAATTTAACGGAAACAATGTACTAAATTGAAACAGCATATTAGGAATCTTTCATTAAGCGCTTATTATCTAATTATTATATAAAAAATTTACTATTAAATTTAAATGAAACTAAATCTGTGTACGATGTTGTCGAAATTTTTCATTCGTTTGAAAGGCCTATCGATGTCATTCAGTATGGAATATAACATTGTTCAAATGTCTTTGACGGCTTCTCTGGGCGACACGCATCCGAAATGTCTATTTTCCCATGACTCTAGCGCATAAATCAGGCTGAATTTAACCGATGGCATGGGTTATGTTGGCTTTGAGGGCCCCTTTGGTTTGTGGCTTATTCGCATAGACCTGCGACTTAAGAAAACCCCACAAGAAAAAGTCTAACGGTGTAATATCGCGCGCTTTCATTGGCTAATTTAAATAACCACCACGCGAGATGACTACGCCATCAAATTGCTAGTATGCAGAATGTCTAATGTAGCATGATCTGTGTGACACGTACACCGTCATATTGAAAATATCGTTGGTGTCCATATTATATAATTCAGACTTAAATAAGTTGGCCTAAAGAAGAAGCCCAAAAGAAGCTCTAAATCCACACCAAGAAAAGCTGGATGCTCTTGGATGCATGTGGATTGGTATCGTCCTAAGATCGCCAATTTAGTTTGTTGACATTAATCCAGAAATGGGCCTCATCGCTGAAGATGATTTCCCGAACGTTGCCCGAACAGGACACCCATTTTGATACAATCTTATCATTTGCACGTATTGTTACACGTTATATTCGTCCATGGTGATTTGGCAAAATATAATAAATAAATGACAGCCAATTTGACTGATGTCGTTTTAACAATATGACTGCTATCAACTGTCAAAGTTCAGAATTCCCCAAAAAATAATAACAATTTTAATATATTGAGTATAAATATATGTATTATGCACACATACGAGTATTTTGATACTTAAAATAAGTAAGTATTGATCACTTTTTTCAATGACATATCCTGATAGACACACCCCTACCCCTTCTTCTACATAAAATAGGTTAGACAACTTATAAAGTACTATCGCAGCACATTTATCTCTTTACAAGTGATGTATTGAGAAAAGCTACGAGTTAGTCAAAACTGCAGTCTCCTAATAGAGAACTTATCTTACGTGATCCATGTAAAAAGAAGGTAAATAAATATTTATAATTGATCAATTTATTCGTTAAATACAGTAGTTCTAGAATCTAGATCTCATGATTATTATTTTTTGTAAACTTCACTGTTAATATGCATGTTTTTAAAGTTACCTTTCTAAAATCATATCTTATGTTTCTTCGATGGAATAAAGTCTGGTTGTACGCGTGTTAATTACATAGGGATATACTATATGTTAATGAAAGTAAAAATAAACATTCCATTCAAAAAAGCCATCTGTCGCGTATATCCTGCATATGCTTGCTTACCTCAAAAAAGGTACATACTATTATAACCCCTTGACATCTACATTATTTACAAACATTAACCCCCATTAGTCTCAAGCTATTTACATTTTTAAACAATGTTCGGTTTACGGCACACGTCGATGACCCTATAGCAGTCTTATCGAGATAATTCGAATAATAATCGAACTATTTCAAACGCACCGTCTAGGATGCCATAAATATTTATAAGGGAGCTTAACATTGAATAAAAATTCAGCTGCCATTCCTCGTGGGTCCATGGCTCAACCCTACCTGGTCTTATAACTTGCATAACATTATGTCTCGTCTGATCTACAAAACCGTTGGCGCATGCTCCCATTAAAACATTTTACCCAGTTAAGTTTCAAGTAATGTATTAACATCCTCTTTATTTAAAAAGGCGGCAACAGGCGCGGGTTCATCAACGGGACGCGTGGAGGAAGGATGCAGGAGCAGATCTCAAAGCAAATAACTTTTTCAGAAGCACAATTCGCGTTTATTTCCAATATAAGACTTTGGTTCCGCGCCCGACCGTAACATGTTGTATCGTGGGCCTCGGTAGGTCGGGACTGCCGACACGGGCACAGTAACATGTACCGCCCTAATAATTGTCACGGCTAAGTCACAAACTAAAGTTGACAGTTGAACTAATATGAAATGCAGCAACTGTCAAAACAAATAAAATGGGTTATGCAAACGCCGTGTATTTATATATAAAATTGAAAATAACATTATTAGATGTGCAAATCAGGCGAGAGAACAAAAATAAGAGACGAAAGTTCCTTTTTCGAGGCTTCAGGCATCATACTAAAAGGGCTATATCAAGCTGATATCAGTATTGTTTGTTTTCTAAAGTAACACCCGCATGCAGATCATTCCTTATAGCCACTCTGATTTAGAATAATTGAAGTGAGGATGCCTCAGTCCCCGACTCACCTCAAATCCTAAGAAAGTCTCTGCTTACGAATGTAACTATTAACTGTTAAGAACACTGTAAACATTATGTGAGGTATCGTGCATTTTCTGCAGTGGCGACTCAATAATATACACTGCGGAGTTGCACCATTTATAAATTAAAAAAAACCCTTGGATATAAATGTTATTTTATTTCCTTTTTTTTTATCTATAACACAATACGATCAGTACTTAGTGTAGCGCATACATTGCTAAGAGCGCGCTAATGTTTCTGAAAGAAATAAATAAAATTGAATTGAATTGAAAATGAAAAGAAAGAAAGAATCTCTTGAAGAAATTAAAGGTTATATATCTCTTGCCAAAACTGCGGGTCTCAACCTTAATTTATGACCTGCGTATTTGAAAGGTGGATTCCCTCGCCCTGATCTTCTTCGACCCCCGCCTCCTCCTCACCCTCGTCAGGTAACCCGTTTTAATTCTCCGGCCCTTGCTCTCTCTGCCTACCTGTCCGCAGCCCGCGCCTCTCACGTGCTACAAATTACGATTATCGCGAACCGAAGGTGAAATCTGTGCGAGAAAGGATTCGATCGGTCGATCACATATGTTCGAAAAATAAATTTTTCACTTCAATATGTTACATAGTTAATTAAATCAAATTTATACCGAGGAGTATGGCCGAGAACTAACCGATAATGGGTTGCTATTAGAATACACGTCGATGCTAAATTCTTCATAAATATTATACAGGTAATCTCATATTAGTGCATGAGTGATTGCTCTTCCTTAAGATTGCCATTATATATGACAGTTGTTCAAAATACACGGTGCGTAAACGACGTCGTCTAAACATATGAATTTATCAGGAATTTAAAAGCAGTGCATATCAATGGTACTTACTGCCATTTAAAAGGCTTATTCGGCATAACCTTAAATACGGCAGTCACTTACAATAAGTCATTCTGAAGTCTCATCTGTGGAATTCTATGGCGCTTACCATATTACATATGGTTATGTACTGTATTTGTAATGTTGATCCGCCAACGTCAATGCCTACAGCCCGACATTCACGCATCATCCTTATTATTACAGGAATTTACTATGAATGGTTGGTCTTCACGGGATGAATTTCATCTACCATCAATTTTGATTAATATGTAAGCTATGACTGGCATTTTACGGGTGAGGGATCAAATTCACACCAACCGGGGGTATTTTAGAGTTCAGAAATCGTTTCAAAATCTTTTTTTTCATTCTCCGTCGGAGATCGAAGACACGACCTTTGGCTTGGAAAGCAAACGCTTTGACCATTGATTTAAACCCGCCGGCAAATCATCACTTGTATAAACGTACTTTAATACATGTGAAGAACATCTCATTATAAGCTAAACGCTGTTTACTCTGTTAAGTGTGTGGAAAAAATGCTTTTTTTTTTTAAATTTACGCAACACAATCAATTCAATTTGACTGTTTTTTCGGTTGGTATTCTTGCTTTCCAAACATTTTGCTTACCCCTCATCGAATCGAGTACATAGCTCTCTCTCCGAATGTGCGTTCCTTTCAGGTGAAATAATAATCGCGAGCTTTTGATAAAAACCATTGAAAGCTCCTCTCTCGTAAGCTTTTGCAACGCTCTGAATAGCCGCTAACAAAAATGCGCTTTAGCAAATACGAAGAATCTAAAGAACCCAGGCTCTGCCAAACTTTTTATTGAATGAAATATTAGTGCAAATGTTTACAATACCACAATTCGTTACCATACTTGTATATGAAAAATATACAAAGGATGATTTTTAAACTATTTTCTTTTTGGCAACACTGTTTTTTCTTAATTTTATGTGTCTTTTTTTGGAAAAATTTCCTATAGCTATTAAAAAATCACCCTTTTATATCAGATCGTTTTTCCAATGCTGATAGTCTTATTGAATTGTTTATTTTTTTGAGATATATTGTACTATGTATATAAATTGATAACAGCTGGCTATAGCCATAGCCCTTGCATGCTCGTGCCGAAAACCTCGATATGTTTTTGTCTCTTTTTGTTCGCTCGTCGGTCATGTATGTGTCGCCATTTTTTTATTACAAGTCCGGTCACAGGTGTGTCATTAGTATTGTGCGTGGCTGTCTGTCATTGGCGCCCCATTACGTTCTCTAAATCGCCACTTGCGGCGCTGGGTGTCACCGACCACGTGCGCCCGGTGGCCAGTAAGCAGTGGAGCGCCGACCGCGACGAGTAGCGTGTTACAATCCGGCTGGGCTCTGAAAGCATACGCTCTGCCCCGGACCGAAAGTTTGTCAAGTTTACCTAAATATGTATGTCAATGTGCTTCTAAAAAAATAGACTGTGTTACTCATCTTCTCCTCATATGTCCACCACGTGTCCTTATAACGATCCCGGCGACATGAACTCGTTCTTCCTTAAGTAAAGGGGATGTTAATATTTTATGATAACTAAGGGGATACGACCCTAGTCATAAACAATCACAATTATCAACTTGCATTTAGGTGCTTTGAAAAATAAATCGGCGCGATCGTTCTGATGTTATGTCACATTTTTGTTGTCAATTGCAAAACCTAAAAATTCGACCATTTCGATGGCTGTTTTTCATTGGTATACTCGGCCCGAGAAAATGAAACATTATGTTCTGATATAGAAAACTAAAAAAATATATTGCTGTCAGTTTGTAATAGTATGCTTTAATATTCTCTGATGTCGGAACAGAAACTTAAAGCATTCAAGAATCCCTGGGTTATGAATAGCACCACTAGGAGAAGGAATACATGTTTTAGTAATGCTATTATATTTTTTAGAGAAGATTTATTTACATTACATATATGAATTATCTTTTGGTTAAAATCGCATTCGTTACACAAATGGGGATCTTGACTCAATACCACAATGAAAGTACATTTAAATAATGAAAAAAAAACTAATATTTTCAAACACAAATACGGGAGATTTATTTCTTCGCAAGCGTCCTTTATATGCATTACTACTACGTATTCTTATAAAAAATACAACTATTGTCAGACTATATATTTGTTAAACTATCATTACATGCAATATTCTTATTAATAAGGATGCATATAATGAATGTATAAATTTGGACAATACATTTTAATTGACATAAATTTCCAACGCTAGTCCTCCAACAGCTAATTTATTTTTAATCTCAAATTTAATGACACTTCATTGGTTTCCCAACCTTCATTGTCCCATTGTTCTATTGCTCCATTGTCCCCTTGAGCAATTTCCAGAATCTTATTCCTTTTTTCAAATTTTGTAAGTGAAAAAAGTTTTCATTATTTCAAAATTTTAAAATGTGAAATCAAATTTGAAAGGTACAAACTCTTTTTATGTCCTACAATAAATTGTATTAAAAATAAGAATCTCGCCTTTTACGTCTTCAAAATATGACAAATATCTGAAATCCCTCTATGGAGCAACATTTTGGAATCGTTGAGATATTTAAAGGGCTGTCGCGTGTAATTAGGTGTCGGTGCATGTTTCAAACCATCATTAAATAATCAAGATATTAATTTTATCATTAATATAAATTGTATAATGGTCCCTTTGTCTTGATCCGAATGATTGCTAACCATTATAAAAGTTTGTTAAATCATTATTCAACATTTTGTAGGCTTTTGTATGAACATCCCTTTATTAAGGTAGAATAACTTCACGTCGTCAATGAAGTTATCGGATCGGAAGTTTTCGGCACCAGCCTGCAAGGGCTATTTCATACTGATGTCAGTATACTTGTCTACCTTAGCTCATTCGGCGTCCTGAGCAGCTGACCCACTACGCCACCCCCTAAAACCGGCACTGTGTCAACTCTAAATCCACTTCCAAGATGGGACATGGTCAATACAAATACCAACATTAGTTACGTCAGTTTATATGTTCTCCACAATAGGTTTGCATTGTCAACTATACACTTAATGTATGATTTAATCAACAAGATTTTCAGAACAACTAGCTGGGGGTCTCATGTAAGGAAGCTTTTATCTATGTTTTCCTGTGCAACCTTTCTCTGAAGGAGTACAGTAAAATAGATCAACTGTGTTAGACTTTGTGATGGAATTTTCAACATGTCCGCTCCCCTAACTGAAGTATATGGTTGTCACGAACTGCCGCCACAAAGCTCTGTCAGCTGCTATTGTCCTGACCTCATTACATGTTAGCTCTGCCTTCCACAGCTTCGCCGAGTACGTTCTATGTATAGCTCCCGTCGGATTTCTAAGACGGTGTGAATCCGGAAGCTTAAAGAAATCACCGCTGTAGCTTAACCTTTTCTGCGGCATCCGTAGAGTATGGTCCTAACCAGGTCCACCTTTGTCTCTTGGCTGTAGTATGGAAGGTTGCCTTGTCCGCTCTCTCATTTTGTTATTCCTAACAAAATCAAACCATCGTAACCTTAGTACTGTGCAGGCATCTGCTTTCGAAAGTCATTAAACGGCTGCATTGGATTTTGCTGAGATGTCAAGATTTACAGCAGCAAAAGGGGTGGAGACAATGTAGGTGCTTTATAGACGGCATTTTGTTTTGATCGAGAAAGTTGTGAGTCCCAGATATTGCGCATGGAATTACAAAACGCTCCAGCATTTCCAAGTCATTAAACGGCTGCATTGGATTTTGCTGAGATGTCAAGATTTACAGCAGCAAAAGGGGTGGAGACAATGTAGGTGCTTTATAGACGGCATTTTGTTTTGATCGAGAAAGTTGTGAGTCCCAGATATTGCGCATGGAATTACAAAACGCTCCAGCATTTCCAAGCAAGCTCCTTTTAAAGGCCACCGTTCTCAGTGGCCTTTCCGCCGAGATACTGGTATCAGAAACATGTTGTGTTTTTTTTTTTTTAAAGACGTCAGGTGATTGGATTGACGCAATATTTATGTATGCACTGCATAATAATTTACTGAAACATCAAGTTAATTACTTGGCTTTTATAATAGTCGAGTGTCGTGTAATTACATATTACCATTACATTACATTATTAATACAGATCACTATATGTATATAATAATACGTTCATTGCATCAATGAGCAAAGTCCCCAATGTCATATTTATTGGTATATTGTATGTAAATTATAATTCAATTTCACTGGTACCTTGAGAAATGAGTGCCCCAACATACGACTTTTTTGAGATGCCAGTAGTCGTTATTACATATACCCCATCGGCCTCTTTTTTAATTAAACAGTAGGTAAATTTTCAAAATATATATTATAACTGAAAATATTACAAAACACAAATGACTATTGAAATGTTATTAAGTAATAGACCAAAAGGGCAGACCGCCTCACACCTCGAGCTGTTGCCGTTGCCAGATACTGGAAAAAAATATTTTGACGTCGCTGTCACGAAGAAGATACTTTCGATTGAAATACTAATGAAGTATTTGGGATCGGGCGTAAACAGTTGGAATAATTTCTTTCTCTATATATAAATTCAAATCATTCCATTATCTGACGTTCCTTTTTAAAATTTTTTTTCTCTTTGCATGACAAAGCATTTGCGAGAAAAGCGCGCCAACTTCACGCCGATCGCCAAGCAAGAACATTACATGGAAAGCAGTTTTAAGTGCACGCATACATATTGTTAATGATAACTTAATCTAATAAAAAGATATTACTAATATACATATTTCATAAATTATATCAAAATTTAAATACCCATGCCGGCTAGATGGATACCCTGGATCTTGGATATCTGCCCAACACACTTTTCACTTGATTTTTACATAACGTTATACCTGTAGAAAACAACAGAACGATCGACTTAACGTTTGGTCTTACTACTATATATTTCCAATGTAATACTGCATACTTCCAATAAAAAACTTCTTATTTCCGATGATATACTTCACATTTCCAATATCTAAATTCTTTTGCAAGATCAGTAATTTTTTATAACCTGGACACCATGTGATACACTGTAGTTCATTTTATATTTAACTTTGGGTTGATCATCCCAGTCTTGGTGTCAAAATTTTTATAAATCATGGATTAACAACTATTATTTACATTTGAATTGTTATTCTACAAGACTATTTAATAGTCTTTGTTGTTTAACTTTTCGTCTATTTTATTTTTTGGTAGTCGTCTCCTGTATTATTATTAGAGAATTGAGACATTAAGGGTATGTGTTTTGCCATAGAGAGAAGCTCTTGGTCACACATGTAGCCAAATGAAGTAGCTGTCAAACTTCGATAATCGGTATTGCCAGTATGCAAAAATGACGGTCGATGAAATTGATGAATGCACGTGGGTATATTTAGTCGTGAATAAATATATATTATATTATAAATTTATATGTGCAATAGTTGATAATTGCCGATGTGTCCCATATCTGAAGCGTGGTGCCCGACCTCTGAGGCGCAAACACTGGATCACATACATCACATTCATAATGTTTTTTTAAGAATGCAATTCTTTTTTGCCATAAATCGCCCCTTAGATCATGTACCACAGCTCAGTACGCTGAAGAACCGCCGAATATATTTTTTACTCGCCCCCTCAATGACTACAGATGTAGGGATATAAATATTTTTATAATTGTCAATTAGTAACACGCATACTTTTATGGGTGTCACGACGTATCTTTCACAGACAATTCGTTCAGCGACTCATCGGTAACGACGTGGGGCGCTCTGGAAGTCTGGTGCACGGGACATTTGGCGCACGGGACAAATATTGCATTGACTGTCTCGCTAACCTAACCTAAGGATGTTTCCAGTGATCGTACAGTCCAGAGATCCATACGCCAATTGAGAGCTATTTATTAATCTATAGGCCTGTGTTTCTTTGTTTAGTAACTAATTCAAGGCAGTAAGTTAAATCAATTGGCAGTAAATAAAATTAATCGGCAGTAGACTAAATAAATTGGCAGTGTCCACTGTGTCAGTATGAATGTGGTCAGTTATTAAATTAAAATGCCAGTAATATATTAAATATTGGTAAAAAAATATGTAAAATTAATGAATTATTAACTCATAAAATGGAAACCTTACCTATTATTAATTAGCATTCATTAATTATTTCCAGCCAAATTATTATTTTTCACTTACCTTTTTAGGTATTTATTTACTGACCTTCTGCTAAATAATTAATGGCGGTCATAGCTCAATGGTAAAGCGTTTGCTTTGCAAGCCAAAGGTCGTTGGTTCGATCCCCGACGGAGATTAAAAAAAAAAAATTTTTAATCGATTTCTGAGCTATAAAATACCCCGGTTGGTGTGAATTTGATCCATCACCCGTAAAATGTCAGTCATAGCCTATTAATTAAAATTGGTGGTAGACGAAAGTCGTCCCGTGAAGACCACCCATTCATAGTAAATTCCTGTAATAATAAAGGATGATGTGTGAATCTCGGGCTGTAGTCTATGACGTTGGCGGATCAACACTCCTCATGCAGCGTTTAGCCATACACACTGGTAAGCGTCATAGAATTCCACAGATGAGACCTCAGAACTACTATCACCATCTGTCGGTATTCTCCTGTATGTGCTTACATAAAAAAAAAAAAAATACTGCTCATTAATTGAATTACATACTGCAATAACAAATACTTGCCTAATTTATATATCTGCTCTTTGGGTGCTTATTTTGATTATAGGATGCATGGTGGACTATTACTATAATCATATAAAAGTAATTAAATTACATATTCGCAGTAACTCGAAATTTATCGGTATTACCGTTCAATTTATGATTAAATAATAGGCTATGACAAAATATATTACGGGTATGGAATCAGTCTCATTCTTTTTCATAACCGTTCCATGTCTTCCTGGAACTTACGGTCACTACAAATTGCCGTTACTTGGTTCTGGCAGCTGCTACTGTATTCCTTGTTGGTTCTAAGGATCAATCTCACAGACGGTATTCATACAGGTCTGTTGTCAATTTTGACTTTATAGATTGATCGAAATGATATTTTTAAGCTTAGCCGAGAAACGAACCGCGACCTCTCGCGTGACAGTCAGTGCCAAGAATGGGTAAAAGTGTTTCATAATATGACGTAATCCTATTAAGCCGTGGGATCATTGCACTTATGCCATGTGGTTCGTGCGATTTACAAATGTGTGTGTGAAACCGGGATACGTTCTCAGGGAATAAGACGCCCTATCAACAATATATATATTTAAGGAAAAAAAAACACTTAGTTCCAGACGATAATGATATATTAAATGTTGAATCAAATTTATCAAAATGTGCATTATGAAAATGAATTTACCGTAATAAATTAATTAAATCACACAAAATGATACTTTATCATTTAGGAGTTAAAAAAACTAATGGCGAGATTGCCACATATTTTTCCTTTGAAATACACATCCGTCTCTAGTGTTTCCTCTGTCATACAACCTGAATTTATTTATGAATTGTTGCAATATGCACGAAACCTTCGCAATCCCTTGCACGCATATCTCCACTTCTCATCCTTTTCTCACTAAGCGATATCACTAAACATCATAGTCTGCTGAAATGAATGAACTGTTTGCTGGTGCTCTCCTGTATGTGTTAACATAACTGACCTTGCGAACTTCGTACCGCCAAATGTTTGAACAGATATGACGTTATGCTATTTGCACAACGTCATATCTTTTTTAATTAATCTGGTGGCGGGATGAGGAGCTGATTAACAACACAAAGACTTTTTGTTTGAAGCACATTGACATATATATTTCGATTACTTTACAAACTTACAGCTCGACCTAGTCACAGCATTCAGGCCGAGCCACAATACAATCTCGCCGACGTCGGCACACGACTGGCCCGTGCGGCGCCGTGGTCGGTCACCAGCGTCACAAGTGGCAATCTATATAACTAACGTCACACCCGTGACTGGACTTGTCTAAAAGCCAATAAGGCGACACATACATGTACGACAAGCGAACAGGAATAAGAGACGAATGATTGTATATCAAAGTTATCGGTAAGGGCTATATCATGTTGATGTCACAATGTATGAATTATTTAATTCCTTCATAACTTTTTCCCGCGATTTTTTCCGATGCTTAAATAGTATTTTTTCTTTTGAGATAGAGACGAATTCAACAAATCAAAGATTATAAAAATCGGCCTAGTTGTTAATGAGTTATAAACGGTGTAACTATCACAACTTTATTATATATTGACATCAGCATGATACAGCCCTTGCTGACTGGTACCGAAAAACTTGATATACAATATTTCGTCTCTTATTTTCGTTCGCTTATCGGACACGCATGTGTTGTCATTTTGTAATGCCGTTAGGAGGCCTAGTTATATGGATCCCCGCTTGCGGCGCTGGGTGTCACCGACCATGGCGCCTGATGCACAGTTCAGTTGTGTGCCGACGGCGGCGAGGTCATATTGTCGTTGGCCCGGCCTGAATGCTGTGACTAGGTCCGGGCCAAAAGTTTGAAAAGTTATCGATATATATATCAATGTGCTTCAGAAAAAGTCTTTGCGTTATTAATCTGCTCCTCATCCTGCCACCACGCAATTCAATAACGAACTTAGAGAGGAGGTTATCATTATATACATAAAAGATTTAACATTTTGAATCCTTGTGCTGGTTCTGGCAGACACAATATTCTCTCATAAACAGACCCAATAAATGAACCGAGTCTGCAATTCACTTCACAGGAATTAACTACGCCTTTCTGTTTTTTTTGTGGCTTTGAGCAAAGTACGCACGTTCAATGTTACAGGGTACTCCAGACAGTAAATGAACACAGAAATCAAACAATTAGTTGTATTTTTAAATTTTTTTTTGGGGCCTAAGGCCCCCGGGCTGGTCGCCTTGTACCTGCGATCCTTGGGAGCACATACCAAGGCATTGTTTTCAAAGAACTTTCTCATTATATAAGTAACGGGCTTTGGTGAGCAACACCAAACGTGGGTGTAAAAGTTAATAGTTCAGACGTTAAAATTTGGATTCTTCGCCGAAGGTCGCCGCGTATACAGAAAATGCATGGTAGTTAGGCTCCGTAGATATGAGGTCGATATATCCAACCGGTCCAGGTTTCTGTTGGATTACGCTAAAGAGCCTTTGCCTAATTAAATCTAATATTGGGCAATGCCACAGAACGTGTTCAGCGTCCTGCAAGGGGCAGTTGTATTACAAATACGCAATTAAAAATATCAATGTCTTTGTGTCAACGAATATGAACAGATAATCATGTTTCTGCTGTTGACCAGAGCTATGACCGAGAGATAAGACGCTCAAATTTTATGCGAAGAGTTGTGGGTTCTAACCTTGCCTTAGAAACTAAAAATAGAAATATTTTTGATCGATTTGATAGCTTTAAAATCATCGTGGTCATCTTCAGGATTGGTGATTTGAACGATCATCTGAAGATGACCCCTGCATTGGCTTTCGAAATATCGGAGAGAAGAAGAAATTCCCAAAGCCCAAAAGTCACAATTCCAAATCTGGCCGTGTCTAGATAATAGAGCTTTCACGTCTTTTTTTTTTAATATTTTCAGTGCCTAATTATGACCATTACAATCACAGGTAGTTTCACTATTTTTTATCATATATAATTTTATATTTTTTATATTATATATTTTTTTCCAATTTAAGACTGGTTCAATAAGGTTAGTTAGTTCAGGAATTGGGTTACTATAACTGAGTAGAAAATTTTAAATAATCAAAAAGAAAATTATTTTTATTTTACATTTAAAAAACAAATCTGATCGAAAAAAAGGCCAGCCAAAAAATAATAACATTGCATTTGATATATAACTAAGCTCATTAATTGTGCGGTTTACCTTACTCGTTCTAATTTATAAGTTGTAATATAAACAGTACTGTCTACGAAATTACATTAAAATACAAAAAAAACATGTTATTATGTCTGGTATCGTCATCCCCCTCAAAATGACTAACCTAATGTTTTATTAACCGTCTGTTATTTTCTTAACCCATATGTTATTATCCTTATTATTACAGGAATTTACTATTTATGAGTGGTCTTCGCGGGACGACTCTTGTCTAACACCAATTTAAATTAATAGGCCATGACTGGCATTTTACGATGAGGGATCAAATTCACACCAACCGGGGATATTGTAGAGCTCAGAAAGCGATTAAAAATCCTTCTTTTTAAATCTCCGTCGGGGATCGAACCCTCGACCTTTGGCTTGCAAAGCAAACTCTTTGACCATTGAACTATTCCCGCCGGCAAATATAACTGCCATTATGTCTTATTAACTTTTGTATTAAGTAAGTATTTATCAAATTAGATGATACGCCGACACCATTTTGTAAACACCATCGTTCACAGTAAATTTCAATATTCTTAAGTGCAGTCTAAAAACTTAAGCTTCCTTATCAACTGTTGAGATTTTTCTCGAATGATGTTGTATAAAAATGTGCATAAAAATATGACTCATATGGTTCGATGCCTTGTAATGTCATTCTTGTGATATACCAAACGTCAGCCTAATTCCATAGCCTTAAATAATCATCTCGATCAACTCTTTGCGCATCTATGATTTTTTTTATCGGGGATCGAACCCACGACCTTTGGCTTGCAAAGCAAACGCTTTGACCATTGAGCTATACCCGCCGGCAGGCATACATACATTGTAAATGAAGATATTTTGTTCATTCGGTGCATCAAAACCACGAAGAGCCCAGTTGGTATCTGTCGTAGGGCTTGTTTTCTTTCTTGAAAGATATCATGTTTCCCAAGAACCACAGACCGACAAGTTTGGTTTAAAAATAAAAGAACAAACCGCAGAGTACCCATTTCAACTGTCAGAATTTTAGGTTCGGGGGGTCGTTTAACAGGACTCTGACATTTAATTAAATTACCCTCCAAATGCTTAAAACCACGAACTCCTTGTTTCAAAAAAAAAATCTAGACATGGATGTCATTGGTATAAGTTAAATACATACATAAAAACTGCATATGTGCTGACATCTTTCGCCTTTAAAAAGACGGTTAAGTCGCGAGTTCGTCACGTGGCTGCGTGGAGGGAAGGATGCAGGAGCAGATTACCAAGCAGACGAACTCGTTTTTGGTTCACAATTCTCGTTTATTTTATTTAAGACTTGCTTTCTTGTCCGACCGATATAGCGTTCGCCATAGCGGCTTAAAAGGGAACTGACATCTGCCGGAGCACTCTGACATCTAATGCCGCAGACAGTCGTGGCAAAAAGCAAATTAAAGATTACAGTTGCACCAACATGAAATGGAGCAACTGTCTTAACAAATAAAATGGCGAATGCAAACGCCTGTGTAATATTCTATAGTTAAAACTAACATTATTAGATGTGCGTGTTAGGCGAGCGAACAAAAATAAGAGGCAAAAAGTAGTTTTTCGAGGCTTAAAGAGATATATCAAGCTGTTATCACTCTTTTACCCCGTATCCGTTGTATATCTGGAACATATTATCATCTCAGATCGCCGTTACTTAGTGCTGTCAGCTGCCACATTCCATTTCTCATTCAGCATATATGGTTCACCGTCAACCTCCAGAGCAGAAGTCTGAGTGATACCTGAGAGTACCTGTAATATCTGAGGCATATTTTTGGATGGTTTAACACTTTCGAGGCCTAGATCATTTGCCCCCAAAGAAGTGGCTTAAACCGACCAGCGACACGCGGTTAGCAACAGGCGTTGACCCATCCAAGCTTTGTTCCGCGTCCACAATGCGCTTACGGTGTCATATTGTCGCTGGACTCCTAGATACCGTTATCTCAACATTTGCACAACAGAAAATGCAAATAATGTACAAAAATAATTTCACCAAAATCACGTTTATGAGCTTCTTTGTGTTGTTCCACTATAGATAAGTATTATTTATTATATGCATGACCCAGATTGAATGCACGTACCGAAGTCTACTGTGCTTACGAAAGCAATTACTACCGGGATTCTCCGTATAAGATTCACCATCACTGTAGCAAATTAACGTAATGTATTTTTTAAACTTTTGAACATTGCAAATATCTTCAATTTCATGACGACCTATTTTAATTTAAAGTAACATACACTGCTGAAGAGTGGCAATAACCTGCCAAGCTCAATACTAACTGCAAATACCCATCAATCTCTCTACCGGAACCACTTGTAAGTGCGCTTAAATATGTGTGAACACGTACTTTTTTATGTCTATATACTTGTATGTTTATGTATACATTTTTACTGAATACAGTGGAATCTCTCATAACGACCACCTCTCATAACGAGTATTTCGCATAACGAGCAAAAAAAATGTGAAAAAATTGCTCCCTTTACGAGCGATATTTCGCATAACGAGTAACGCAGAAAGGGGAAGTCACAAAATGACGCACTTGTGAGCCGGGCCTTCTGCGTCAATGCGTCTGTCTGTGTTTAGCACTCGTACCGTTAGGACGTAAGTGCTGCATGTGATCACACACTTTTCTTAACTTATGTTCAGACATTATTTGTATTTTTTTTGAGAGCTTGGAGGTGTCACATTTTTATCAATATTTAAAGAGTCGGCTAAAACAAATGTCCCTAGACAGCTTTCTAGTAAAAAATAATTAATTGTTTGTCATAAATTAATAAATAATAAGCTAGTTTCGATTTTTAAAAATGTTGTATCTAGGTTGTTACAGATCTTTAACAATTTATAAGCATGTAATTTTATTAGAATAAACGTTAAAAAATGGTTTCGCATGGAAAGCATTATCGTGTTTTACATTGATTTTTATGGGAAAATTAGTTGCGCTTAACGAGTGCTTCACACAACGAGCAAGATTCTGGAACGAATTATGCTCGTTGTGAGAGGTTCTACTATACTTCTTTTCATATTGGTGGATGTTTCTTTTTTTGTATTCACTCGCTTATAATATACACATTCATTTCCATTTATCATATCCAAAACCCACTGCTATGGATCTCTGCCAGTCGCCAGTTCCACAATATCTTAGTCCCAAGTCAGTTCCTCAAACTTAATTCCGCTGATTACATTTCGCAGTATTTTTATAGGTTGACAAGAGACTTTTTGACTGAAAATTGCTTTTGGCTTTACTTTTTGAGCCACTAATTGGAGCTTATGGCCACCATAATCATGATATAATCTCAAACTGGTCAAAATCTATTACCGTTTCCACTACTTAGAAAATATTTACTCGTATGTTGCGGTATTTTGTTATAAGTATTCGCAAATAGCCCCCTAAAAGTACTACGTACTACTATATAAGTAGACGGGGAGCGAATATTGGCCGAAAAAGCTATCACCCAGCTAACCTCATCAGGTCAAGCTGGTTAGGGCACTCTATTGTACTGGAGGTAGTTAATGCTTTTCAAGGCGGATGAACCTTAATGGTCAGCGGCATTAGAATGTGGAAATAAAGGGGAAAATACCACATTAAAGCATCAGTAAAAAAAATATTGTATCTCAAGTAAGATCGAGATTTTGTTGCTGTAAACCAATCTATCTGATTGATACTACGAAGAAGATTCGTAAATGATGAACGATTTTGGTCGTTGGGTTCACATTGGTTGATTATTGAAAGAATGAACAATGTATTTGTTCATTCTCTATCCATGTGTATTCTATGACGCTTACCGTGTTAAATATGAGCTAAGCGCTGCATGTAGAGTGTTGATCCGCCAACCTCATAGACTACAGTCTGACATCCACGCTTCATTAATTTTATTACAAAAATTCGCTATCAACGGATGGTGTTCACGGGACGGCTTTCTTCTACCACCAATTTAAATTAATATGGTATTACTGTCATTTTTATCGGGTAAATAATAATATTTACACCAATTGAGGGTATCTATAGAGCTTAGGAATCGATTAAAAGTGTTTTTTTTTATCTCCGTAGGAGATCGAACCCACGACCTTCGGTTTTGGTAAGCAAACACTTTGCAACGAAACAATACTCGCCGGAAAATGTGTATACACCATGTGTGAATGTGTCGGAGAACAAACATAGTGAGTATAATAGTCCTATATAAGTCTACAAATAGTATATAGCAGATATCTGTGTATTGGTTATATTTATTTTATTAACACATTCGCATCGAGAACGGTATTAATACCCGTTACGTCGATTGCTGGTTAATTACGGGAAGGGTATTTTTACCTTTTACGCACTTTGATCTTTAAAGTCGGGTAGGGTATTTATACTTTTTTTTTTCTACAAGTATTTGACTTTTTCTTACTTATAAGGTTCGACATTATCAATTTTACAAAAATAAACGCATTTGTAAGACACAAGGTCACTACAAATTCGTTTCAATATTTTAAATTTTAATGAATAATCGTTAGTATTTTATGTATATTTTTTGTGATAATACCCTTTATAAGGGTTATTATTACCATGAATATCATATTCTAAATCTTAAAAAATATTTATAACCCTGAAAAACGTACCCTTAAAAGTTTTAATGTGTATTTTCAAGTTGTGGACATAATTTAAAATTGTTGTTAGAAGTTCTACAACTTTTCGATAATTTTGCTGGTGTTGCTATAATTGGTGAGTATCATATTGAAAAAAATATGTAGTTATGTTGGATATTTTAAAAGTTATGGCAGTTTATGTAGAAACATATATTTTTACGCGTGACATCGATTTATCGCCCGTATTAGAGTATCAGCTGAGTGCGAATGTCACCCGATGCGAATGTGTTAACATAAATATATTTCCTGACCCGCATCACGGTATTTGTTTTTTTTTTATATCCCAAGGATTTCCATTGAAGTTTGTGGCTCAAACTTGTTTTCATCATTTCGTGGAATCTTCCATTTGTGTTCTGAACAGAGATGACTTAAATATACTCTATAACGATCAGCTGGATCAACTAGGTGCTGCGTGTGTTTTTTATTTTATATATATTTTTTATGTAAACACATACAGGAGAATACCGAAAGATGGTGATAGTAATTCTGAATTCTCATCTGTGGAATTCTATGACCCATGTTGCATATGGCTAAGAGCTGCATGTGGAGTGTTGATCCGCCAACGTCATAGACTACAGCCCGAGATTCACGCATCTTCCTTTATTATTACAGGAATTTACTATGAATGGGTGATCATCACGGGACGACTTTCGTCTACCACCAATTTTAAATTAATAGGCTATGACTTGCATTTTACGGGTGAGGGATCAAATTCATGCCAACCGGGGATCTTTTAGAGCCAAGAAATCGATTAAAAATCCTTTTTTTTTAATCTCCGTCGGGATCGAACCCACGACCCTTGGCTTGTAAAGCAAACGCTTTCACCATTGAGCTATACCCGTCGGCAAGTGTGTAGTAGTTGTCTGCGTGATGGGTTTGTAAGTGTTTGTTAATATGATTCGTGATTGGATTCAAACACAGATGCTGTGAGAGAAATCTAAAGCCACCTAAAGGTATTATAAGTAATGCGTGTGTCATCATCATCATGAGCTAACCAAAGCAACCCACGACGCACTCCACCCTATGTTTGGGTATCAAAAGATAACCACACGGCTCAAATCAAGAAGAAGTTTCCTACAGTCGACAACGGAACTGGTGATACCTGAGGCCACCCTGCGGCTGAACATGTGGAGAAGCGCAACTGAGGGGAATACTTGGATTGCCCCGAAAGAGGACCTAGCCCCTGGACATGACCTAGGGTGGAATATATGGAGGTCCCTTAACAGACTTCGGACCGGAGTATGCAAGACGAGGACACAAATGAAAGCCTGGCATTTTTACAGCGGACCGACTGAATGTGTCTGCGGCGTGGAGCAGACTCTGTCACACCTTCTGGAGTGTGCGCTGTGCCCGAATAACTGCACCCAGGAAGACCTGATGATGGCCAGAAGTAACGCCATCGACGTCGCCCACTTCTGGGCAGACAGGATCTGACCCTGTTGTTTTCGACACGATTATATATATCATCATCAGCCTGTGTCCGTCCACTGTTGAACGTAGGCCTCCCGCATGAGTCTCCATCCTCTTCGATCCTCCGCCTTCCGCATCCAGGTCACTCCCGCTATTTTTCTTATATCGTCAGTCCATCTTGTAGGGGGTCGGCCAATGCTTCGTTTGCCAGTGTGTAATGCATGTGTAACAGAGCGTAAATGTCATGTTATGTCATATATGATGAAATCATTTATCATCATCACTATGTCCGCTCCTCTGACTGGAGCGTATGGACGTCACGAACTGCTACAAAGCTCTGTCAGCCGCCATGGTCCTCACCACATCTCATGTCAATACATTTTGCGTATATTTCCCGACAGCCTTCCAGGACGCTACGAACTTGGAGGCTTGAAGACAAGGTCGCAGCTTTTCATTTATAATTGTTTTTTTTTAAATGGTTTGGGGGCACCGCTCTTTTAAAAAGTAGACAATTTATTTTTAATAATAAATTAATAAGACCGACAGGCAGTGATGGGAAAATGTCATCTGTGGATTCTATGACGTTTGCTATTTTAAGTATAGATAATTGATATATTTTGAGTATATCCGCCAATGTTATAAACTTCATCCCGGCATTCACGCATCATGCATTTTTACTGAGACTCATTTTTTTACCATATCCGCTCCATATTTTGAGCATATCGACACCAAAAATTACCGTTTCATAGTACTGTAAGCTCAACACATGTATACCCGGGGTCCATATAGGAACATAGATGGTTCCCGGGAGCCTCCAGTGCAAGAGCACGCTAACTAGCATAGACTGCGGCTGTAGTGCCAGAGAAATATTTGGGTGTTCAATAATCCACGATTTAAGAAGATCACATGAAAAATCAAGCTTAGTTGCTTCGGTTTATCTGCATAAATAAGCATTTAATTTTAACTTTGCCGAGATTCAAACTCGCGTCCGCTTAGTTGATAGTGAAGTCACTGATGCATGTAGTCTCTCAGCCGCATCTCCTGTAGAATGTTGAAGACATGGATTGACAGAAGATACGGCTGAAGCTGCACCATGTGTGCTTTATTACGGCGAACGTCTGGGAAAGTTCTCGAAGCCCATCCAATTCCTATAACCCATAGCATGCAGTGCTGCGCAAACCTTGGTACAAAACTTATGGAACGCGAGCCTGTTTCACCATTTAATGATCATGTCGATAACAATATTTATATATCAACTCGCACGGAAGAACACTAACCGATGCTGAAATAATAATCTACACTGTGCACTATAATATGAACATGTGGAGAGAGTTCAGCCCTGGACATGAAAGGGTGGAATATTGAGGTCCGTTTCTTTTGCAAGAGGATGTGCAGCTGTACCCATCTAACTTTATAGCTGCACAGGGACCTGATGTTGGGATACGCAATCGACGTTGACAACTGGGCAGACAGGATCTGACCCTGTTGTTTCCGACACGATTATATGCATATAATATGGAGAGAGTTCAGAAGAAATTCTTGACGTTTCTTTGCAAGAGGATGGATATTATTCCATCTAACTTTATACGGGGTATGTTGGGATACAATGAGTTGACAACTAGAAGAGATGTGTGCATTTCTTTCGGTAAATTGTTTGTATTAAATCTTATTTCCGGATCGTATTCAATATTTATAAATGTAATGTTTCTGAAAGCAATAAATAAAATTGAAAAATAATAAAACGCCTTCCTATAAAACTCTGATATCAGCTCGATATAGCTCTTGCATGCTGGTGCCGAAAGCCTCGATATACAATCTTTCGTCTCTTTTTTTGTTTGCTCGTCGGACACGCATGTGCGCAAGTCCTGTCACTAGTGCGTCATTCCTAATGTGGCTGTCTGTCATTGGTGCGCCATTAATTCTATAAATGGCCACTGTATTAATTACGGCGCTGCGCTGTCGCAGCTGCCGGAGTCGCCAGTTGTGATGCGTCCGGGATCTGAAGCAGCAAGCTTCGCCTCGGACAAATGACCGAAATTTTGTCAATCTTTGTCGAAAATATATTTCAATGTGCTTCTTAAAAGTTCTTTGTGTTGCTCATCTGCTCCTCATCCCTCCACCACGCATTCTGATAACTATCGCGGCGACGTAAAGTCGTTTCTTTAAGTTACGGGGATAGTGACACATACGTCCGTTTAAAAACGTTTTGAGATCAACAATCCACATACAACGCTTAACCATTCTCCGAAAAACAAAGCTCCATCACCGTCGATAGTTTTTTTTAAACGTTTAAATAGTAAATATTTGGAAAATTTGTAAAGGTTGTGGATCACTGTGTTAGGGTAATTTCGAGCAACTCAGAATAGCAGACGAAGTAAGAACCTCCAGCGGAATCACTGGGCGGCCTTTCTTCTCTGAATAGTACCAGTGATCGTCAAGAATGTGCCGTTGATAATTAAAATTACAATCTTAAAATAATAAATACAGATTTTCTACAAGTGATTTTATTACTTTTATTAATGGTTGAGCCGCTCTTACTAAAACTAAAACATGGATCACATTGAGCTCATTGTGATCCATGTTACAAAAAAGGTATGAAATACGTATCTACATAGCCTTATTGATGGATTTGTTAATCGAGTTTTGGGCAATTAATGTAGACTGGAAAATATTTCGTAGTTAACAAATATTTCATATATTTCTTATTGATTTTGACTGGCATACAATATATTTTCTAGTTTGTTATATGTGCCCATGATTATGAAAGTGGTGTCTTCTTCGTAGTATCAATCCGGTGGATTGGTTTGCAGCAACAGAATCTTGCATCTCGATCTCCATTCCTCTCGGTCCTCCGCAACCCTTTTCAGCTCAGCATAAGCGCTACAATTCATGTCCTCGAATACTTGCTGTAAATGTTAGGGCGCCCTCTACAGTTTCTACCCTCAACCATCCCCTCCACAATATCGTGAAGAAGACCATCGTGGCGCATGATGTGACCAATCCATCGGGCTCGCCTCTGAGATGGTTCTTATTAGTGCCTATCTTCCTTGATTATCCTGAGAACCTCATTGTTCGTGACGTGGTCTCTCCAGGAAATTCCGAGAATTCTTCTGTACGACCACATCTCAAAGGCCTCTAGTCTTTTTTATCACTTTCAGATAAGCACCATGTCTCACAGCCGTACATTAAGATGCTCCAAACAAGTGTTTTAATGATGGAGCCCTAAAGTAATATTCTTTGACTCAAGAATTTTGGCTTTTTTATTGAAAGCTAGCCTTGCTTGATGTATTCGACTGTTGACTTCTCTTTTGTTCTGGCATCCCAGGTAATCGTACTTCCAAGGTATACAAATTCTTTTGCATCTTTTAGGGGTACTCCTAGCATTGATATGTTAATTTTCTGCTGCTCATTGCGGCTTACTCTCATGACTTTGGTTTTGTGCTGTTTATCTTCATATTGTAGTTGGAATTAAATATGTTTTCCATGGATGTCAGCGCTTCAGTGAGTTCATCTTCAGTTTCAGCAATCAGAGCAATGTCGTCAGCAAACCTTATCATATCAATCTTTTGGCCATGTATTTTAACCCCCTCTCTATGGCCCATTTTTTCCCTGATGTTATTAATTGTATTTTGTATGTATACGTTGAAGAGTACAGGCGACAGAGAGCATCCTTGTCTCACCCCTTGACGTATTTTTGCTTCCTTCTGGACATTTCCAAGTGATATTATGGCAGCTTCTTCTTTGTAAAGTGAAAATATGAGTCTTCGTTCTTTGTATTTGACTCCAATTTCTTTCATAATATCGAAGAGCTTCTCCCAATCTACTTTATCAAATGCTTTTTCAATGTCCACGAAGGCAATATATGTATCTTGGTCTACTTTTATCCTCTTTTCCAAGATCATACGCAGGGATAAGATTGCTTCTCTGGTTCCCATTCTTTTCTGAATCCAAATTGATCGCTAGTGAGACTATTTTCTATTTTTGGTTCAATTCTATGTAGGATTATGTTGGTCAGTATTTTGGATGCATGGGATAGAATACTGAGTGTTCGGTGTTGTTCACATTTTGTTGTTCCGGGCTTCTTTGGCAGAGTTACAATTAGACACTTTTTGAAGTCTTCTGGCGCTATTCCTGTATTGTAAATCATCTGAGTCATTGTGAACAGAGCATCTAGAGTTCCGGTTCCTGCCGACTTTATTAGTTCAGCTGGTAGGTCATCAATCCCTGGTGTTTTTCCATCTTTGAGCTTTTTTAATGCGAAGTCAAATTCCCTCTCGGATAATTGGGTCTCCCAAATCATCGGCGTCCACATCAGTTTCGTTTTCTATCACACTCTCAAAGCTGGTATCATTACTTCCGTTGTATAGTGTTTCCAGGTACTGTTTCCATCTCTCCCCTATTTGTGTATCCTCAAACAGTATTTTCCCGTTCTCTGCTTCTATCGCTTTGCCTTTTCCAATTTTCATGCCAAAGAAATCCTTTACTGACGCATATGCAGTTTCAATATTTCCTTTTTCATGTTGTCATTGATTTCTTTGCATTTTCTCTGTAAGAATGCTTCCTTAGCGATTCGTGACTCTCTGTTTATTCTGTTTCTCAGTGCTCTATATTCACTCTGGGCCTTGTCATTGGGGTTATTTTTGAGTAGTCTCCTTTTTTCTATCATGTTAACGATTTCCTCTGTTATCCATTCTTTCCTTGCCTTAGGCTTATCTTTGCCAATGACTTCTTCTGCTACATCTTTAATTTTTTTATTTCCTCCCATATTTCATTAACATTTGTCAAATTTTTGTGGCGCAATCTTGTGTTTTTTCGTGTATTCTTCTTTGACATCTTTGTTTTTAAAGCTTTAGTGTTCCATTAATAGTTACTTTTATATTTTATTTTTTTAGTTTCAGAGAACTTTTAGCAATAACTATATTATGGTCACTGTCGATATCTGGGCTGGAGTAGCTTCTGCAATCTTTAATTTGATTCTTAAATCGCTCTCTTACAATTATATAGTCGATCTGAAGTCTGAGTCGGTCTCCTGGAGCCTTCCATGTGTATCTTTGCCTTGGATGGTGTTCAAAGCAGGTGTTTGCGACTATAAGCTTATGTTTGGCACAGAATTCTGTCAGTCGGTCGCCTCTCATATTTCTTGTACCTAGCCCGAAAGGTCCAACACATGTTCCCTCCCGTCCTTCTCCCAATACAGCGTTCCAATCTCCTAATATAATCAGGTTTTCTCCAGCCTTAACATCTATCAGTAGTTTGTCTAGTATCGTGTACACGTCTTCCACTTCCTGGTCATCGTGGCTTGAGGTGGGCATGTATACTTGGAGTAGCACAGTATCAACAGGTTTTGTTTCAAGTTTGACTAAAAGATTTCTTCCATTATATTGCACATATCCCTTCACACAAAGTGGTGTAAGTCATGTTTTATTCGTTCTGAGGTATTAAAAGGTGTGTGTTTTGATGTTGGTTGAAAGCAAATAAAAGTGACAACTTCATGTTGCATAAAATGCCGTATTTAGATTTTTGTAAATTAATGTTGGATGAAGATTATATTAATTTACAACATTGGGAACCGAAATAGATGATTAACTCGTTTTTTACAATTTCTTGACTTAAGCCACTTTCATAATTATGGGCACATACAGTAAGTTAATTTTGAACATTACAACAGTAGAATAAAGCTGTAATATGAGGCTATAAATTCCATGTAAGGTTCATGACTGCTATAGACGTCATACGCAGGAATGGGTTGGATATCAAAGTGAAAACTAAAAATATAAATAACCCTTAAGTTTTGGTTTTCTCTGGAATATTCACATTTTATTTTATAAATGATCTTATATTTAAAACTGAAATGGAATTCTTTTTTCTTGTTTATATGTTTGTTTGTAATATTTATATATACACATATATACACATATATATACACATATATACACATATATATACACATACATATATATACATACATATATGTATAACCGTGTCGGAAAAAACAGGGTCAAATCCTGTTTGTGGGTGACGTCGATGGCGTACTCCCAGCTATCATCAGGTCTTCTTGGGTGCAGCTACTCGGACACAGCGCACATTCCAGAGATGTGACAGGGTCTGCTCCCCGCCGCAGTCACATTCAGTCAGTCCGCCGTAAAACCGCCAGGCTTTCATTTGTGTCCTCGTCTTGAATACTCCGGTCCGAAGTCTGTTAAGGGACCTCCATCTATTCCACCCCTGGTCGTGTCCAGGGGCTAGGTCCTCTTTCGGGGCGATCCAAGTGATAGATTTTAAATATTTATTTTATTGACATCAATAAAGATAACGCTTATATTTATTTTAAGCATTGAATTATCAAATTTATTTATTTTTATTTTCGACATTTGTTGGTGACCCCTGAAGTTATTTTGGTTACACTAATGTTCAGTGTTGCCATGTTCATTCACAGTTTAAATGCCTCATAATTATTATATTCCTAACATGTTCATGAAAGCACTTATTGTTTAACAATAACAACAACCACTATTAAAAAAAATATTTATACATATTGATATTAGCTTGATATAGCTCCTTCAGGCTGATGCCGTAAAGCCTCGAAATACGATCTTTTGTCTCTTATTTTTGTCCGCTCGCCTGACATGCACATCTAATGTTAGTTTTAATTGTATAATGTTTCACGGTGTTTGCATACGCCAATTTATTTGTTATGACATTTGGCCAATTTCCTGCCAATGCATTGGTAAGTCCTCCCAAGGAGCGCAGGTACAAGGCGACCGGCCCGGGGGCCTTAGACCTCAAAAAAATAAATAAAAATAAACCGTGATAATATGTGAAACGAAAACAAGTTCTTTGTATTGTGAACTGATCCTGCATCCTGTCATCCAGTAAATCGATATCAAATAAGAGAGGAGTATATTAATATGTTAATGACGCACATTTAACATTACAACTAATAATTAAATAACGTAGCCATGTTGTCTCGAAAAAATTGCCTGGAAAGTACTGTTATTGTGGTTTGTGATTTTTTTCAATACGTACATGATAGAAAAATGACGAATGTTCGCAAAATGTAAGATTATTGTTTTTATCTAAACACATACATGAGAATAGCGTCAGATAGAGATCTTATCTGTGGATACTCTATACTGCTAGGCGTGCATGTGGAGTGTTAATCCGCCAATGTCATAGACGCATCATCGCTTGACATTCAAGCATCATTCAATCATTACTGGAATTCTGAAGCACCAATGTGCTTCAGAAAATTAGTTAACTTAACAAACTTATGGCCCGGACCTACTCGCAGCATTCAGGCCGGGCCACAATACGACCTTTTTCACGGTCGGTACACGACTGACCCGTGCGGCGCCGTGGTCGGTCACCAGCACCGCAAGTGCCAATCTATTAATCAGTGGCGATCTATATAATTAACGTTACACCCGTGACCGGACTTGTCCAAAATGCCAATATGGCGACACATACATGTACGACAAGCTAACGGAAATAACAGACGAAAGATTGTAAATCGAGGTTTTCGGTACCAGTCAGCAAGGGCTATATCATGCTGATATCAGTATATTAACAATTCAACGATTAACTTTTTTACAGAGTTTCCATAAGTTTTTTTTTCAATATGGTACAAGTAAAGCGTTTGTAGTTAGAGTTCATAAATAAGCCGACAGGAAGGCGTTTGCTTACGTCAACTAAAAATAGCCCCTTTGTAAGCAATATATATATATATTATGCTACTTGGAATTACATAATAATATGCATAAAAAAGTATCATAACTTCGAATATTCTGAGAGTTTAAACTTCAAAGGTTAAGAGTAAATAATGAAGTTAAAATTGTACTTAGAAATCTCTTTATTCGATTTCCGTTTATATTATACCGAGTCTATCAAGTTATTTCTGTTGGGTATTCGTGATTGAGTGGCCTTTTTTGACATTCAAACAAGAAGACTGATTGTTGAATCCGAAATGCATGTGATGTTTGTGAACTGTCGTGAATCATGCATGCTTGATAGCTTAAAAAAAATACAGATTACACAAGGACCGAAACACAGATGCTTAAAAGAGTATGTAAATAAATTAGCAATTAAATACACACATACAATTATGCATCAAATTTTATACGCATCAATTCACCAAGAAAAAATATCGGCAGACGCCGAATTCGAACCACGAGCCTTGCAACCTTTGCTCTATTCTAAACACCGCGCAGTCCATACGAATATACTCTGCCTGAGCAGATATGCGAAAGTTGGTGTATTTATCATTGTAACCATCGTATAACGATAGATGCCTCTGTAGTATATATTCAGAGTATGTATATTACTATTTTTATGATTCAATCAGTCAACATTTATTCTCAAGCTTTTTATATTATTAGTTACCGCTCGGATCTCGAAACCGAACTATAAATGCATATAAATGTTTATCGGTGGCGTTTTGGGAGGAGTTTAGATATTTACATATTTTAGTCGAAGTTTACAAAATACAAACCGTGTGTGAGTGTTCAGTAATATTACGATTAGACTCTTACAGTTTTGAGTGGATTGTTAGTAAGAAATAAGAGCAGCGATGTGTTTTTCTTTGTATTATCTAATGGTAAAAACATTAAGATATTTAATGCAAACATAATAGATCGATTGATCAAGGCCATTACGGCCCAATCGTATATTCAATGCAATGTTGACTGTCAAGGTCTGATATTATTTTAAGATTACTTCTGGCTTCTATATCTGGCTATAAAAAACAGAATAAATACAGTGGAACCTCTCATAACGAGCACCTCTCATAACGAGTAATTTGCATAACGAGCAAAAAAAAGTGAAAAAATTGCTCCCTTAAAGAGCGACATTTCGCTAAACGAATGAAGCAGAAAGGGAAGTCACATAACGTATGACGCACTTGTGAGCCGGGACTTCCCGCTTCATTGCGTCAGTCTGTGTTTAGCACTCGTACCGTTAGCACGTTAGTCTCGCATGTGATCACACATTTTTCTAAGCTTATTTTCAGACATTATTGTTTTTTTTTGGAGAGTTTTGAGGAAGAGGAAGTAGCAGAGCAACAATATTCTGACGCAATAAGAGAAATGGTAAAAGCATCGGGAAACTGTTTCATCGTACATTGAGAAGCATCATCCTAATAAGGGATGGCTATGCGTGCTACTAACTTATTCAATGATAAATCTGTGTCACATTTTCACCAAAATTTTAAGAGTCAGCTTAAACAAATGTCTCTAGAAAACTTTCTAGTAAAAAATAATTACTTATTTGTCATAAATTAATGAAAAATAATCTTGTTTCCATTTTAAAAATGTTTTTAACAAGGTTGTTATGATCTTTAACAATTTATAAGCATGTAATATTATTTGAATAAATGAAAAAAAATATATATATCGTGTTTTACATTGATTTATATAGAGAATTTGTTTCGCTTAACGAGTGTTTCGTATAACGAGCAAGATTCTGAAACGAATTATGCTCGTTATGAGAGGTTCCACTGTATTTAACTTTTGACGATTGACGTTTGTGGTTTGCGTTACATATTAGCCAACGTGCTTGTTGACAAAAACACAAGGACTTAAATCTCGCTGATGCTTTTAGAAAAAGGCTGTATACTTATTTAGTTAGTGACCGGCTGAAACATATTTTCAGTAGAAACGATTTCACATTTAAGGCGGTTTCAGTTTTGACCGAAACGGCTTGTATTTATTTGTTCAGTAATTAATTCAAGATTTCGGCAGTAAGTTAAATTAATCGGCAGTATCCGCTGTGTCAGTATGAATGTGGTCAGTTATAAAATTTAAATATCTGTATTGTATTAAATATTGGTGAAAAAGAATGTAAATTTAGTAAATAATTAAACCCATAAAATGCAAACCTAACCTAATCTAACCATACCTATTATCAATTACCATTCAACACTATGACAAATATTGACAAAAAAAAACTTATTTTATTAAATGTACGTATTATTATAATATTGTATCAGGATATCAGAAGTCCGTGTGGGTTTATAATTTCCTACTCTATATACATTCGATAGTGCATTTTGTATTGAAAATCACTAGCTTTAAATATAAATCTGGTATTTGCGCGAAATGCGAGATTTGTGTAATGTATCCCCCTTTGAATTTTTCTTGTGTCGGAATAAATTTTTCATTTAACCCCCCACTGTCCTTAAAATAGACATGTGAATAAAATGGAAACCTAATTATGATTCATTAATTGTTCCCTGTCAATTTATTATTTTCTACTGGCGCTTGATATTTTTCTACTGCTAAAAAAATGTTTTTTACTTTCCTTTTTAGGTATTATATACTACTAACCGTTTGCTCAATGATTATTGCCCATTAATTGAATTAAATACTCCCAAAAAAAATAATATATTTGGCAACCGAAACTGTCACCGCTCAAACAGAAATCGATACGATGCTTTGAACTAGGCAGTGGTCACCAAACGATTCGTGATCTATTGTAGCAAAATTAATATTGATATTATAAATAATTGTGAAATATGATATTTTTTATCTTTTCAGCGCAATCAGATGTTACCACATGTCAAACTGGTGTTGCATATTTAATCAATAATAATAATTCAATGACAAAATTTTGATTACGTAGACTCGTATATAAATAATGCTGACACTAAAATCACCTGATATTTTGTGTCTTGCTATATTCACTCCCAATTTAGAGTATATGGCCACCACTACCATTGAACTCTGTCGTGAGATAAATATTCCGTAGCATACTCGAGAGTGGGTCTATTATTTAGGCACCCCATGAGTTGAAATAAAGCCTCATGATGGAGAGGGTACAGAAGAAATTTCTGAGGTCTCTCTCCATGAAGGTGTATGGATACTATCCGTGGCTGTATCCAACTATCTTCATACAGGGCATGTTGGGGTGCATTGGGTTAAAGACAAGAAGGGATGTGTGCTTAGGTATGCATTTCTTCCGGCTGTTGCGTGGCGTGTTCGGGAATCCTGAAATTTTGTTGGAGATCGGTTACAAGTACCTATATTTGAATATATTGTATTTTTTCTATTTTAGGATTAATTCTTATTGTACTTCAGAAATGAATTGAGTTGTTCAATTTTCGCAATGTGTCTGTAAGGGAAAAAATTAATAAAATTGAAAAATAAAATTGAAATAAAGTTCTAGCTTCAGAATTATATTGTGTTCCCGCAAATACATAACTTGTTTTGTATGGGTTCTTAACAGACCAGGGCTTGATGAAGGGACAGCTTTGGAGTGTGTGTTGTCCTGCGGAAATCGCTCCTCAGTTAAAGCTTGAGGACATCATACAATCCAGATAATGTACATACTTTAAATAGATAATGATACCTTGTACGATTTCACGGACGCGTCACATGCCTAGTGATTCTGCTAACGCTCGTAAATGTAACAAAGCGAATGGGTAGTTGGTTGACTTACATAATTCCACAAGAGAGTGTAGCCCCTTTCCTTCTTATAGAATCTAGAGTGAGCAAATAGGTTTCTTCAAATATTTTCTTAGCATGAAGTGCAGGAGGAGCAGCTATTCGCTCATAAACGGCGGAATCTTTGACATTATGTGGTCTGCAGATGTTCGTATTTTACCGCCAGGTATGGCTTAGTGATAAAAAGCGTTTGCTTACCAAACGGAGGTTGTGGGTTTGATCCCCGATGGAGACTTTTTGAAATCGATTTCTAAGCTCTATAAATGGTTCGTGTGAAGTTGATTCCTTCTTTAAAAATGCTAGTCCGTAGCCTATTAATTAAAATTGATGTTAAGCCGGCGGGTATAGCTTAGTAGTTTAAGCATTTGCTTTGCAAGCCGAAGGTCGAGGGTTCGAGATTAAAAGAAATAGATTTTTAATCGTTTTCCGAGATCTAAAATACCGCCGGTTGGTGTGAATTTGATCCTTCACCCGTAAAATGCCAGTCATAGCCTATTAATCAAAATATGGTGGTAGACGAAAATAGTCCCGTGAAGACAAGTACATTCATAATAAATTCCTGTAATAATAAGGATGATGCGTGTATGGCGTTGGCGGATCGACACTCCACATGCAGCGCTTAATCATATGTCCGATATTCTGCTGTAAGTGTTTACATAAAACAAGTCGTCCCACGAACTCCTGCAATGAATGGATGATGCGTGACTGTCGGGTTGTAGTCTATGACATTAGCGGATCAGCACTCGACATGCAGCGCTTAACCATATCATCATGGTAAGCATCATATAATTCAAAGATGAGATTTCTGTAGCACTGTCACCATCTCTCTGTATTCTCCTGTGTGAGTTTACGTAAAAATATGTATATTTGATATATTTTTCTTCTTGTATATCTGCTACCTTGCTGGAGCTTGTAGTCGTCACAATGTTATGCCATCCGCTATGATAGCACCAGCTTTGCATCTCGAAGTTTAACTGACTACATTTTATGCATGATTCTAGATGGCCTTGCACAGTACCGGTTTTAAACCCTGCTGCGCCCTGGGACATTTTTTTGTAGCGCCCCATATTGTTTTCATTTAAAAAAATCTAACTTCATTTTAAAAGATTGGTTGCCCTCGGCGCCCCTAGCTTATTCAACGCCCAGGGGCACCGACCCACTTCGCCGCCCCCTAAAACCTGCACTGGCCTTGCAGAACATCGAGAACTTTATGTCTTGAAAAAGGACTGCGATATTTTATGTTCAGCGGTTTCCGTAGTACATGCCAGGACCACCATCGTCACTTGGCCGACTTTTGATATTTACGCACCGTCATTATGTTATCAACGCCGTGTCTTCTTATAGCTTTGCATTTATGCTTGATAACATACAATTGGTTTTAAATTGTGGCGTAGGTCTTTTCTGTCCCGAATTGCTCATTGGACATCTGCGCATGGACGGCTCAAGGCGAACCGGTGATACTAATGTACGAGTAATAAATCTGCGCATCAAACTGAATGTGCTGAAATCTTTTATAACGTGCGCGATATCACTCCGATAGGGTGTCACGGCCTATCGTTCACAGACAATTCGTTCAACGTCTGGTGCACGGGACATTTGTCGCACGGGACAACTGGTTAATTTAATTTAATACAATTTTTTTCCTTCAATAACATTACAAAATATTGTACATTTCAATTCGTCATTGAAGCACTAACATAAGTGTGGCGATGTTAATGTATTGACACATTTATGTCAATGACCTCACACTCAGAACAAGTGTCGGGATACTCAACGCAAATATTTGGACTTGTAACAACAAAAACCATGTCATAAGTATATCATGGTTGACACACAAATAACACGGCATTATTGTCACAAAATCAAACATCCAACACTGGTGCACTTGCTGTCTCGCTAACCTAACCTATCTAAGGATTTTTCCAATGATCGTACAGTCCAGAGATCCATGGTTAACGAAATAACTAAGGTTAGGTTAGCGAGACATTTAGTGCACCAGTTGTTCTGTGCGCCAAATGTCCCGTGCACCAGACGTCCAGTGCGCCCCACGTCGTTACTGATGAGTCATTGAACGACTTGCGGCGGAACCCTCCGATATATTGCATAACTTCATTGAAATATATACATGGCTTTCCGACACAATTATAGAGAGGTTTGGGATAGAGAAAGGGGTAGGCATTTGTTGTTTTTTTCAGGAAATCAGCGTGTAGATTTTAAGAACACCCACAGCAGGTTCTATATCGAGCTGATATCAATACCTACCTACGAGTATCATACCTACATATTATATCTACATATTATACCTACCTTTCATTCCGTCAATATGTTCCAGTTGAGGGAGCGGACATGGATAAATGAATAAAATTAATCATTTCTACATACCATATCTTAGCTACATATCTAGCTATCACAACTACCTATCATAATTACTTATAGTAGCTACCTATCATACTTATCGGCATTGCACACAAACAAATAAGCAAGTAAACAAACTGCATTTCAGTTTTATATATATATATATATATATATATTGAAAGATATTGTTCATAAAATGGGTTTACAGACTCTTTTCCAAGCGCAAACCTCTGCAATCGCTAGAGTGAGAAGAGCAGAGACTATGAATATTAAAGCTTGCCAAGCGCTGCTTTTTTGGTACAAACCGTATTGTTCGAGTGTGCGGCACGTATAGCTTGGGCATTGATTTCTAGTATTTTTTGTGATTTATATAGTCAGACTCTGAAGCCTCAAAATCAATATGTATTTATTTAAACATTGTGCAATGGCAATAAGGTGCCGCAGACATTTTTTTGTATAAATATCATTGCCTTATGGATGACTTGGAAAATTCTTAAAGAGCAGAAAGAAGTTTTACACACAGTGTCCTGCTAAAGGCTGCATGCAAAGGCTCTTCGCGATTAATCACGCCACGGTTGCAATTCTCTTCTGCTGTGTTCCGCAACTAATCGGTCCACCCTCTCCTCTGCCAGCATTCCTGTTCGTGGCCACATGACATTATCCACGGATCAGTAGGCGAAGGCCGAGGCTACATTGATTAGTTAAGAGATTTTATTATTTATATTTATAGACTTTGCGGTCTAACCACAATTAGTGTGATCTTCCTGCATACAACGATCTTCTAAACACTCTAAACAGCTACGTGATAGTTTCTCAATATTCAATATTACCAGTACATACAATATAGGCTGAGGACAAAATTAATTCTATCATAATATTAAGGAAATACATTATGTTAATCATAAAATATTAGTTAATATATATATATTTCTGTTTTTAATTTGAAAATTTGAAAATTTTCAATATGGCCGTTCTGTATTACTCTTGTTTTACTCTGGATACATATTGTATGAAAACACAATTTTTATAAATATTTAATTATTTTTTTATAGAGGTTTTGACCCTGGCTGCATCTCGGCCATATCACCATATAAAGTTCCGTAATCGCTTTAATCGCCACGATGGTCTTCTTCACGATATTGTGGAGGGGATGGTTGAGTGTAGAAACTGTAGAGGGCGCCCTAGACGGGAGTATTTGCAGCAAGTATTCGAGTTAGAATTCTAGTGCTTATGCTGAGCTGAAAAGGGTCGCGGAGGACCGAGAGGAATGGAGATCGAGATGCAAGATTCTGTTGCTGCAAACAAATCCACCGGATTGATACTACGAAAAAGAATCGCTTTGTAGATAATTGAGACCTATTTGTATATTATGTACTAGTATGTATATATTTCATATACATTTAGTGTGTCAAGCAAAAAAATGGAATTTCTGATATGTACGGGATTTAAAAAAAAACACTCCATAACAGCACATTTATCTTATTGCAATTGAACTGATCTTGCATTATTGTAGATGCAGCAAAGAGTTTATTGAGACGATTATTAATGGCTGTGGAATGACGCTGACGCTTGGTATATCACAAGAATGACATTACAAGGCGTCGAACCATGTGAGTCATATTTATATGCACATTTTTATAGAACATCATTCAAGAAAAATCTCAACAGTGGATTTTTAGGAAGCTCAAGTTTTTAGACTGCACTTACGAATATTTAAATTTGCTGTGTCCGATGGTGTTTACAAAATGGTGTCGGCGTATCATCTAATTTGATAAATACAAAATTTCATAAGACGTTACATCAGTTATATTTTTTTCGGCGGGTATAGTTCAATGGTCGAAGCGTTTGCTTTGCAAGCCAAAGGTCGTGGGTTCGATCCCCGACGGACATTAAAAAAAAGGATTTATAATCGCTTTCTGAGCTCTAAAATACCCCCGGTTGGTGTGAATTTAATCCCTCACCCGTAAAATGACAGTCATAGCCTATTAATTAAAATTGGTGGTAGACGAAAGTCGTCCCGTGAAGATCACCCATTCATAGTAAAAGCCTCTAATAATAAAGGATGATGCGTGAATCTCGGGCTGTAGTCTATGACGTTGGCGGATCAACACTCCACATGTAGCGCTTAGCAATATGCACCATGGTAAGTGTCATAGAATTCCACAGATAAGACTTCAGAATTACTATCACCATCTGTCAGTATTCTCCTGTATGTGTATACATAAAATAAATAAAAACCACCCGTATGCAGAGTTATATCTAATCTTAAGATTTGATATGAGTCGAAGGCTGAGGCTTCCTCACTTTGATCCATTCTAAAGTGAAAGTAGCTATTATAGATTGATTACCTTAAGAAATTTATTGTATACGGGTCTTAAATTGGTTACCTCAAGTCAAGGAATGTCTCTGCATACAGATGTCTCTTCAGAAATGTGTTTTGCCAGTTGCCACTCTTAAGTGTTTCGAATTTTTCGGTTGGTTCCACGACTGCAGTTCTTCGGATGACTTTATTTTGGATTATAAATTAATTTATATATTATATAATTATTTATACTTATCTGATCCTGAAAGATGTAGGTAGGTTCTTTTCCGTATTAGTATCAATCCGGTGGATTGGTTTGCAGCAATAGAATCTTGCATCTTGATCTCCACTCTCGGTCCTCCGCAACCATCTTCAGCTCAGCATAAGAGCTAGAACTCATGTCTTCGAACACTTGCTGGAAATTCTCCCGTCTAGGACGCCCTCTACAGTTTCTACCCTCAACCATCCCCTCCACAATGTCGTGAGGAAGACCATCGTGGCGCATGATGTGACCGATCCATCGGGTTCGCCTCACTGAGACGGTTCTTACTAGGTGCCTATCTTCCTTGATTAGCCTGAGAGTCTTATTGTTCGTGACGTGGTCTCTCCAGGAAATTCCTAGTCCACATCTCAAAGGCCTCTAGTCTTTTTTTTATCACTTTCAGATAAGAAGGTAGGTTAGGTTTGTTCAATTGTGAGACTAAACAAACGCCAGCTGTTAGGAGAGTAGTTCTACAATAGTATTATACTGTTGCCACGACTGCTTAACAATATGTTAGCTACACTTAACAGCAATAAAATATATTACTCATACATTATACATGTTTACTTATAATCAATACATACTAAATTCAATGATAAAAATATTATGACATGTGTCAATATATGCAATTTTTCCGTGATAAGCTGCGCTTCCTGGTGCCTTTATGATAAGCGTATTATATAATTTATACAATTATCGTCTGCCAATAATACTCAATAAGAATAATAATTCAATCCTTAACCCTTTCATTACGGCTCGGGTTGAATACAAATTATACTGTCAATTATAAAATTAGTATTTGAAGCATAAATGTACTTATCTGGTCTATTTTCATATATCACATTGGGATTTGTATCCTTTAGCTGTCAGATGATGCATGAAAAACTTTTATATTTAAACAAACGTTCATTATGTAACTCCCTACATGTGGTGGCATTGACACATATGGTTTACAGAAAAATCACTCCTGTGACGAAGTAAGAATAAAAACTTAAATAATTTAATTGAAATAACAACGGTTCTCATTTTTAGTGATCAACGCTGGCGCATTCGTCCTAAGCTTGTCGTTTTATAAAGAAACACTGGCATAAAGATATTATGTCAACGGTCGGGGAATCTTATGACGGCATATGCCGACAACCGATGCGAAAGGGTTAATAAATTTTATGATAATCAAGTTTTTTTTATTCCATCACGCTTATTTTTAATTCAACTATTACACTGAAGAATTTATGACAATGATTAACGAGCAGAGTTTTCCTGCTAGGATGTAATATTAGCATCGTAATGCTAACACTTGGTTAAAATGTAAACGAAAAATGCCATGTGGCTTTCCAGTACAGAGTACACACTTTTATTACTTCTACGAATTTATTATATGCCGATTAATGTTATGTTCTGTATACACGTCTTATGTAAACACGCATTTAAAACGTAATTGAAATAAAGACGGTTATAGTTTTCATTGCATTGAACAGTCAGCTTGCTCAATATTAGTTTTTGAAATATAAACAATATGGGACGCCAAAAAAAATGACCTAGGGCGCTGCAATATCTAAAGCCGGTACTGCTCTCAAGTATGTATCCTCGATGTTGTGCTACATATTATTAATATTTAAATTGTTAATCATAGTGATTCCATCTCGATATAGCCCTTTCAGGCTGATGCCGAAAAGCCTCGATATACGATCTTTTGTCTCTTTTTTTTGTTCGCTCGCCTGACATACACATCTAATAATGTAAGTCTTTATTTTATATATAAGTAGACATGGCGTTTGTACAGCAGAGCTTCGGAAGGCAATTCTGACTAGGGACGATGCTTGAACCATGACGGCTGACAAAGCTTTATTCGGCGGCAGTTTGTTACGACCGCTACAGTTAAGGCATCGGACATGGAGATTATGACATTTGGCCGAACGGATATCCTTATAAGCACAGGAGGTTGTTATACATATTTATTGTTCTTCTATATCCGCTGCCTACTCTCCAAAGTCGCCACAAATAGTCGTCTAAAAATAATAACAGCTGCTAAGAACCTCGCATTGGGTCAGTTCTGCAGTTACTTCCTGCCAAGTGTGTTCCTAACGGCTTTTCAGGATGTTGAGTGTCCGGAAGCTTGAAGAATATGCAGTTGTAGTACAAATAATTATTTGCGTACACTATATATATAATCGTGTCGGAAACAACAGGGTCAGATCCTGTCTGCCCAGAAGTGGGCGACGTCGATGGCGTTACTCCCGGCCATCATCAGGTCTTCCTGGGTGCAGGTGTGACAAGGTCTGCTCCGCGCCGCAGTCACATTCAGTCGGTCCGCTGTAAAACAGGCTTTCATTTGTGTCCTCGTCTTGCGTACTTCGGTCCAAAGTCTGTTAAGAGACCTTCTGCTTACACTTGAAAATACTTTCTAGACGAAATATGTCGTAAAAAAATCTTTGGTGTTTTTTTTTATAACCGCTTGTTTACTGCGTTATACTGTTGGGTTGATTCACCCTTTATGACCAAATAGTCCGGATTACGGAAGTGTCGTGCTAATAGTCCAATCTCCTTAATAAATGTCCTCATATTTCATGGCGAACCTAATTTCCAGCAGGGAGCGAATATGGAAGACGATAGGAATTGTATTTTGTGGCTTGTTATTTCATGAATAGGCAAGCGCGCTGTGTTCAGATTGACTGTTGATCAAAGAGTCGTTCTGTAATGCCCGTTTATGACTAAACGAATGAATACATATTCTGTTATTGGATCGACCGGCCGGCGGGTATAGCTCAATGGTCAAAGCGTTTACTTTGCTTGCCAAAGGTCGTGGGTTCGATCCCCGACGGAGATTAAAAAATATGTTTTTTTAATCGATTTCTGAGCTCTGAAATACCCCCGGTTGGTGTGAATTTGATCCCTCATCCGTAAAATGACAGTCATAGCCTATTAATTAAAATTGGTCGAAATCAAAAGTCGTCCCGTGATGACCACCCATTCATAGTAAATTCCTGTAATAATAAGGATGATGCGTGAATCACGGGCTGTAGTCTATTATATTACATTGGCGGGTCAACACTCCACAAGCAGCGCTTAGCCATATGCACCATGGTAAGCGTCATAGAATTCCACAGATGAGACTTCAGAATTACTATCACCATCTGTCGGTATTACATACATGTGATTAGATAAAAAAAACGATTGTTTCATCCATTTCATTAATAATTTCGATATTATGGTTTTAATGAGTTCATTTTGTTTTATTACGATTTATAAAAATTCAGTCGTAAATATCTGCGGTTGCCAAACTTTATGACTACCGAATTAATAATATTTTATTCAGTGGCGGCTGGTTCAAATTCATTGGGGAGCTGCATCACCTCTAACAAAATTCAATGAAAATGTGATTTTACTTACTTTTAGTTATATCATACGATCATCTGGTAGCACGCTGGTCGCTCCTCGGATGCATTACTGTATTGTATGAACATGACAGTAATGTACAGTAATAGATGGAATGAGCGACGCGATGTACATAGAATTTGGCGTGAAACTGTGTGGCGTGAATTATACGTAATTAAATACACACATACAATTCTACATCAAATTTTACGCATCAATTCATTCAGAAAAAATATCGGCAGACTCGGGATTCGAACCTCGAGCGTTGCACCTTTGCTCTATTCTACACACCGCGCTGTCCACACGACCATTATCTGCCTGGAAAGATACGCAAAACTTGATGTATATGTACCATTGTTAACATCATATAACGAAAGATAGAGTATGTATATTATTATTTTTATGATTCGATCAGTCAACATTTATTTACAAGATTTTTATATTATTAGTAGTTACCGACAGTCTATTTATTTAGTAAGTACCACTCGGGTCTCGAACCGAACTATAGACCGAATGGATGAAAACAACTTGTTGTAAATCCTACGCGGACATTACAACCAGTCATGAATTGTATGGCCTGGAGTGGTAAGGGGTCTTGCCATTTAGTCAGTGTTGCGCTGCAATTCTGAGCATCGTTGTTGCTTCAATCGGTTGATTTAGCGAATTTGCACCCAAGCAGTGGTTATCACTGCATTTTATATAGCCCTTGCTGACTGGTACCGAAAACCTCGATATATAATCTTTCGTCTCTTATTTCTGTTCGCTTGTCGTACATGTATATGTCGCCATATTGGCATTTCGGACAAGTCCGGTCACGGGTGTGACGTTAGTTATATAGATACCGACCACGGCGCCGCACGGGCCAGTCGAGTGCCGACGTCGGCGAGTTTGTATTGTGGCCCGAATGCTGTGACTAGGTCGGGCCATAAGTTTGTAAAGTTTGTCGAAATATATATGCCACTACGCGACGGAGTAACACCTTTTAAAGAGAGGAGGATGTTAGTACTCATAGTGTCTCCAAATATCACGCCTACAAACTGGTACTGGTAATATCTTACATTCAGTAGATAATGCGGTGGTCTCGTAGTTAGTTGGCGCACTCCTCGCCTTTGCTGATTAAATCTGCATAAAGCGGATGAAGATCTCTATTGTGGTCGCTATAAATAGAGACGCCAATGAAGGCAACTACTGCACACTTAAATATTCAGTGTGTACAACCACTAGAATGATATATTGATATTAATCATGTTAATTGAGCGACAATTATATGTTAATAAGATCGTTAGATCACTGATAGGGTTAATTGTTTAATTTCTGAGGCAGCACTATTTTTATGTCGAAGGTAATATGTGTGTAGGTTAGTACCTCGCACATACCGTCGTGATTCTTTCATTATATGTTTTATTGTAACAAGTGATATACGCATACATATTCACAGCAGACGTCTTATAAGACATTTCTCTCATCGATAAGTCTGAGAAAAATAAATGACCGACGCTAGGATTCGAACCACGAACCTTTGTAATCGTGAGAAAACAGTCAAAAAGAGCCTAAAAACAAAATATGAAAAAATCGTTCAAATAATATTGTCCGTGGCGTATTCTTCGTTTTCCTCGAACACTGCGTTTCGTGGTTTTTCCTTAAAATTTCAAGTGCTTAATTTCATTAAAAATGTTGAAAACCACTGGTTTATTACCTCATAGACCATTAAATCATTAATTTTTAATTCTTTTGACGGTTAATGTACGGGAATTGGAATATTGTATTGTTTATAAGATAATATATCAAGATAAAATTTTTGTCTTCTTTGTAGTATCAATCCGGTGGATTCGTTTGCAGCAACAAAATCTTGCATCTCGACCTCCACTCCTCTCGGTGTTCCGCAACCCTCTTCAGCTCAGCATAAGAGCTACAACTCATGTCCTCGAACACTTGCTGCAAATACTCCCATCTAGGGCACCCTCTTCAGTTTCTACCCTCAACCATCCCCTCCACAATGTCGTTAAGAAGACCGTCGTGGCGCATGATTTGACCGATTCATCGGGCTCGCCTCTCTGAGATGGTTCTTACTAGGTGCCTATCTTCCTTGATTATGCTGAGAACCTCATTGTTCGTGACGTGGCTCTCCAGGAAATTCCGAGAATTCTTCTGTATGACCACATCTCAAAGACCTCTAGTATTTTTTATCACTTTCAGATAAGCACCATGTCTCACAGCCGTACATCAAGATGCTCCAAACAAATGTTTTCTGACAAGTTGCTTGCGGAGCTTTAAATTAATATTTTTTGCCTCGAGAATTTTTGTTTTTTTATTGAACGCTAGCCTTGCTTGATGTTATGCGTGTGTTGACTTCTCTTTTTGTTCTAAAATCTAAAATATTGTATTTAGCAAAGAACATAACTACAACAATATATGAAGTGACTTACATACTCGGGAAGAAAGGTAAGCCATTCAGTGATAGATTTTAGAAATGGTCGGGGATCGAAACCCCGACCTTCGGTTTGGCAAGCAGACGCTCTCATCAATAAGCCATACCCGCCGGCAAAAAATTAACTTCACAGTGTGCTCTGTTTAATTTCGTCATTGGTCAAAATTAAATATGTTATTTTGCTAGTTTGTTCAAAGATTTGTAATCATCCTATTCCAAAGAAAACAATCACGCCAAATGTTATTCAAATATTGAAGATCCTTGATTCTTTTAAATTATGAGCTCACGAACGATGGGGAAGTGTTCTTAAAACAACATATTTGTCGTTAGTTGTGGGGTAATGATGTTATTTCACACTAATCTCGTGTTATAAGGTAAACAAAAGCACAGCCGCCATAAACACATGTCTACCGAATGGTTGAATCATCACGTAAACAAGGCGATTTTTTTTCTTTATAATATCCTCATTGCGATATTCAAGTAATTAGGTAAATAGTTAATTAAAATTGCTATAAAAATTCTAGGAAAATAAAACATAAAAGCGGCTTAGCTATTGGCAGCTCGCGGCCCAGGAACACCTGAAATAACAGCGGGAAAATTGTGTCCTTATGTTTTGAGACAGCTTGAATACAATGTTGCCAGCTCGAAAGTATAAACAAAAACAATTGGAACATAACTACCTAACCTTAAAAAACGGAAAATAGATAGAATAATCAATATATACTACGTGTAATATTATCTTTATATATAAAAATTAATGTCTATATGTGTGTCTGTTATTTATACATTCCTACACCGTTCATCCGATCGATATGAAACTTCGAAGAAATATTGTTTTTATAACTGAATAATAAAGTTAATTAAAAAATATTTAATTAATTGATTCACACTAAGTACATGTCGAAATGTATTTTATTAGGGGTTATCAGCTGGCAACCTCTATGTTCACTTAGCGTATTATAAAGATTGATTATAAAGTTTTACTGAGGTATCATCATTTAATTATCTAAATATATTTCATCATCATCATCAGCCTGTGTCCGTCCACTGTTGAAAGTAGGCCTCCCGCATGAGTCTCCATCCTCTTCGATCCTCCGCCTTCCGCATCCAGGTCACTCCCGCTATTCTTCTTATATCGTCAGTCCATCTTGTAGGGGGTCGGCCAATGCTTCGTTTGCCAGTTCTTGGGCGCCATTCCAATACTTTTCTTCCCCATCGACCGTCGTCTCTTCGACAGATATGACCTGCCCATTGCCACTTGAGTGTGCCTATTCGTTGGGTAGCATCCACTACTTGAGTTCTTCTGCGTATTTCCTCGTTTCGGATTCTATCTTTTAGCGACACTCCAAGCATGGATCTCTCCATAGCACGCTGGGTGACTTTTATTTTATGGGTAAGACTTGCTGTCAGATTCCACGTCTCTGCGCCATAAGTTAATACAGGGAGGACGCATTGGTTAAACGCCTTAGTTTTAAGGCATTGCGGAATTTTCGCTTTAAAAATGTACTTTAGTTTTCCAAATGCTGCCCATCCCAGTTGTATGCGCCTGTCGATTTCTTTTGAGAAGTTATTTCGCCTTAGTTGTATTACTTGTCCCAGATAGGTATAGTCGTTTACAACCTCTATTTCTGTTCCTCCAATGGAAATAGGATCAAAGGTCTGTGAAATATGACTATTAATCATGGCTTTTGTTTTATCCATGTTCATTTTCAGACCAATTTTGTTCGACGCTTCATTGAGGTCGTAGAGCATGTCTTGGAGCTTGTTAGGTGATTCAGCTATTAGCACTATGTCATCTGCAAATCGGAGGTGAGAAATGTACTCTCCGTTAATATTTATTCCACATTTTGTCCAGGATAGCAGTTTAAAAAATATCTTCTAGGGCGTTTGTGAAGAGTTTTGGAGATATAACATCTCCTTGTCTAACACCTTTGTTTATAGAAATATTGTTAGTGCTATCATGGAGCTGGACCATCATTGTTGCAGATTTGTAAAGAGATTTTATTATCTCTATATACCGATAGTCTATTTTGCAGCGTTGTAGTGAATCTAGCACTGCCCAAGTCTCGATTGAGTCAAATGCCTTTTCATAGTCTACAAAGGCGAGGCAGAGTGGCTGATTATATTCTTCGGTTTTCTGAATGATTTGTCTTAGCGTGTGGATATGATCAATTGTACTAAAGCCTTTCCTAAACCCAGCTTGCTCTCGAGGTTGAAATTCATCAAATCGACCCGTCAGCCTGTTTGTTAAAATTCTGGAGAATACTTTATACACATGGGAAAGAAGGGAAATGGGTCGGTAGTTTTTGAGCAGTGATTTATCCCCTTTTTTGTGGAACAATATCACAATACTCGTACTCCATGTCGCCGGGGTTTCTCCATGTTCTGAAAATATATTTAAATTAGTTGAATTTGCTTTGTTTCAGATGCAGTCCATCCTTTACCACAATTCCAGTGGAAATCTGGCCTTCACCGGCAACCTCAAGAGGAGGGAAGTCCACCAAGCCATCACCCTGCACCCGGTCAAGGATCACCATCACATGTTCAGGATACACACTTACTTAAAGGTACAATGATTTGTTTTACTATACAATATTTTTAAAAAACATAAAAACATTGAATCATATGTTATATATATATATGATATTGTGGCTTTTGGGCTTAGCCGTGTGTGGCGAACTTCCTTCAACGTCTTCCAAGAAGACCCCTGCAATGGCGGTCGAAATATTGGTTGAAGGAAGTTCGCCACACGGCTAAACCCAAAAGCCACAATATCATATTACAGCCTAATTTTCCCAAAAATCGATTAAAAAATCTACCAAAAAGGCTTAATTATTTTAAAAACAACACGATAAATAAATGTCCACGCCACAGGAGACAAAGGAGTTCAAAAAGTTAAACCCAAGGCACTCTTTTTTGGAACATTTCAAGTAACAAATTAATGACCAAACAAATAATTCAAAAACATTCTCTTGCTTCTTAAACAGAATAGTTATTCAAACTATATAAAAACTAGCCATTAGTATTTGGGTCAAACATACTGGCTGGCAGAGTCATAACGGTTAACTCATTTTTTAGTAAATCACTATTATTTTACGCGGAATAAAAATAGTTTTAACAGTATTTGGTGTTCACATTTCAGAACCTGCACCTCCAGGACTTGAAGGAGACGGCCATCTCCTTGCACCGGGATATCTCAACAGCAGCCACTGAGCTGCAAATCAGCCCTCAGCTGCTTGCTTCCTATAACATTACTCAACACGTTCCACTGTTTCCAGTTTCCCAAGGGACCACGGGATACCTTGGGGACACTAGCATATTAGGTAAAATTATAAAAAATTCCGTTGTTTTCTATTCTTTTCACTCTTGACTTAGAATTCTGACATGCCAGTGTACAAATTCAATCTTCTTTTAGTTCTTTCTTGGATTTTTTCCAAGTAATTTATGTCATTCATTTAGAAAAAGTGCAAACGGCATCGCATTGAATTAAAATGTTATAATTCATTATTATCATTGTATTTGTTCGATAAATATGAAACTTCTTCTTCCTGGTCAGTCATTGATCTGAAGTTATTTACATGCTCTTGGAAAATGGATTACACATGTCACTATTTGTTACTTGGGTGTACATCCTAGACTTTTTGATCCCCGTATTTTATTGTGGGTACAACATGCTTAAGCTCTTTTCATTATAATGTCAACGTCATAACTCTAGAAGTGATATCTTTCTGTCTTATTGCAAAATGTCTTCCGTCTCACAGGTCTTTTTGATATCAAAGTTTCTCATCTCATCATTTTCTCATCATTAGAGTTCTTCCTATTATCCTTTGCAGTACTGTCATATCTGACATGCAAGGAATGTCTTTATTTAAGAATTGAATAAATTTGTCTGACTATGTCAGCTCTAAATTTTACACCATAAGTCAAAATTGGTTCACAAGTCGTAAACAAACACAGGTTTTATATATTAGGATATCTGCTGCCTTATGAAACAAATGTAATAAATGTAAAAAATAAAAATAAAATAGTAAATAAAAAAGAATTTAATATTTCAGTTTGAAAATAACAGTTTTGAACCAATTTCAGGCTTCAATTGTCTATCTTTGTGTAGAGCCTTGGAATGTTTCTCTTGTGGAATGAGCGACAAAGGAAACCAATTATTTATATTCATTATACATATTTATTTACATGACAAAATTATAATAATGTTAACAGTCTGTGCAGCTATACAAAAAAGGAACAAAATTATAAATTTTTCAAAAATATAATGCTTTTATTTCCTATTTATTGCTTAATATTTCAATCAATTAAATAATAATAATTGCAAATAAGACAAATATAATCATTATTCATATCTTATGAATAATGAATAGTAATTATAATGTTTGAAATGCAAAAACATGCTTACATTAACTAGTTCATGGCTTTCTCATTAAAGTGCAAATATAATCATTTATCAGGCACCTGTCAATGGTAGAATATACATCACATATTATCAATTAATCAAAGGCCTAACAGTTATTTTACTGCGGTAATAATAATAAGAAATATATGATTTTAAATTATCAGCCTTGAAAGATGGAGAAAAAAAGTTTCAAACCTTTATATGTGTTCTTAAATTTCAAGTAACAAAGTACTATATTATTATTATTATAATGACTATATTTTCTTAATAAAAAATGTTGATTTTGAGATTCTATAGAGTTTATATTTGCTTTTTAAAAAAAAAAATTTAGTCAAAAAGTTATTCTTTTGGTCGTTTACTATTTTAAGATTAGTTAGTTGGAGTGTTGATCCACTGACATAATTTTACTTTATCTCGATATTCGCACAACATACATTAATTATCTCAGTGTCGATAAATAGGTATATATTATGGGATAGATTTTAAGACTAGGAAAATTTTAAATATGTGAGGGACCAATTTCACCTTAACTGGATGTGTATTTATAAATACAGTGGTACCTCGACATACGAGTTTAATTTTTTCCGCAACCTTGCTCGTATTTCAAATTACTCGTATCTTAAAGTGTCATTAAATAGCTCCGATGCACGACCAGTTGCGACTTTTTCTGGGTGTCGATGGCTCGTATCTCAAATTTTGCTCGTATTTCAAAGCAAAAAATCGCTCGCTCGACGGCTCGTATCTCAAAAAACTTGTATGTTGAAGCATTCATGTCAAGGTACCACTGTATCTATAAACACTATTTATTATTATATATTAAGAGCATCGTTGGCAATTGCACATGCAACCTTTAGTATGTCAGGTAAAGCTTTTTATTGGGTGGCCGTGATTTTTAAATTGACAATATTCAAATTAACTAACTGTTTATACTCATATTTTTATTATAAGTTGTATTATTTACTTCTCGTTGACAGTAGCTTAAGCTGATTTTAATATATTTTTGTACCTAAAAAGTAAACTCTAATTTTCAGGTGTTACTCCAAACCTCAACAGATACAAGCCCGGGCACTTGAAGGATGTGTTGCCGTGGAACTTTCTAGGAAAGTCTGTTTATTCTCCCGACAATGCTAACCCCAAAAGACGAATAGAAATCTCAATGAAAGAGGGTTTGGATGATATCATAAGAGAGGTAGATTGTATATTTTATGAATTATGTATAACTCTTTATGGCCATATTCAGTTTGAATAACTTTTTGGTTAAATTCTGTATGCTTAATGACAGGAAATATTAAATATAAGAGATGGGAAGCGAAAATATTTATCATTTTATGAATATTTTTTTTAAATTATCAAATATATATATTTTTTTGTCATTTTCATCTGACTGTTACAAATTGCCTTGTTAGTTGTCACGATCTTTGCCTTGTCCCTAGTCGCCTCTAAATACAGGGAGCGGCGAAAAAATCTGACGGTTTTCGTTGTTGTTTTTTTATTTAAAACCGTAATTAATAAATTCCCGACACTCTTGAAATGAAAGTAGCTGAAATATCCATAAAATATTTTTCTGTTTGTTGTGGATGAATTTTAGCATCTATGTTTCCATGTGGACTTCCTGGTATACACTCCCAGTGTTCTGGGACAAGGCAGAGACAATCTGTGAGCTTACAGAACTGTGAAACGGAAATTTGCGGTATCTATATTCTCTAAATACGGAGTGGATATGATAAAAAGAAACAAAAATAGTTGTGGACTCATGAGATTTAAACTAGTTTATATATTCTCCTTTATGAATGGTCAACCATTGGGAAATAAAGGAACAAATGGCAAAACAAAATATATGTAAATTTATACAATATTCCGCTTTTTTACATATCACATTTGATGAATGAAGCAGATTGATTTATTATTACCTTGGCTCTTAAAGAGAATTGTATAACTCATTATTTATACACTACTCAGGTAAACCAATCTGACTTATTTGAAGTTATTCCTTTTTTAAAATGGGTTTCTCGAGCTTGACATAATAAACTAAGAAATTGACATTTTTTATACAAGTATGTGTGTTGAGTGGAATTATATAGATTTTTTATTCAAAAGTTGTTAATATTATAGGTTTTATCTCAAATGAGTACTTAATATTCCAAGTATTAAAGTTAAACATTACGAATATCAATAGTGGGAATGAATAGATTTTTATTCTTTCATTAAAATGATTTTTACATTTTTTTAAACTAAAAGCATGATAATTGAAAAAAAAAACAAGGAAGAAACGTTAAATAAATAACACATTTACCACAGTGCAAAGATGGCATATTATTATTTTTAATTTTGTATATTATGTCCTTCTTGGATAATTTGACATTATAATTTTATTGATAGTTAAATTATAATGATGTATCTTCTCTGTAATGGTCATCATAATAGTTGAAGTTAACGCAGTGATATAAAAAACTTAATAGCAAAGTATTATTAAATAACATAGACAATATATTTTATGTGTTAAAATATTCATTTTACTTGTTGTATATGACAGTGTTACTTACTTTCTACCATTTCCACCACATTCCTCTGATGGTTCTAATTGAATGATTTTGCAATAAATAATATATAAAAACTCACCCGAAACTACTTTCTTTTTACTAATGAATATTCACAATAATTTACAGATTCCTTATTGGATATTATTTTGAACAAAAACTATCAAGAAATTTTGGGTGAAAGGTTGTTGCTTAACACAACCTTTCACCAAGAACAATCGTCATCAGCCTGTGCCCGTCCTCTGTAACGGCCTCCTGCATGAGTCTCCATCCTCTTCGATCCTCCGCCTTCCGCATCCAGGCTACTCCCGCTGTTCAAATTTAAAATTCTTATTTTTAACATTATAAACATTACAAAAATATTATTTTATTTTATTGCGTTTATAAGTAAATATGTAAATTATCATTATAATATTAATTACAAATATAATAATAAAAATGAATTAGTAAATTAATATTCGTCTGATGTCATCAGTACATCATGCAGAAAGTCATTCTTACACCTTTCATCACCATAGACCATCATCTCTTCGACAGATATGCCCATTGCCACTTGAATGTGCATATTCGTTGGGTAAACAAAAACAATGTCCATGTTATATTAAATTGTTGTAAATGTTGCAGCTTATGGAGAATATAAACGCCTTCTCCAAACAGAGAGGAAGAGTAATTGATTTCAAGGAGATTCTGTATGGATATGAGAGAGTGGATCCCATTCATGGAGCAGACTACATCTTGGACATCTTACTGGTCTATAAGAAGTACCGCGGGAGGAAGATGACCGTGCAGGTGCGGAGACACGCCTATCTGCAGCAGACCTTCACTGGTAAACAAACAATTTACACCTATTTCGTAACTTTTTAATTCTGGTAAATGCTCTGTTAATATTTCTGAAGAATCCTAGTATTTCGAACTCGTTTAATGTATATATTTTCAAGCATGAATATTGAAGCTGGTCCATCAAAACGAAAGTCTGAACGCAAAAATGAAACAAATACCAAGAAAAAGAGAGAAAACCTAGTGTCTTAGGATTTATCCACTGATTCCGATGTGTTGGCTGAGATTTTACAAATAAATAGTGACTATGATTTTAGTTAATCTGACAGCGACAAACATTGTTGTTATTTAATTTTAACTACTTTCGTGTTTGTATTTTATTTAGACCTATGCAATATAAAATATAGATGGAATAATGATTTTTATGGTAAACACGGATCCGTGTAGTCGTCATTTACAATGGATATTTTGCTGATGGTGCCGGAGATACACGGATTCGTGTGAAAGGTATAATTGGGCAAATATTCCACTTTTTTTTTTTATAAAAAATAATTAAATCAGTAATAAAGACATTTATTACTTTAATTAAAAGTAATTTTTAAATTATATTTTGTTCAACATAATGAGATTTCTTTCTTACTCTCAAAAAGGCGTGGTGAAAGTTTTTATAGAACAAATATTATTTTGCATAAGCTAAAATGTAAACACTATTGCTTACATAGAAAAATAAGTTGGAATATCTTATTGGTCTGGTTCTTGTTAACTCGAATTTTATTTTTCACAAAATAAATTTATAAAATATATATTCTTACCCATATTATTTTCTGAGATTCACTAATGAAATCAAAGTTGGTGTTAAAGAGCTGTTACTTTGTAAATAATGGTGAAATTTGTGTTTTTTTTTTATATAAAAACAACTATTTATTGTTTGTTTGAGGTTAGTTACATGCAAAATTTAAACATATTACCAAATTTCAAAGTTTTACAAAAAAAAATACAATCTTCAATGATATTTATCATAAAGTTATATCTATTTTGAAAAATAATTTTTACGCACACAAAAAGTTAGAAAACAAGACTTCTGAACAGGAAAAGTACCTTAGAAATACTAAACAAAATTTTAAATTAGTATTTAGTTTTTCGCAGCGGGTAAAATGCATCCTTCTAACATGTGCGTATTGAATAATAATGTCACGGGTATTTATATTATGGATCTGTTTGCACGATTCCCGCTCTCTACCGCTATTTCATGTAAAACGCATTAAGGCGTCTCCAGCTCACCAAGTGATACGATAATGAATTGATATATACATACAAATCCACATCAAAAATAATCTTTTATGACATTAAAGAGTAAGAGAAATGGCTAATTGACATGACAACGGCTATCCGACGTAGCCGAAACATATCGTAATATGATAAAAAATTGTAGTATAATTTGTTATTAATGTTTTATTTTAATTTTAAAAGATAATTGTTATGAAAGATAATATTTGATGTGAATTTGTTTGTGTAAATCAATTTGTTAAAAAATTATCAATCAATTATCTATAAAGTATTAGAATATTGAATCATGTTTTAAAAAAATAATAATCTAAAAATTAAATAGGTGGTTTACTGTGATGTAAAAAGGAAATAAAACTACTACAATATTGTAGTAATGTAGTGCAATGGATAAGAGATATTAATAATGTCTAAGAATTAATACTGAATTTAATTTATTTCAGGTATCGAAATCCGAGAAGTGCCTCTGGGTGAAGCTCCTTTGACGCAACCTGCCATCGAAGACAGCTCCGAAGAAGCCGATTACGACACAGACAACGTCTACCCCAGCGGAGAATACTCGGCCACCACCCAACACTCGCAGATGCTGAACTTCCACAAGATAAACTCGGCTCTCAAGGAAGTGTCCGGCTTCATGAGAATAGGCGGCAACATCCCCTTCATCTTCAAACAACCGGAACCGCAGATCGGTTTAAAAGCCAAGAAGATCAACTTCATTCTTCCGCTCTCCGGAAGATTCGATACGTTTCTCCGATTCATGAAGAACTACCAAGAAGTCTGCATCGCCGGCGACGAGAGAACGACTCTCAAAGTGATCCTTTACAAAGATATTAGAAATCCTAATGATTTCAATAAGACAATAGAGTTAATTAATTTATTTAGTGCCAAGTACCCAAACAGTCATGTAGTGCCAATTAAGATATACGACTCTCCCTTCTCCCGAGCGCACGCCCTCGAGAGAGGAGTCGCAGTGTCCAATGAAGACGATTTATTATTCTTCATCGATGTGGACATTCACTTTAACACTGAATCTCTGCAAAGGATACGATTGAACACCATTAGAAACTATCAAGTTTACTTTCCTATAGTCTTTAGTGAGTATGATCCGGCAATAGTCAACGGAGACGAGTACAACATCGTTAGAATTAGCAAGAAGATTGAAGACAGTGAAGTGATAGGCGATCACGTCCACATGAAAGCTGTCAGTGAAGCGAGTGTCGATAGCAAAGTGTTCATGAACTTGAAGACGTTTTCCGATGACCGTGGATATTTTAGACAGTTCGGTTTCGGAATCGCGACAATGTACAAATGTGATTTTAAATCCGTCGGCGGTTTCAACATAGACATTAAAGGATGGGGCTTAGAAGACGTTCATTTGTACGACAAGTTTGTGCAGTCTAACTTGTCGATATTCCGTTCCGTGGACGCCGGGATAGTTCACGTTTTCCATTCAGTCGACTGTGATAGAAACCTGCCGGTCGCTCAGTACAACATGTGCATCGGGACGAGGTCAAACACGTTTGGGAGCATGAAACACATGGTTCTGTATCTCTTTAACCATCCAGATGTTATGGGAAAGCTGCTGCAGCCGACCGCCGTGGATGAAAAAGCAAAGATTGAACCTGCGAGATGACAAACTAGCCATTGAGTGCATGAGAAATAGAACCCGGTACTGAATCATTATAAAATAGACGTACAGCATTTAAATTATTAACTGACATTTCTTTGTGAAACCCTTTTTTTTTTTTGAAAACAAATTAACAAAAATTATGATTATTTAAAATTATATGTTGTTAATGATTAAGGAATAAAACAATAAAATCATGAAATTATGTTTATGTTAAACATAACTTAAAATAAAACATAATTATTTACACTGTTGGAATCAGACAATCGAGACGAGTATCCTTAGTTGCTATAATTTGAACATATTTATTGTCCATTTGTTTCATCTAATCATAATATAAATATACATTTACATGTTTTATGTGATAAACAAACATTATGTCAGCATATTTTTAGGTTAGATGGTTGTTTATTGTTGGTTTTGTATCTCGTGCCTCTGATAATGTTTATATAATTCATGACATGTTGATGATACTCTTGATATTTTTGTGAATATAGTGTTTATATATTTTGAGAAGTAATTTACCCCATGATGGAATAAAAACAATACTTGTTTTCTACACATGTTTTTATTTTAATTTTAAACCAACCATTTATTAATTACATACAATAAGTTAGACGCCCTTTTAAGAATAAAAAGGAACTACATTTTTAAACAACATTTTAATGGGAAAAAAATGATTGAATCACAAAAATCATTAAAAAATAATTTTTCATGTCACACAACATTTGATTTATTTCGCATTAATCTGCGAAGAGTGTCAATAATTCAGAAAAAAAACATAAACAGAAAAACAAATATATTTATATGATGACATGTTAAGTACATTATGACAAGTCGAATTCGTACTAGTGTAGTTCATAAACAATTTTTTTTACCCTTTTTTAAATTCAGTATAATTTTGAAATTTTACAATTTTAAATCAAAATTTTATCATAAAGGGCATTCTCAAATAATGAAGCAAACACCGATGATGACAGTTATATATTCAGCTTAAACAATTAATATATCTATATATATTCAAATGAATGTCTCTATGTATGTGTATCCTGTATACATCCTACACCATTCATCCGATCGATATGAAATATTCAGGAAATATTGCTTTTAGGACTGTGAAGAGAATAGGGTACTCAAATTTTATTTAATTACAAAAGAATATTAATTATTTATAAAGATTGTGTTTTTTTAAACAAGATGTATACAGAGTATAATAAGAGTAATACAGTTACTTTTCTGTTTACGTCGCATGTCAGAATGAATTGAAATAAGTATTATGTATAAATCGTGTGTGACATAGCAAGAGTTAGTTGTGGTATTCCAATTGCCGTTCGACTTCCGGATAATATTATATCAGCTGATTTTCCTTTATGTTTTAATATTGAACTTTAAAGCGTAATATTCACTGTGAAATCAATTATGCCACTCAAACGTAAAGCGATAGGTCAATCTTCACTCAAGCACGAAAAAAGGGCATCGCGTGCTTCAGAGACAGAGTCGAGTAACGGGATGCAATATATGAAACAAATCGAGTACTTAATGCTCAAACCTGTTCATCTGAAGCAGATGAGCAACGGGAAGCAAGATTGGGAACAGATTGAGTACGCTGAAAACCGATTTACACACTGTCGAATTTACGTAAGAAAAACATAACCTTAGCTTATCGCTTCTGATTGGCTCCAGCTTCGCCTAAATCCGACTTATCCAATCGATAGGCGAGAGGCTCCCGACGAGGCGCTTCCATAAACTCGTGGTTTCTTTTTATGAGTGACATTGAAACGCATGCCGGGTACACGGTAGTATACTAATAAATATATATATTTAAATTATTATTCCTTTATCTCATTAATAGAAGATATTTAAATAATAATAGTAATATAATTAATAAGCAGCACTAGCAAAATAAAAATTAGCAGAAGTATGTTTGGTGAAACTGTGAAAAAAAGGAACAAAAAAAGTATCCATCAAATTATATGGTTAAACATGTGAGCTAACTTCTTATAGCAGACAGCAAATAAATACATTTTTAAAACAATTTTAACTGTTAACAGCCTCCATGAGTCTCCATCCTCTTGACAAAGATGTCTTAATCATTCTTCTTATCGTCGGTCCATTTAATAAGTTTTGTTTTGAAAGGTTCTTGGTCGCCATTCCAATACTTATAGCAGACAGCAAATAAATAGAGTTTTACAACAATTTTAGTAATTTAACAGTTTCATACAAAAAAAAAAAAATGTGTCTCGACAAAGATGTCTTAATCATCAATGGGTTATCAAAGAACTTTTGTTTTGAAAGGCTTTCCGGTCAGAGTCTAAACACTCGCTTAAAATTTTTAATAGATTTATCACCATTTATGTTATATCGGTCAGAATTTATATTAAATTGTCATAAATAACATTGGTAATTTTTTAATATCATTTGGTCAACCTAACCTAACCTATCCTAACCTAATTTTAACTGCATAATAATTTAATTTTAACCTTTTAATAATTTATTCAGACTGCTAATATTTTCATTCTGACCAAAACTTGAATTAAAATCTGATCATTTTTTTTTTGCTGTAAAAAACACCTATTTTTAAAAGGCATCTACTTTTTTGGCAGTATTCTATCCAAATAATGGCAGTTATTATTTAGAAAATGGTCAGTAATAAATACCGAAAAAGGTAAGTAAAAAATAATCATTTGGCTGTAGAGAAATATCAATCGGCAGTAGAAAAATAATAAATTGGCAGGAAATAATTAATGAATGGTAATTAATAAAAGGTTAGGTTTCCATTTTATGTGTCATTTTACATTATTATTTTTTACCAATATTCAATATATTATAATTCTGCCATATTGATTTTATAAATAACCACATTCATACTGACACAGTGGATACTCCCAATATATTTAGTCTTTACTGCCATTTGATTTAACTTACTGGCAAGACCTTGAATTAGTTACCGAGCAAAGAAATACAGGCCTTTTAAAAATGTATGTACTTGTGGAAGAGCTGCAGGAAACAGAGCTGACATCGAATGAGGCAAAGACCAAAGAGGCTGACAGAGCTTTGTGGTGGCAGCCCGTGATGGCCGTATGTTCCAGTTAGAGGAGCAGACATGGTGATGATGATTACAAAATAAGTTCTACAATAGTGGCTTTATTGAAGGACTTTTATAGTAGTGTTTCGCAACCTTTTCTCACCTATGACATACCAAAGTTCTTCCTTGTATTCCCTGGCAATACAAAACTCAAAATAATAAATATTTCAAATTTTTAAATTGAATATATATTTTTAATTATTTGATATAGATTGAATTAGTCCTTTTGTGCTAATCGGATGTTGATTAGTTATATACAATCGTGTCGGAAACAATAGGGATATATCATGTTTGCCCAGAAGTGGGTGACGTCGATGGCGTTACTCCCGGCCATCATCAAGTCTTTCTGGGTGCAGCTACTCGGACACAGCCCACACTCCAGAAGGTGTGACAGAGTCTGCTCCACGCCGCAGTCACATTCAGTCAGTCCGCTGTAAAACTGCCAGGCTTTCATTTGTGTCCACGTCTTGAATTCTCCGATTAATTGTTTTGAATAAATTAACATCTGGTTAATTAAAAGTATTAATTTAGAGAGTTATAAATACTGAACCTTTTACTATGTATGAGTATACCTGTATTACATATCAGGAAAGTTACAGAAACTTAAACAATCAAAAATAAATTTAAACCAAAAATGCTTTTAACATATTGATACATACATATAAATCTAAGGCAAATATTATCTTTCATCATATTTATCATCATTATCGGAGAAAAATAATCGGTAAGATGCTGGGATTTGAACTGCAAAGTTTTGGAACCAAACGTTCTTCAATTATTTATTCACCACTGGCCCATTGCCAATTGTTTCCGAACACTGATTTGAGAAATTAAAGTGTATTCAATTATTGAATGATTGATTTTGTTTTTATGTAAACACATACAGAATAATACCGAAAGATGGTGATAGTGATGCTGAAGTCACATCTGTGGATTCTATGACGCTTACCATGTTACATATGGCTAAGTGATGGATGTGAACTATCGATCCGCCAACGTTATAGACTACAGCCCCACATTCACGCATCATCCTTATTATTACAGGAATCAACTATGAATGGGTGGTCTTCACGGGACGACTTTCGTCTACCTCCAATTTTAATTAATAGGCTATGACCAGCATTTTACGGGTGAGGGATCAAATTCACACAAATTTTAGAGCTCAGAAGCTGTTTTTTTTTTAATCTCCGCCGTGGATCAAACTCAATGGCAAATTGTAAGTTTATTTTTATTATGATTGAAGATCAATTTTTATTTATTCATATATTCCATCGTCTGTTGTTAATTTTTCTCTGATATTTATGAGACGAATGTTAAATATAATACTTTCTGTAGATTTGTATGTGTGTATCAATTTTTAAAAATATTGGAACACTTTTTCAATTATCTGGCTTCTTACAAAATCATTAAAAATTAAAAAATCAACAATACTACATTATTTTGTTTACTATTTTTAGTTGATTAAAAATTCAAATTAATACATATGAAACAGTAGCTTAAAACTATTAAATGGTTATATTTACAACCGGTGATGTCGTCGTCTTAAGAATCGCCAAGAATTACTAAAATAAAAACCTAAAAGCATTAAATAAAGATAAACAACGCATTGGCATGTGGATGGTGCCGAAACATGCCTCAATAATTAATGGCTTGCTTTGCATCAAAAAACTATAAAAGTAATATTTTTGATAATGAAAATATTCGAGAAAGTAACATAAAGTATCTGTAGATGTCACATTTTATTGTTTCATTAGTTCGAATATTAAATGAATACAAACACGTTTTTTCTTTTTATTGTTAGGTATTGCCTGCCATTGTTAGGTATCTACTACAAATACAGTGGAACCTAGATTATTCCGATTATTCAAAATAAACAAACAATAGTATTCCTTCGAATTCAATACGCAACTGATGTCTGATTTTTGTGTCCTAGAAAAAGATTAGCTTAGATTAAAGATTTTCTGGGCTTAGCCGTGTGTGGCGAACTTCCTTCAACCAATATTTCGACCGCCATTGCAGGGGTCTTCTTCAGGATTGATAATTTATTTAGTTTTTTCAGTTGGTTTATTCAGATTATATTTATATCTTTTTTTTAATTAATAAACCAACTGAAAACTAAATAAATGATCAATCCTGAAGAAGACCCCTGCAACGGCGGTCGAAATATTGGTTGAAGGAAGTTCACCACACACGGCTAAACCTAAAAGCCACAATATAGAAAAATATTCACTTTTCAACAATAAGCATTATTCCAATAATTTGTTCCTAGTCATCGGTAGTACTCGTAAATTGAAGTAAGCAGTCAATGTCCCATCATCTTTGGACACTTAGATAATAAGCAATGAACAAGAGAAAGTGTAGAGAAAAGCCCATTTCTGTGTGAGTAGGTCTCTATAGTCTTTATTAAGAGCTTATGTTGATCAATAGGCATCATCGTATCTTCAGTAGTTATTGCCAATGGAATAAGAATCCGGATAATCGATCTAGCACTGCAATAATATGAATAATTTAATACTTACTATGGCCCAGTGTCCACTTGGCTTGACCAATCGGTTGCACAACGGCTCAGACCCGTGCTTTACGGCCCTCCGAGCGCAAGAAGAGAGTAGTAGGAAAGTATTAATTACCTGTCTGAGACGTATGGCAGTCTTGCTGCGTCTTTCTTCACGCAATCGCCCATCTTCTTGCTCAATGGCAGACTAATGTAACATCTTGTTAGTGCGTAACTGACCTAACTACGCTAACAGACCGAGATACAGTGCTCGACTGTTATGCGAGCAAACGCGGGTAAAATCCCCGAAGCTTCAAATAAAAACTATCTATATATAATATGTAAAAGACGTTGTATTAGTTACAACATTTATAATTCTAGAACGGCTGGACCAATTTTTATGATCTTTGATTTGTTAAATTTGTCTTAATCTCGAATAAAAAGTTCATCGAAAAATAATCACGAGAACTTTTTGAATTTATCTTTTTTGATGACATATCAAATGGCACAAAAACCAAAGTCATGAGAGTAAGCCGCAATGAGCAGCAGAAAATTAACATATCAATGCTAGAAGTACCCCTAAAAGATGCAAAAGAATTTGTATACCTTGGAAGTACGATCACCTGGGATGGCAGAACAAAAAGAGAAGTCAACAGTCGAATACATCAAGCAAGGCTAGCTTTCAATAAAAAAGCCAAAATTCTTGAGTCAAAGAATATTTCTTTAGGGCTCCGCAAGAAACTTGCCAAAACACTTGTTTGGAGCATCTTAATGTACGGCTGTGAGACATGGTGCTTATCTGAAAGTGATAAAAAAAGACTAGAGGCCTTTGAGATGTGGTCGTACAGAAGAATTCTCAGAATTTCCTGGAGAGACCACGTCACGAACAATGAGGTTCTCAGAATAATCAAGGAAGATAGGCAACTAATAAGAACCATCTCAGAGAGGCGAGCCCGATAGATTGGTCACATCATGCGCCACGATGGTCTCCTTCACGATATTGTGGAGGGGATGGTTGAGGGTAGAAACTGTAGAGGGTGCCCTAGACGGGAGTATTTGCAGCAAGTATTCGAGGACATGAATTGTAGCGCTTATGCTGAGCTGAAAAGGGTTGCCGGGAAAAGTATGGCCGGGCGGCATAATCCAGTGGTTAAAGCGTTTGCTTCTCATTCAGACGCCGTCGGTTCGCATCCCAAACAAGCTTGATTTTCTTAAATCGATTTAATTAAATCTAAGCTTTTAACATGCTCCGGTAGGGTCGAGCTACCACTTAAGGACAAAATAAAAAAATATCCAGGTCTCGGGAGCGTCGGGCTTATCATCCGATCTCCTTAAAAACACGGATCATTGAACATCCAAATATTTATCTGATAATACAGCCGCAGTCTATGCAAGTTTTCGAGCTCTTGTCCTGAATGCTCCCGGGAACCATCTATATTTCCTTGTGGACTTCTGGGGATACAGGTGTTCTGGAACAAGGCATGGACAATATGAGTGTACAGAACTGTGAAACGGATGTTTGCGGTATCCATATGCTCCAAATATGGAGCGGATATGGTATATATACGGGGTATGTTGGGATAGAATGAGTTGAGAACTGGAAGAGATGTGTGCTTGAGTATGCATCTCTTTCGGCTAGTGTGGGGCGTGTTCGAAAATCCTGATATTTTGTTGGAAATCGGTTTGTTTGTCCCTGACAATTATTTAAGGATAAGGAGGCACAGATTGTTTGTTATTCGTAGTAGTAATACTAACCTGCCTGAGACTATGCCTCTTGGGAGAGTGATCAGACTGTTCAACCATATAGCCTTGAATATTGATGTATTCCACTTGAGAGAAACCCAGTTTCGACATGACCTCCACGAATTTATTTATCAAAGTAATTTCGTACAGTCTTCTGTTTAGCGAGCTTCGGGACTTTTTAATAATTGTTGTTAATAATCATAAATACCTATATTTATAAATTGTTTGTATTATATCATATTTCAGGATTGTATTAAATAAAATTTGTAATGTTTCTGAAAGAAATAAAATAAATAAAATTGAAAATAAATAAATTGTAAAAGTTATTGATAGGTATTCTGCTTTAAAATGTGACGATAAAAAATATATTTACTGTATGTGATAAAATTTATAATAACATGAATAAATAATGTCTCTCCTACTACAAAGCAATAGTTATTACAAGGCAACCTCACTTATGTATATTTCTTTACAAAAATCAATAAAATTTTCAAGTACCGACTCGTTGAAATTCAAATACATTTAATTATATATTTACAAGTGACTATTGACGTGAATAGACACTCATCATTGTTTATTGAAATATTGTATTTTTAGAATATAACGCTAGGTAATCAAGCACACTCGTACTTACGTGAAGTAACCATTCTTCATTTGTACATATAGGAGTAGAGAAAGTCAAATATTTATGTAATCATAATTTTTTATAAACATTTGGAAAAAATATTTAAATTAACATCCTCCTCTCTTTAAAAGGTAGCTATTCAGTCGCGTGGTGGCAGGATGAGGAGTAGATTAACAACACAGACTTTTTCAGAAGCACAAATATATTCACGATAAACTTTATAAACTTCCGGCCCAGGCGGAATAACATGCCAGGCCGGCCATAATGCGACCTTCTGACGGTCGGCACACAACTGAGCGCTCTCGTGATAGGCTGTCGCCCAGCGCCCAAGTGGCGATGTGTATAACTAACGTCACACCCGTGACCGGATTCGCCAAAAATGCCAATATGGCGACACATACCTTTACTCGCGTAAATGGCCTATATTTCTTTGTTCAGTAACTAATTAATTGAAACTTAAAATTAATTGGCGGCAAATAAAATTGATCGGCAGAAAACTAAATAAATTGACAGTATCCACTGTGTCAGTATGAATGTGGTCAGTTATAAAATTAAAATGGCTGTAATATATTCGATATTGGTAAAAATTTATGTAAAATGAATGAATAATTAACCCATAATATGGAAACTTCACTATTATTAATTACAATTAATTTATTATCTCCTAATAAAAAAAAATCTTTTGCCGATTGATATTTTTCTACTGCCAAATATTCATTTTTACTTAACTTTTTTTGTATTTATTACTGACCGTTTGCTTAATGATTATTGCTCATTAATTGAATTGAATAGTGCCAAATAAAAATTACTTGCCTATATAAATAAATAACACACTAATCAATTAAATTTTGAAATCTTTAATTACAAAATGATATTGTGGTACACTTGATACATAAAAAAATGTATTTGCAATTAATGATACTAAATAATAACCTATTATTTTACTCAAATCATATTCCAATATTACATACGTATGGACTTATATTAGATATTTTAAGTAAGTACTTATGTAAGGTATTGAATATTCTGAATCAAAATTTGATTTTCGAATAAATTATTTAAATGCATGAAGTTTTACCGACAGTTTGTTTTATGTTTATGTCGCATGTCAGAATGAATTGATATAAATATTACGTATAAATCGTGTGTGACATCAAGAGTTAATTGTCGAATTCTATTTGCCGGTTGACTTCCTATAATACATATTCTATCAACCGATTTTCCTTTATATTTCAAAAGTGAACTTCAAATTCACTAAGAAATCAATTATGATACCCAAACGTAAAGCGATAGGTCAATCTTCACCTCAAGTACTAAAGAAAAGGGCATCGTGAGCTTCAGAGTACTTTGGGTATAATTTCCATACATCACGTGAACTGCTCGACCAGGTCCATACATGATGTTTACAAAGAGCATCTTACATGCGAATTTATCCTGCCAAAACTTTTAAATGGGAGATTTTGATTATTTTTGTTATGATTCCGAGTTGCGTGTTGGGAGAAAATCCCTGATATTAAAAAAAAAATCCACCTTAAAACAGAAAATTCAACGCTGTATTAATTTAAGCTTTTTTTACGTATATCTTTTTATACTCTCCATAATAAATGAAACTAATTTTACTGGCAACGAACATAAAATGATATACACACTTTTGAGATTTTAGATGAAAATTTCTTCTCCGTGTTCTCAATATTTAAACGAACGCAGTTGAAATGTAGCGAGTTATCGTCTCGTTTTGAGTTTAAAATCGTGGGACTCGAGATGCCGCGATAGAAGACCTGATACCGTCACTTTCTTCCGCTAATATTCTCTATAGAGAATACGAATATAATACAATTTCACTGAGATTTTTATCAACACCGGCGGCCCCGTGGGAAACAATAAAACAGAACACGGTATAAAATATATTATTACGTAGTTAATGATCGTGCGGTTTAACCCTTTATACTTGTATATTTATTTTATTAATATTTTTACCTCATATCTGTGTTAGTTTGTTATAAAATAATGTTTGATTTCCACTAAACCATTAGTTTTGCGCTGAGATCTCATTACCAACTTTAGACCCTGTGGCTTCCTAGGGATTTTTTATCTAGCGCCCCATATTCTTTTTATTAAAAAAATGTAAGCAAAATCGATCGCCCTTGGCGCTTCAAGTTCATTCGATGCCCTGGGGCACCGACCTACATCGCCATCCTCTAAAACCAGCACTGTAAGATTTTTAAAAACAAAGCCTAATAAACGTATTTTTCTAATAAATCCGCTCCCTGGCTGGAGCATTTGGAAGCTACAAATTTCCTTTACAATTTTTTTTCATCGATTCTTTGACTAGATCTCTTTAAATTATATATTATAACACCATTTCGTCCAAAATTACTAATACTTACTAAAATATTACTTATACTGAACGAAACAATGTATCATCAAAAATCTTTTAGAGCAGTCAAACATTTTTTTATTTTTTTATTTAATCAAATATAATAGGATACATTTAAGATTTTATTGACAGTATTACATTCATTTTTTTTTATTGTTTATTTTTTTTGGAAATTCGCTTACCACGCCACTTAAAGGTAGATCTTGTGTGTGACATGGGATTCATCTTTGATTTAAGTGTTGCATATATACATTTTTTAGAATATAAAATAATATCATTAAAATTTATTCATATGGTAAGTTGTAAGTGTGTTTTCAAAATTTTGTACTAATTGGTTGAGATCTTTGATCGAGTCATGTATGAGTTCTTTTATTTGAATTTTATTGTTAATATTGTTGCATGTAAAGTCATTCATTGGTAAGCATTAATTTTGAAATTGTAAATGATGTAGGTATACTTTATATTATTAACCTCGATAGTAAATACATTACATAAATTGTAAATGATGTAGGTAGGCTTTAAATTATTAACCTCGATAGTAAATACAGTACAGGAATTGTAAATGATGTAGGTATACTTTGAATAATTAACCTCGATAATAAATACAGAATTCAGCCGAAATCAATCCGGCTGTTTGCGATTTTAAGCATTTTCTCTCTGATCATGCACTGGTGGCTATTGGAGTTGTGGTTAGTGGGTAAATTTGTTTTGTGAAATTTGTTTGAATTGGTACAATTGATGCAAATTGGTGTCTCTTTAATTTTACAGTTTATGTGGTTGTGATTTTGTGAACAGTGCAAGCAGGTTGGTGGTTGATCCTTGGCCAGACATCGTAGTGCTGTGTGTCCAAATTTTTGACAATGGTAACATTGCATTAGTGGGTTGCAGTCCTCAATGTTGACTCTGTTGTATCCAATGTTAATTTTTTTTCTTTCTATCAGATGTCTTCTAATCGAAGGAGTTGTCTGTATGATATAGTTTGTGGTATCCCACTCTTTTCCATCGTTGCTTTTCTTGATTTTAATTTCTTTGATTAATTTAATTTTAGTCTCGTCCTCTTCATTTAGTCCGTTTTGGTTGACTATGTTACTGATTAATTCTTCTTCAGTAATGCCTTTTTGTAGTCTCTTAATAATTAAGTTTGGTTGTTTCTTTTTAATTTCTTCAGCGGTAACCTCGTCTCCGATTCTCTTATTTATTTGACATTGAAACTATACTTATTTTCTTTTTGAATCCATAGATGTATTGGTGTTGTCGTTTCTTTTAAAACTGCCAGATATCTCACTACTTTTTGTGTTCTTCTTTCGTTGATGTTCCTAGGATTATATTTTTTCTTATTATATTAGGTATTTTTTTACTAATATTTTACACGTAGTACATTAATTTTTACTTGACACGCTTGAATTTGTATGAATCAGAAAGTCCGTGATATTTGCTAATAAAAATAAGCCTAGACGTTGCGTCGTGCATTTCTCTTGGTATTCAGTTCAAAAACCGTTAATGCAGTGGAATATCTTAAATTTCATAATATTATATGCACTATTATCAGAATCTTATGATTTCACGAAATTAAAGCACAAATCCACGCATGTTGTATATTTCCTTTAATATGCTTTTCAGGGTTAAGCATTCAGATTAATGAATGCTTCCTCCACGGTTAACTGACACCAAATTAGTAGCATTCATTAATTATGTAGCCGGCGGTGTTGCAAAGACAATAAATAATTAAACACATACTATTCCATGAAGATTATTTTTTCTTTAAGTCTTTCTCCACTTTACCGAGGAGAATGGCCAACAATTAGTTAGCTCGACTTGCATATGAGCGAACGCGGGTACGAGTCACGTATAACAATACAAATATTATTGGTAAAAATACAGTTTTGTTAATCAATTTACAAGCTCTGACTTTTAACCAAATATTTGTTTTACAAAACCTCAAGTTGCGACGACCAATGGGACGTCCACCACATTTTTTGTTTGTTGATAAAATTTAATTTATCATGAATAAAAGACAAAAGTCATAAACTTCCATCGTTTCATGCGAGACTTTAAAAATTAACGAATCGTCGTCAATTGTAGTCAGAGTTCGAATACGGAAACGCATTCTATTAACGTGCCACAAACATGCCTAGCTGTCCTTAAAATGTAAAAGTGTCATAGAATATAGAAGTGAGGTCGTTTCGTTACAATCTCAAAGAAGTTTCTTTTACGTAAATATTACTTACTGCATTTAATTTTTTCTTTTGATATCCGTTCCACCGTGGATTGGTTTGCAGCAACAAATTCTTGCATCTCGATCTCCACTCCTCTCGATCCTCTGCAATCCTCTTCGGCTCAGCATAAGAGCTATAGCTCATGTCCTCGAATACTTGCTGCAAATACTCCCGTCTAGGGCGCCCTCTACGGTTTCTACCCTCAACCATCCCTTCCAAAATGTCGTGAAGAAGACCATCGTGGCGCATGATGTGACCGATCCATCGGGCTCGCCTCTCTGAGATGGTTCTTACAAGGTGCCTATCTTCCTTGATTATGCTGAGAACCTTATTGTTCGTGACGTGATCTCTCCAGGAAATTCCGAGAATTCTATTATATTTAATCCATTCCATATCTGAAACATATTGTCACTACAGATTGCTGCTACACAGTTCTTTAGTTGCCACTGTCCATGCTTCATCCCAGACTTCTCTGCACCTGAAAGTCCACCTGGGAACAAATATAGTCCCCAATGATCACCAAAGCAGAAGCCCAATGACTTGAAGAGACGACTGCTGTAGTATTCGAGGCATATTTTGAGTAATTTCTAAATCGGATATTTTTGAGGTTGGATTTTTATCCTAATACTCCCCTGTATAATACCTTAAAGTTATTAATAGTAAGAGTATCAATGTTTTTTTTTCGTTTAGGTATCTGCTGGTAGCTCTTAACAATAACATTTTAGTTGTTAATTTTTTGTTGCATTTTAAATTCAGTATTCATGTTTGATAATTTAACTCAACACGTAATTACGATCACAATCGGGTGTGGGAATTTATTTTTTACGACCGATAAGAGAAGTTGAATAAACGTTACTTGAGTTGGTAATTTCATTTACGGTCCTGATGACTGCTGAGTTTCATTATGCGATGAGTCTTCTCCACTTTCTATAGCAAACTATAAACGACCTATTAAAATAAACTATGAATGCGGGAAAACGAACGGAAATGAATTCGGAGTAAACGAGAAATCCAGGGAAACGATTATTCGAGGAACGATGGATAGAGGTTTCACTGTACTTATTTACCTTCGTGAATGGATGCATTATTTCCGAATCAATACGAGAATATTCGAACTGCAAGTAAAAAATATATAAAACGATCGATTCTGTAGTGTTGTATTGTACTATATGTATCATAATATCAACAATATCTTGTTTTTCAAACAACAATATTGGATACTTTCCCCGATGTTTACTATTATTATCGATTTGGAGGCCGCGTTCTGCGGTCGGCGGTCATTAAATTTCTTAATCAATTATTGGATAACACATTGCGAAGATGGTCTTTGTGGCGCATTCGAGTGAGTAAGCTCTTACTCGCCAGTAAGCGCTGCCGCTCACTCGCCAGTAAGCGCCGCTGGGGGCACGCGCTCACTCCTCCACTGGCCAGCTCTGGAGGCGACCACTCGGTCACTTTCACTGCGTATTGCGGCGTAGGGATCACGACTTTAGCGGAATTTTGCAGGAAATATTAAATACCAAATTACCGGCACACTTAACCCAACGAATCACGTTTCAAATAAGTTCAATACGATTATCTTATTCTTCTTATTGCTGCGCTGAATTCTTACGCGACAAACCAAACCAAATATTAATAAGTGATTGTACAGCGCAACTGAGGGAAATACTTGGATTGCCCCGAAAGAGGACCTAGCCCCTGAACACGATCAGGGGTGGAATACATGGAGGTCCATTAACAGACTTCGGACCGAAGTATGCAAGACGAGGACACAAATGAAAGCGTGGCAGTTCTACAGCGGACCGACTGAATGTGACTGCGGCGTGGAGCAGAACCTGTCACACCTTCTGGAGTGTGCGCTGTGTCCGAATAGCTACGCCCAGGAAGACCTGATGATGGCCGGGAGTACCGCCATCGACGTCGCCCACTTCTGGGTAGGCAGGATCTGGCCCTGTTGTTTCCGACACGAATATATATATAGTGATTGGTGCGAAGGATTTTTATTTTTAGAATCTCAGCTTTTTTATTTTTATTATTTATTTAATTAAGAGAACCGCAGTTCCAAGGTACATATAATAAAATTATAAAAAACATAGAGTATACATAAACATACAATACATACAAAAGAGAAAAAAAACATAAAATAAGAAGATGACACGTGTCAAAGACCACAGAGATCTAGGAGAACAATATCAAACCATCGACAAAAGAGGAAAAGGATGTAAGAAAAGGATAAATATGATGTTAATAAATGCTGTTTGTAACAACTGCCTTATATCATTAACTTACATTTCTATTACATATTTTTTGCAGGGCAACATAGTCTAATGGTTAAAGCGTTTGCTTCTCACTCGGACGCCGTAAGTGTTAGAGGATCACATTCCACAAGCAGTGTTTAGCCATTTACGAAATGGTAAGCGCCTTAGAATCCTCATAGGATGATCTGTATTATCTTGCGTGTGTTAACGGAAAATAGATGAAAATAATGGAAGCATTGAAAAACTGACATGTAATTCGATTCGACAGAAATTATTATTGGGTACTTTTGTAAAATACCAGTAAAATTGTAAGCTTTGTAAAATAATTTACTTTATTGGTATTGTAAGCCCTGATGGCGCATAAAAAAACGAAGAATAATCGTCACAGACGGTCTCATTATTATTGCTGGATATTCACCATTTACCGCAAGCTACAGGCAATACAGAGATGTACAAACTAATGGCTAGAGACCCGTATTTTTAGTATTTATTTTTAATTTTTAGCATTTTGGAGCATAAGTTTGGATTTTAGCATTTCGGAGTATTTAAACGTAGATTGTAGCGTTTTAGAGCATTTAAAGCTCATTTTAGCATCTACTTAATATCTTTTTAGCATTTATTTTAATATGTACATAATTAATAATTCCAATTCATTTTATTCATTTATTTATAAAGCTTAAAAATATATATTAAACAAAATAATCGTAACATAGGGCAAGAAATTCAGGAATCGTCAAAGTTACTAAAAAATGGTTTGAAAAATTCACGCCGTTTTGACAGTATAATTTGTATTCCACCGAGCCGTAACGAAAGGGTTATGAAATGTGTCAAAAATGGCATATTTCGGCCCTGCATTGCCAGCGCTGCATCTGCCATACTGCTGAGGTCTCCTTGCATCGTGATCTGACTCTGAAGAAATACTAGAGCTTTTAAATCAAAACGAAAAATGATTTCTCACCTTCTTCTTTATCCTAGCCATTTCCCATCATCTGGGGTCGGCTCTCTTTGTGCACGTTCGCCATGTCTGTCTGTCCTGCGTTGCATTCTCGGTCAAACCCATGGTTTTCAGATCCTTGTTTACAGTTGCAGTCCAGGTTGCCTGCGGTCTTCCAGGTCTTCTTCTCGTCGTGGGTATGTTGAGGGCTCTCTTCACCATGTGGTCCTCATCTCTCCGTGTCACATACCCATACCATCTTAGGCGGTTTTCCCTTATCTTTTCAGGTATGGGGGCCACCCGAAATGAACCCCGAATATGCTCATTTCAAACTCTGTCCACTCTAGTCACACCGCCCGCCCACCTCAGGATCTTCATCTCTGCCACATGAATCCTATCCAAGTCACGTTTCAGCGGGGTCCAACACTCCGAACCGTAGAGCATAGCTGGCCTTACAGCAGTTTTGTAGATTTTACCTTTGATCCTAACTGGAATCTTGCTGTCACACAAAACCCCAGAGAGAGATCTCAATTTCAGCCATCCTGTGTTTATTCTATGCTCCACGTCAGATTCAGTTTTAGCATCTAAGGATATCACAGATCCGAGATATTTAAAAGTATCAACCTCTTTTACGGGTTTATTCTGTAGGAGGAGTGGTGTGTTAACTATGGTGCAATCAGAATTGAAATTGAAGTAATCGACTCGGTTTTACTTCTACTTATTCGCAGTTCACTACTCTCCAGAGCCAGTCTCCATTCCTCCAGCATTTCCTGAATACTTTGGGCATTTTCACTGATTAGAGCAATGTCGTCAGCATATAAAATATTTCAAAGGACTGGTTTTTTAATATCTCTGGTGACATAGTCTTCTTCTTCGTAGTATCAATCCGGTGGATTGGTTTGCAGCAACAAAATCTTGCATCTCGATCTCCATTCCTCTCGGTCCTCCGCAACCCTTTTCAGCTCAGCATAAGCGCTACAGTTCATGTCCTCGAATATTTGCTGCAAATACTCCCGTCTAGGGCGCCGTTCTGCAGTAATGTTCGAACATTCCAGGTGGCATATCTTGTTGGCTGAAGGTTTTTCTTATTTGTCTTGGTTGTTTTGTCTCGAGCAGTCCCCACCCGGAGATCCGATTGGGGGACTATTTTATCTCCGGAAAATTTTACTTGAGATGCAATCATTTTTTTGCTGATACGTGGGATGTCTTTAAGACCTTTAATGTGGTGTTTTCCCCTTTATTTCCACATCCTAATGCCGTTGACCATAAAGGTTCATCCGCCTTAGGAGGGCATTTACTACCGCCAGGACAATAGAGTGCCCTAACCAGCTTGACCTGATGAGTCTATGGAGAGGTTAAAAAGCAATGGACTCAGGGCCGAGCCCTGGTGAACACCGGTCCTCACTTGAAATGGCTTTCTCAGGCCAGCGGGGCTTCGAACACTCGTATGTATTTCGTGGTACATATCTTTAAGTAGTTCCACATAGTACTCCGTAAAAATGTTTTCTCACCAAAAGCGTTAAATAAAAGTTTTCTTTACACATTGTGTGTACATTAATATAATAATTTGTTGGCTTAATTGATTTTGACCCACATCTTTATTAGTGGGTCACAAATGTAATCAGAAAAACAAAAAGTGATGAATTAGTCACTGTGTGGCGGCCTTGGGCGCGCTGACGAGAGGAAGATAAACGTGTGGATGGACTGACAAGAAATATTCGATGGCTTAATTAAATTTAAGTAAAATAATGTTCTTTTTATAATTAACAACAAAAATAATCTTATATGATATCTCTCCCATCAATAAATTGGAGAAAAATAAACGGCGGACGCTGAGATTCGAACCACGAACTCTAGCAATTATTTTCATTTCCAGTTTTAGCGTTGACCCGTGGGCATTTGCCCAGCACACCGAGTCGTGAAATTAACAGCTTATTTAATAAGAAGCCTATACAATGTTTTATATTAAACCATACATAGATAATCATGTTATAATTAAATATACTTCAAGAAAGTTTAACAATATAATAAATCGCTGTAATTGCCTCATGAGCAATCAAATGGAAACTTATTATATTATTTAGTCATAAAATGACATATAGAAGTTAACATCCTCTTTTCTCTCAAAAGGGTGTGTTACTCCGTTGCGTGAGGGCGTGATGAGGAGCAGGTCAGCAAAACAAAGACTTTTTCAGAAGAACATTGACATATATTTACGTTAAAACTTTACAAGCTTCCGGCCAGGTGGAATGACAAGCCACCGGCCGTAATGAGACCTTCTCGGCCGTCAGCCTACCACTGACCTGTGCGGCCCGTGGTCAGTCACTAGTGCCGTAAGCGGCGGTCTATATTACTAGTTCCAATATGGCGGACACATTAATGTATGGCAAGCGAACAGAAAAGAGACGAGATATTGTATATCGAGGTTTTCGGTACCAGTTAGCAAGGGCTACATCATACTGATGTCAAAGTATATTAATTTAACTCTACATAATATTATACGGGTATAAAAAAACATCACAAAACGAAGAAGTCCAAATACCATACTTGATATTTTTTCCAAAATAATGTCTTTATTCTCTTCTATGGTGTAAGTATGAAAAATACTTACACATTATTTTGATAGCTAGATATATATAATTCAGAATGTGCTCGTACGGAAAATAATGCGTTCAGTCGTCCAAGAGACGATGTTGAACCTGGTCGGGAAATATATCTCGGATGACGCAAGAGAGCGTAGACTACAGCTGCCTTTTCTTCGAGCCCCCTGGATCGCACCATCCTGGAAGGCTATGAGAAACTGTAAATATTTTGTAATTGACGAAGCTACGAGAGGTAACGCTGATATTGTTGAATATATATATAGTTGAAACGATGACCATGGTGGCTGGCTTGAGGTGGCAGTTCATGACGACCATATGATCCGGTTAGTGAACAAACATGGTCATGATGATGATGATGATTTCAATAAATTATTTATTGACCGTATCACTCAATATATTGTTACATATAAATTATTATGTATTGTACGGTGTTCTCGATAATTTTAGGTCACTTTTTTTTTCAGGAAAATAAAAATGCCTACATTAAACATGCTGATGCTGAGACCTTCTACGAAAGCTCACAATGTAAGTGTAAAATGCATCTTTAACAGTTCAAGGGAACAAAAAATTCCATTATTTTCATTCATTGGAGATACGCTGGCATTGATATTGGCCTTTACGTCAAACATATTGTATTCACGAATCCGGAAAAATAATTTATTATCAACGTGTACACGCGAACGCAAAATTGAATATTTTTATCTCATTGACAAAAAATTAAGCGACCTTCACGAATTCCCAAATTCATTAAATGCATGACGAATGAAATAAAACATTACATCAAAAGTTAAGCAATTAAGAGTTTTCCAATAGGGACTTCTAAGCTTTGTCAGTTGATAGCGGCCATATTGTTGACCTGTCAAATTGTCGATGGCGTATACAACAAGGAAAACTAAAGTAAATTTGTATAGCGAAATTCCACAACGTCTTGAAACTAAGGCGTTTAACTAATGTGTCCTCCCTGTATTAACTTATGGCGCAGAGACGTGGAATCTAACAGCAAGTCTTACTCATAAAAATAAAGTTATCCCAGCGTGCTCTGGAGAGATACATGTTCGGAGTGTCGCTAAAAGATAGAATCCGAAACGAGGAAATACGCAGAAGAACTCAAATAGTGGATGCTACCCAACGAATGGACACACTCAAGTGGCAATGGGCAGGACATGTCTGTCGATGAGACGACGGTCGATGGGGAAGAAAAGTATTATTATTATTATTAAAAGTAGTAAGAACTGGCAACGAATCATAGGCCGACCCCCTGCAAGATGAACTGAGTGGCCTGGATGCGGAAGGCGGAGGATCGAAGAGGATGGAGACTCATGCGGGAGGCTTACGTTCAACAGTGGACTGATACAGGCTGATAATGATATTGTTGACGTGGCATTTGTCAAATTGGCTGTCATTTATTTAATCTGTTTTATCATAGGCCAAGGCGCTTTATAATACCGGACAATCGTGTGAATTTGAAGTAAGTAGAACCTAGAGTGTTTGGATTTTTTTGTAAGGTTTCATATGAATGTCTTCGATATGATATCAGAATCTAAGGCAGAGTTGTGTTATTAGTTGTGTTTTGCATATATTATCTTATAATAATTGGGAAAATGCACACACTATTATTAATTCAGGTGCATAAATACCTTTATTCCTTCTCTTCGTAATATCAATCCGGTGGATTGATTTGCAGCTACAAAATCTTGCATCTCGATCTCCACTCTTCTTGATATTTTGCAACCCTTTTTAGGAACACTTGCTCGAAATACGCCCACCTAGGGTGCCCTCTACAGTTTCTCCCCTTAACCATCCCTTCCACAATGTCGTGAAGAAGACATTGAAGACTCATTTTTATTTGGTAAACGTATTTATATGGTTAGTTTTATATTTCACCATTCTAGTTTGTAATATTCACCAGTATGGCTATTCATAATAAGTTAATATGGTCAACTTCGCGCGGTTGCAATTTAATATAATATTATTCGTAAAGAAGATCTCAATTTCGCAACGTGAAGTGAGCTGCACTCCATCGGAGTGACGTAGGCGACCCTGTCCCCGATAATGCCAACGTAACCATTTAAAATAAATTGATAATTACTCCAGCTATGGCAAAACGGCTTTTGAAAATCCAATTAAACGGTTCTTCTTCACAAAAAAATGAAACATCTGACGAGATCGACCTACGAGTGGGTATGGGTACTCGAGAAAATAATTGCTAGTATAGATAAAAATGTAGCGCTCGTAATATTTAATTTATACTCGTATATTATGTCATCGGATTCACCAGGTAAACGCGTAGTAAAGCTTTGACACCGTTTGGTAAATTTTATATAAATTTTTAATTTAGAACAACAAGTAATCACAAACCCCCGATGAATGCACCTGTAGTTGTATATATTGCCACTTTACTTGCGTTAACGTTAGCTTTTCATCTTTGGTTTAGTGACTGAATGATTTTTTAAATGAATATTTTTTAAGCGCGGTAGGATGATGACATGACCGAGATCAAACGAAAAATGAATCGCTATTTCTTCTTTGATTCATGGATATTTTATAACTATGTCAGTCTTCTTGATATTCGTACCGACGACAACAAATTGAATTGTCCAGTGTATGGAAACATCGATGATTCGGCTGTTGCGCAACATTATGTTTATGGCCCTTACCCCTCGCCTTACTATGTTAAAAACTTCCGCGCGTTTCGATGGTGTGTACTCGTTACACATTCTGATTTAAAGTGAATAAAATGAGTACAAATTCGAAAAAATGAAAATATTAGAAGATATCGCTTAATTTTATAATAGTTGATGTCAATAAGCAGTAATAATTGACATTTAATAGCTAAAAACATGAAAAACATCAGACGAAGGCCTCAAACGGCCAGACGCACCTTGGCGCGTGAACTTCCGAGAGCTACTAACATCACTTAGTCGTCGACATATCGATGAGCCGACGCGCATCGATATCATTTCGAACTAGCCGACCAACTGAGGTTTCCCGTCTCGCTCACTCATATTAGTACGTCAGCGAGAGTGAGGAGTATAGATGCTGACGCATCTGGGTATTTTTTAATTTTATTTTTGCACACGCTTCTGACAGGTCGAATGAATTCATGACAGTTGACGCGTCTTGATTGTAGTGGTGAATTTATTCCGGATTTTAGAAAAATATTTCCTGCTCCCGATTAGTGCCTATTATTATAAATATTTTTTTTTTCAATACGTAAATGTATTAAGGAGGAATACCTAAAATCTAAACCCTGTGTGTATTATATTTACAGAGATATTTAAGTTATTACAAGCAATGTGTAGTCGATAGACATCACCGGGAAGGAGAGGTTAAAAGCAACTTGTGGGGCTCAATGTGTAAGTGTGTAGGTGATAGTCATTTGTGTGCTTAGCTCTGTAGGTCTCTGCAGTCGTTCAGTAGTGATTTCCCTGCCGCAGAACATTAGTCAAGGTTTTTTCCAGTATTTTGAAGGCATTCATTTGGGGGTCATTTTAATGCACCTCGTATATATCAAAGCTGTCACGTAACGTTGCAATACAAGGAAACATTTCGTTTGAAACTCCTTAATGAAATGAGTTCTGGATACTTGTTGCTGACGTTGACTCTGAAAGTGTCTTGATATGGTTCTCCGTTGTTGGTTCAAATCGACTGACAGTTGTTTCAATTCATTTTTGAAAGTACCTTAGGGGGCATGTAGGATTTAGTACCAATATCTGAATATATACACAGATAACCATTAAACGCCCAGTGGTTTCCTTACGGGACCGCAGATTTGCGTCGTTCAATGCCCTACACCCATGCAAAAATGCTTATGGTTCATTTCACAATCGGATTACATTAATTTGTCGTAATAGTATTAAAGTTCATGGAAGAATCTATTGTGCGACGAAACATTACAAACATTGGCCTGCTAGGGAATTGAACGACGCAAATTTGCGGTTCCGTATGGGACCACTGGGCGCTTAAAGGATAAAATGTAATCTGCAATAATTGAAAACCTGGTAAAAATTGAATATTTTTAATACAAAAATGTGCTCATTTTATGTGATTTTTATATTTTGGATATTAACGAATAAAAATTATTAATTTATAAATAATGAATTAATAAAAAAGCATATAATTACATCATAAACTATTGCGATGAGTATGGTGTTATTATAAACATTAATTTATTAATAGTTTTTATTATTTTCGCTGAAGAATTCAACAAGATACTTAAAGTGTCTTAACGCGACTGAAGAGACCTGTTTTTGTGGATTACGTGAATTTTAAATTTATGGTTTTGTTTTGAGAACCCGCTTAGAGTTGCACAATACACTTTTTAATGAAAACAAACATTCTGTAACGCCAAATTAAAGAAGAGAGGCGATTGGAATATTGCGATGGTGTCACGTATGGTTTAACTGGAAAACAGATGTCATTGAAATGTGCACCGTAAATAAGCTCTCTAAAGCTCTTTTAGGTACTTGCTGAATACTTGTATCTATTAGTTTCTACATTTTTTTTCGGTCACGTAAAATAAGTTCGCAGTCTATGCAAGTCCGCAGACTCTTGCACTTGAGGCTTTCGGAAACCATCTATGTTCCCATGTGAACTTCCACAAAACAGGTGTTCTGCGACAAGGCATATACAATATTAGATTACAGAACTGTAAACGCCAATTTGCGGTGTCCATGTGCACCAAATATGGAGTGGATATACAATAGAAAAAAATACGTAAGGTTCAGTATCTGGTGGATATTTTTATATATATATCTCAGCTTTAGTCCAACTTAAAGTAATGGAAGGAGAAACTAGTCGAACTCATGGGGAAAGGTATGATCTATGGATCCATCGAATCAAACGGCATATATTTGATTACCGACATCCTTCAGAGCAGACGTCTAAGTACTTGAAGAGTGGCAGCTGTAGTATCTGAGGTATGTTTATGAACGATTTGCTTATTGGGTTTTTTAAGGAATTCAAATGATTAACCCAACTCGCTTGAGGCTTAGACTATTTTGTCTTAAGGGGAGCTCAACCCTCATACAAAATAATTTACTTTAATATTATTAGTGTCATTGGTAGATTATTTTATTACTTATATGTGATATTGAAAAGGCCTCCCACCTACCCAACAGTAAGCCTATATAATAAATTCAAAGTACCAACGGTAGATACACTATACCAAAAATACACTATCTTACAGACTATTAAAGAAAGGAGAATTGAAAACTGGTACACTTGTCATTCTGCTAGGTATATGTACAACTTATTAATACCAAAATTTAACACACAACATGGAAAAAATGGTTACAAATATAACGGAATAGTTAATTTTAACAATCTTCCTCGGGAAATAAAAGAGATCAGCGATATTAAAATATTGATTGAAAAGGTGAAACAGTACTTTAAAAGAATTACGAACAGAACCGACGTCACTGCATAACAAATTGAAATGTACCAAAAATGTTTTATTAAATTATATATACATTAAATTCCAGGATAGCAGTTTAAAAATATCTTCTAGGGCGTTTGTGAAGAGTTTTGGAGATATAACATCTCCTTGTCTAACACCTTTGTTTATAGAAATATTGTTAGTGCTATCATGGACAAAATGTGGAATAAATATTAACGGAGAGTACATTTCTCACCTCCGATTTGCAGATGACATAGTGCTAATAGCCGAATCACCTAACAAGCTCCAAGACATGCTCTACGACCTCAATGAAGCGTCGAACAAAATTGGTCTGAAAATGAACATGGATAAAACAAAAGCCATGATTAATAGTCATATTTCACAGACCTTTGATCCTATTTCCATTGGAGGAACAGAAATAGAGGTTGTAAACGACTATACCTATCTGGGACAAGTAATACAACTAGGGCGAAATAACTTCTCAAAAGAAATCGACAGGCGCATACAACTGGGATGGGCAGCATTTGGAAAACTAAAGTACATTTTTAAAGCGAAAATTCCGCAATGCCTTAAAACTAAGGCGTTTAACCAATGCATCCTCCCTGTATTAACTTATGGCGCAGAGACGTGGAATCTGACAGCAAGTCTTACCCATAAAATAAAAGTCACCCAGCGTGCTATGGAGAGATCCATGCTCGGAGTGTCGCTAAAAGATAGAATCCGAAACGAGGAAATACGCAGAAGAACTCAAGTAGTGGATGCTACCCAACGAATAGGCACACTCAAGTGGCAATGGGCAGGTCATATCTGTCGAAGAGACGACGGTCGATGGGGAAGAAAAAGTATTGGAATGGCGCCCAAGAACTGGCAAACGAAGCATTGGCCGACCCCCTACAAGATGGACTGACGATATAAGAAGAATAGCGGGAGTGACCTGGATGCGGAAGGCGGAGGATCGAAGAGGATGGAGACTCATGCGGGAGGCCTACGTTCAACAGTGGACGGACACAGGCTGATGATGATGATGATGATGATGACATTAAATTTAATTAAACATATAGTATATTAAATCTTTAATCATATAATGTTAATTCTATATCAAAATCATGTAAATGTATAAATATGTAATACTCTGTATAATTATATAAAACTGTAAAATAACATAGATGAATCCCACGCCACACACAAGATCTTATCTTTAAGTGGTGTGGTAAGCGAATGTAAAAAAAAAAAAGAAAAAAAAAAAAAAAAAGATTGGAATGTAAATTACTATGTAAAAATGAATCTTTTTATATTTGATTAAAAAAAAATATATATATATATATAAGTTACAAACACACTCAGACATCAATATTGACTAATAGATCACATACTCACAAATGATAATTATTAACAACCACATAATTTTTTTGCAAGTTTCTGAGCTCTTGCCGTCCTAATAGGCCATCGGGAATCATACACAGAACATTCAACAAAATAAAGAACTCATTCCTCCTGCACCCACTCACAGCCGACAAACTCGTCTTACACTTGCCGAACATCCATACACGGTTAATATATGTCGACCAAGAACTGGCAGCTTCCAAAGTTCCTTCCTTAATGCCACCGGTAAGCTATGGAATGCTCTTCCAGCGTCTGTGTTTCCTCCTTCCTACAATCTGGATCTCTTTAAGAAACAGATAAATATACACTTGCAATCTCCCCAACCCACACACAAACACGAACACAACACACGTTTCCCGCATGCAGCGTCCAGCCTCCCTGGCTGAGCGTCATAGAGTGCACTGGTCTTGACCGGTTGTGCTCTCCTGCATGCGTTTACATAAAAAAAAAAAACTGTGTATAGTTCATACTCGACGGATATGCGAGAGGCAGATGTGAAGTGGGACGAGGATAGATATACGGCTGCTGACAAATTCATATCGGCAGTTTGTTATGATTATATATATAGTTAGAGGAATGAAAAAAAGAAAACGCTAAGCACCATGTTAAAATTAAAGTTCTGTCATCATCCATTTGCTACAAAATTCAAATAATATGCTCAGCTGATTAAACGCCTTCCTCGCAATAACAACGTGTATCACAATATCCATATATGATATATTTTCACTGCCAGTATTCTCTTATTTGTGTTTACTAAAAAAAATGCTAAGCATATAAAAACGTTTAAAAATATATAAAAATTGATAGCGATGGAAGACTTTCAATAATGTTGGAGAAAAAATGGATTAAAAACTACTAAAAAGTACCAATTGTTTCTTATCATAATCTGTCTGGGATATATTACTTGCCACAAATTAACGGAGACCACTATTGCATTTAATTTAAGATGCTTGTTGTTGAATCAAAAAAAGAGAAAAACGGTCCGATGAATTATCGTCATAAGAGGCATTCCTTTGTAGGTAGCGCCTACGCAATACCTGCCTCTTGTAATCAATAAGTCAAACTAAATTAATCAATCGTTACGAAAACAGGGAAATAAGCAGGCGTCTTTTTAAAATATGCGCTTAAGCGTAATTGATGGCGGATCTTGTAACAATTATAGCTTTAAAATAAGCAAAGCTTTGCCGGTGGGTATAGCTCGATGGTCAAAGCGTTTGCTTTGCAAGCCAAATGTCGTGGGTTCGTTCTCCGACGGAGATCAGAAAAATAAAGATTTTTAGTCGATTTCTGAGCTCTAAAATACCCCCTGTAGGTGTGAGTTTGATCCCTCACCCGTAAAAAGCCAGTCATAACCTATTAATTAAAATTAGTGGTAGACAAAAGTCGTCCCGTGAAGACCACCCATTCATAGTAAATTCCTGTAATAATTAAGGTTGATGCGTGAATCTCGGGCTGTAGTATATGACGCTGACTCCATATGCAGCGCTTAGTCATATGCAGCATGGTAAGCGCCACACAATTCCACAGATGAGACTTCAGAATTACTATCACCATCTGTCGGTATTCTCCTGTATGTGTTTACATAAAAAAAAACCAAAATCACATCAATTCTGGCAATAACCGGCAAGTGATAAGTTTCCGCGAATAGAATGCAAGTTTTGGTAGCGAAAAAAAATACTACCTTTTAGAAAAATTCTGCTGTGAAGTCAGCGGAGATACCCGATAACGTGATTGATGACTCTATGGACGATAATGTTTAGTTATTTTAAAAAATAAAACTGAGTGGAACAACCTTCGAGTTTTCGCAATGTATGCGATTTTTTTATACATACGCGAACAATAACAAAAGAATTAGCAAATATACTATCTTACTCGTATCACGGAAATCACCTTAAATTGCATCAAAACTAATGATACTCATACAATATCGTATATCTTTAACGTCTCTTTAAAAAGTTTAACTGATCATTTCTGCATCAAAACAACATCACAGACCACAAGCGCTTTTAATTTATGCTATTCATTCGTATTAATTAATATACTCTATAGTCTATACTAACAAGGGCATAGCGATTGCAGTCATTACAAAACGCAGCGGCTCGACTAGTGTACAACGCGCCCAAATTCTGTCACATTACTCTGATACTACACCGACTGCATTGGTTGAGTTCCAGCTAGAATCCAGTACAAACTATGCCTCTTAGCTTATAAAGCACTCAACGGAACTGCACCGGGCTATTTGACAGAACTGATCAAGTAACCGCGCGTGAAGAGACACTCAGATCAGCCAGAGCAAATAAAATCATCCTGCAGCAGACGGGAGCTTGTCCTAGAACGGTCTTTGGCAATCGTGCTTTCAGCTACGCGGCACCGATGGCCTGGAACTCGCTACCGGAAAGCATAAGAAAGCTTAAAGCGGAGGCATCCTTCAGAAGCAGACTCAAGGTCCACCTTTTTACTCAGAGAGGCAAAGAAGCGCTTTTGGAATGAACATTTGGTCTTAAAAAAGCGCTATACAAATACTGATATAATAATAATAGCCGCCGCTTAAGATAAAATATTCCAGACCTCGGGTGCATCAGACTAATTAACAAATTTTCTTGAAATATCCGATCAACAAATCACTCAAAAATATGCCTCGGATACTACAACAATCTCCTCTTTAAGCAATTAGAATTCTGCTTTGGAGGTTATTGGGAACGATAAATGTTCCCAAGTAGATCTTCAGGTGCAGATATCCTAGAATGAGAAATGGTCAGTGCTATCTGATTTTAGAGGGTGGCGCGGTGAGTCGGTGGCCCAGGGCAACAAATGAGCTAGCGGCGCCGAGAGCAATCTATCTCATATATTTATATTTTAAATACATATAATATGGGGCGCCAAAAAAAATGCCCTCGGACGACGCAGGTAGACCCGGCACTGGGTGGCAATTTATGGTAACCATATGTTCCAGATGGAACGGATAGGGAAAGAACCCAAGAAAATTCAGCTCAATTTTCTTCAAGCCACGGCCTCTCGTCATCCTGAAAAACCGCCAACAACATAATCTTATTGAATAGAGACCAAAAAATTCCACATAAAATTTATTTTAACGTAATAGTAACGTAAAAAAGTACAATGGAATACCAACAAATGTTGGTAGATAAATCACATCTGTGGATTCCATTACCTTTGCCATTTCAAGGATGGCCATATGTATTTATCTACCATTGTCCTTAGATTATTCACGAATCGTATAGATGATTTTTGCATTAAGGTACTGTGGAAATGGGTGAAGTTCACGGAACGATTTTCGTCATTGGTATTATTGTAATTTTTCATGTTTTTTAGCCATTTATTAATTATGCGTTTCTATTGACAAGGTCTAACATTAATCAGGGAAAAATTATAATTATCAAACACTATATTTGTAGCAGAAAATGTAATTAGATTTTTAATCCTTATTTGGTTTCGCTTTTTACTATGTGGCATTTCGCGAATGCAATTTGTTACTCAAAGTATTTGTACTGAGGTTTAAATTTTAAATATAAGCGTGGAGCTAAATGTGTGAAATGAAAAATAAATTGTACTACTTAATGAATGGTCCTATACTGATGTAACTACACTTATAAAAATACATTGCTAAACAAATCTTAACAGTGACGTCCGAGAATATCTTAATTTAACGAGTATGTTATTTTTTTATTTTTATTATTACTATTTTTACAGCACACTTTTTTAATTTATTTGTGATTTAATGTATATGTGTATATGCTTTTATATATTATTTAAGAATAATAATAATCTATTTCTTATTCAGCCACCAGAGCAACAAAAATTAGAATCGTATATAGACATAAAAAAGGTAAATACAAGATAATAACATTTCACAATTTTCAATTTTATCAACTACTGACTCTCAGTGAGTGGAGCACCGGATCACCGCTGGATGGCTACGTGAACGCGCATCCAGTGCCCCTCCAACCACGAGTCCCACCTATCCGCCCACACAGCGACCATTGCGTTGATTAGTATTAATTAAATTATAGCGTGGCATTTGTGTATCACCCGTTTTATCAGGAATTTGCTGCTGGAGTCGGGAATGGACGATGTTCAAAGGTCGACTTTCATTTTCATCACTTTAGATTTTAAGGAAATGGCAGGTATTTTTACCGGTGAATGATCAGTCTCACACCGACAGGGGATGTATAAAATATTTTATATTTGCGAACTAAAAAAATATTAATAAAAATTTGAGAAGAATTGAAAAAAAAGCGCTTTTAAATTTACGTTTATATTCGTATTTCTCCGCTATTAATACGATAACAAGTGATGTAGTTATAACTTCAGTTTTATATACTAAAACATACATCATAGAAATATTATATACTTATAAATACACTTATTGATCCGCTCTTTCAGGTAAGCTCACAGAAAACGATATTAACGGAGCTAGTGAGCAAATATTACTTGTTATACTCTTACATTAACTTACTTTATCGGTGTAAGTATAAGGCAATGGTGCGTAAATTTGTATTCGTGATTTATCTAATTGAGTTTGATATCGTAATGTTTTATAACGTATTCATAGGTAATTTGATTGTGAATAGCAACTAATTATTTTGTCAGTATTTAATTCAACTAATGGCCAGTAAATATTTGACAAATAGTCAGTTACGAATGTCTAAAAGGTCAGTAAAAAATAATAAATTGACAGTAGAAAACAATAAATTGGCAGTAAGTAATTAATAAACGGTAAATTATTGTATGTAAGGTTGGGTAAGGTTGGTTTTTTATGGTAATTATTCATTGTCTTTATCATCAATTGACATGTCACGAATATCTACTCATTAGCTGTCAAGCTAAGACTATCCAATTATTTTTCAAACTTATCATTTAACTTAAATATAGACCGTTTTACAGTAATTACTGGAAGTATATGACTGACATTTTAATTTTAAAACTGACCAAATTCGTATAGACACAGTGGATACTGCCATTTTATTAAATTTTTTGCCAGCTTATTTAATTTACTGCCAATTCTTTTAATTAACTGAAAAATCCTTGAATTAGTTACTGAACAAATAAATACAGACCATTATGAATGATTCTGAATTCAGGTAGGTTTGAATCGCCACCAAGGTTTTATTTCATACGGGAATTAAGTTTACAGTATTTTTCTACTAACTTTAGACAAGTTGTACATGACCATCACGAGCGCCACTGCAATCAAATTACATTATTTTTAGAGAAGATGTGCACCAAAAAAAAGGTATGAGAAATTCAAGCGGCCAAGTAAGAGGTTAATGCATTCACTTTATTTATTACAAAACACACTCCGGGCAATTTATTTAAACAATTATTGTTATTGCCGATGCGAAAAGTTCATTGAAAAGATAATATAATAATAAGCATCGCAAGAAAAATTATCTTCTCGTAGGTTTGCGTCACGGCTATTTGGTCCGAGCTCCATACAAAGGTGACATAATGCTAAATTACTGCAAATATTGATGAGAACTAATGCAATACAATTAGTAATTACCAGAGCCGGATCAGAATTATATTTCTTGTACTCACAGAGATCAATATATCATATCAAAGGTATACCAATTGTAAAACGTTGGGAAGCCTTCACTACTTGGATTCTTCTTCGAATTTCCTCGTTTCGGATTTTATCTTGTAGAGACTTTTGAAGCATGGATCGCTCCGTGGCTTGTTGGGTGACCTTTATTTTATGGTTAAGATTTGCTGTTAAGCTCCTTAGTTACGAGTATTAAGAAAATGCAGAATTTACGCTTTAAATATTTCATTAAGTTTTCCGAATGTTGCTTATTTCAATTGTAATTGCCTGTCAATTTCTTTTGAGAAGTTATATCTATCTGGTTGAATTAATTGTAATCCTATAAAATAAATCATAAAAGTAATCCAACTAGATTGGCTTCCTACACTTTTTCAGATGTATAAAGAATCTTCACTAAAAAGTTACAATTTTGTAGGTACGCAAAAACATGTGTTTCTTTTTTTAATTTCTCGCTTGTTAGGAGGATCCACCAGTATTCTGTAGTGTACATATAAGTACGAATACTACCGAGATAAGTATTAGTCTTACTGGCATAATAATTATGTTTTGAGTTTGATAATAGCTTTCGTTCTAAGCTCACCTCAGGTTACAATTATTTTAATATCTCCATTATACGCACGCTAGCACAACGACCTCATTCAGAATGGTCATAGAAAATATTAAATAATAAAATCTATTTGGAGCCGACCCTGATCCTAATGATAATTTTTACCTGTAGTGGCTAAAATGTTGTGAAAATATTTTTGCAACATTCTAAATACTCCGTGTTATTATCTCGTTGCAAATAAAAATGCCTTTGAATTGAAGTGCGGTGAAGGATTTTCGTACAAATTAAGAATTTCTTCATTTTTATTCAATTTCTGTAAATGCTGATATCATTAAAGTTGTTTCGAATTCCCAATCATGTATTATCGAGATTCAATTCAGTTTACCAAATGTATCGTGAGTTTGATCTTTGGAAAGCAATCGAGTAAATGAAATAATAACGATAAGGTTATCCACTGCCAATACTTGGTAAAATTGCATAATTATAATTTGAATTAAGCTTTGATTTCACATTTAATTTTGAGTAATTATATGTTTTGTACTCCCTGGAGTATCAAATTTTGTATTATTGAAGATGGACTCCGAGGAGTCCGAAACATGTAATCACTTTAAAATAAATGTGAAATTAAAACTAAATATTTTTAATTTGTTAATTTTTTTATTAAAATAAATATAGAATTATAATAAAATAATACTTAATATATAAGTTTATAAAATTATATATTATTAACGATGGTTAGTATGAGACTCATTCTTCAACCGTTAAAATGCCAGTAAATTTTAACATCTTCCTCTCTTTCAAAAGGTTTGTTACTCCGTAGCGTGACGGCATGGTCAGCAAATCAAAGACTTTTCCTGAAGCACATTGACATATATTTACGATAAACTTTACAAGCTTCCAGCCAGGTGGAATGACATGCCACCGGCCATAATGCGACCTTCTCAGCCATCAGCACAGAACTGCCGTGCCCATGATGAGTTGTCGCACAGCGACACCAGTAACAGTATATATAACTAGTCCAAAATTGCCAATATGGCGGACACATGCATGTCGACAAGCGAACAGAATTAAAAGACGAAAGATTGTGTATCGAAGTTATCGGTACCAGTGAGTAAGAGCTATATCACGCTGATGTCAATTTAAATAAGGTAACATGAGGATGGAGAATAAAAATATATAAATGTCCTCACCGAATGCTTGAGAATACACGTGCATAGTACGTATTTGGTGGAACTCTAAATTATAGAGAGTTTACTTTTTCACAAAAGCATATCAGAGAATCTGTCTAAATTCACAGAGATAAATTTGCAAGAATATGCAAGTATTACTTACAAATTACGATGTTATCGTCACTACTTCTAAGACACCAGGCAGTTTTCTGAGTTCGACAGAAAAATACAAATCCAGTCTCGAGACTGTGAAGCTTCAACTTTGGCAGCGGTCACTTCAGATGATTTCGTTATCGCATGACTCAAATAGGAGAAACGTTAAACTGAGGGTCATGGAAATCACTAAGCAGGCTGAGGACCGAAGTCGGAAGAACGCAAGACAACCTATACCGACAAAGAGTGCTCCAATAAGGAGAGTTACTGCTGTGTGACTGCTATGACATTCAGACGTATCACATCTAAAATTACCCGCCATGCTTAGACTAGCTGCTCTTCCCAGAACCTTGTGTTTGGCAACAGACAGGTCATTGATGTTGCCATATATTTAACTGAATAAACATTATGTCGCTGAGACGTAAAAAAACAAGATTTTTACTTTATCTGATGATATGTGAATCTATTTATTATGATACATAAGTTTGTTATTATGAACTTCGTTTTGATATTATTATTTGATGCAGCGATTTTCACACTAGGTTTCGCGTGTGTCCTACCGTTCAAGTAAAAATGTCGAAGTACTGAAAAGTTGAGTAAAAAAAGACCACTCGTTTTTCATTATAGCTGCAAATCATGTAATTAATGCCAATTCATAAGTATAGTAGGTTTTGAAAACAGGTGACTGCGTGAAATAGTATGGATACGTTGTTTTTGCCTATAAGATACAGTAATATATTGATATCAGCTTGGTATAGCTCTTTTAGGCTGATGCCGTAAAGCCTCGAAAAACGATCTTTTGTGTCTTATTTTTGTGCGCTCGCCTGACATGCACATTAATAATGTTAGTTTTAATTATATAATATTACACGGCGTTTGCATACGACATTTTATTTGTTATGGCAGTTGCTCCATTTCATGTTGGTGCAAGTCATATTTAATTTGCTTTTTCGCCGCGATCATTGGCGGCGCTGCACGTCACAGTGTGCTGGCAGTTGTCAGTTAACTTTTCGTCCAGCCGGCGAATGCCATACCAGTCGGACGAAAAATCAAGGCTTTAATAAAATTAAATGCGAACTGTGCTTCAAAACAAGTTCTTTGTGTTGCTAATCAGCTCATGCATCCTTCTTACATGCGGCCACGTGACGAACCCTCTGCTGGGGATGTCAATATAAATCGAATAAGCAACATAACTTCATCTGATAGGATAATCTTAAAATAGTCATGCGATATCATTCGCGCAACGATGCTCAATTTATTAGAGATCGTAAAATGTAAGGGATGCGTATGCTCGTATACTATGTGGACTGAGTGTCAAATCTAGGTAGTTTTTCCTTTCCTTACCAATTACATTCTTGTTGCCATATATGCTTTTAATAGGGAGAATATGACCTCCGCAATGCGAAGTCAATATTATTCGTCTCATATTATATAAATTTTGCTTATTCAGAAGATCAGATGATTACAGTATGTGTAGTCACTGTCCTCCAGGGTAAAAGACGAAATAAATTAAAGCTATTCAGATATATATAAACGTGTCGGAAGCAACAGGATCAGATCCTGCCTGCCCAAAAGTGGGCGAAGTTGATGGCGTTACTCTCGGCTATCATCAGGTCTTCCTGGGTGCAGCTACTCGGACACAGCGCACACTCTAGAAGGTGTGATAGGGTCTGCTTCACGCCGCAGTCACATTTAGTTGGTCCACTATAAAACTGCCAGGCTTTCATTTGTGTTCTCGTATTGCATACCCCGGTCCGAAGTCTGTTAAGGTACCTCCATATATTCCACCTCTGGTTGTGTCCAGGGGTTAGATCCTCTTTCAGATATAAAATCTTAACGCAGTTGAAAATTAAATAAAATGTGGTCGATACATTTACAACGTTTTTGGGTACGGATTAGTAGTACAACTATTGTGCAGTCTGTAGTTGGGATTTTTTTGAATACTTAAAAGGGCTGAAGTGAATTCGTGACTGAATTGAATTGGAAAACAGATGATGCGATTAATTTTATAAACTCACGTTTATCCGACAAGAAAGCGCTGCAAAGCTGTAATATCTGAGATAGAAACATGTATATTATAATGATGCATGTAGGAACTTTCGCCAGGGAGATGTACGGCACGTAAGACATACGTAACTTGTATCTAACTTGAACTACGCTATGTTACGTGACGTAATTCTTGTCACTCGATCGGCGCAGAATGCCGTTTACGTATATTTTAATCACACGGTAATTATATGACTGCTGATTAAAAGTCCCATCTAAATTTTATTTACCAAACGTACATTATTGCATATAATTTATTTAAATATTTTAAATTTTTTAATAAAACATGTTTTAAGCAGACTTTTTTTACTTATTTATATACTAGTATCTACGAAAATTCAAAATCCGACCGTAAATACCTTAAAAAATAGTATGTATAATAATTTTATTATCATATACTTGACATATTTGACGTATTTGAAAAAATTGGCTCATATTTACTGCACTAAAACTATTGAAACCTATATCTTAAATCATAAAATAAAATATTACATTTCATTCAATGGTCCATTAAAATAAACTGCAAATGCTGCGTGATAAAATGCAAATATGCATTGATTTATAAACTATTTAAGTGCTTAGATAAGAAAAAAAAATCATTCCTAGTTAGGTTGCCATACAAGCTCTGAAAATACTTTTCAGAGAAACCACACGTTACCATAGATCTATTTAATTACAATTTCATATATTTTACAAAAAATGACAGTCTGATGATTAATTCGTTACTTTTTGTGAACTTTTTTTCGGTAGAGACTCGCACTTTGCACCAATCAATTTTTTTAGAAAACAGTAATTCAAAAAAAAATTTAACATTTTCCAAGGAGTAGACGTTTTTCAAAAATCAAAACACAAATTAAATGTGATAAGCAGCTCTTTATCTCATCTGCTAAATAAATGATTAAAGGAAAATAAAAGTATTTGCACTTACGAACTGGCGATGGGGTGTCAGTCGATCGCCTATAACAGCGGTCGGGGAACTTTTTTAACCATTACCCCAAAATATTTTTGCGGAAGTCGATATTACCCCAAATTATTTTTGCATAAGTCGATATTACCCCTTCCCCCATTTTGAAAAGAAGACAATCAATGTATATTTAAATAAACATTATTTATTGAATTAATTTACACGAAAAATAACAAAAAAGTTACATGAAAATAGTAAGTTTTATGAAATAGCAAACTAGAAAAATTTCCTTATTACCCCAAAAAACATATTTTTACCGCATTTGGGGTAATTTACCCCGCTTCCCCGACCGCTGGCCTATAAGATGGGCTGACTTTGTCAGAAGAATGACAATATGCGAGACGAGTGGATAACAGAGGATCGAGAGAGATGGTGACTCACACAAGAAGCCTTGGCTCAGCAGGGGATAAACACGATATAATTATAAATGATGATGAAGTAGGAGAACTAGGAACTTTGTTGCATGCATTACGTTTTTAAAAGAATATGTTACAGCATATGTTATTCTGCAAAGGTGTGTAATTAGAGCTTGTAATTAATTTATTTTGCTTCAATGATCTTATATCTAATGTTATATCAAGTTAATCTGTTCTCTAAGGTTTGATTTTTTATGTGTCTGTTAAATTGTGTTCTTAGCCTATTTGGTGTAAAACTAACAAAAGTCATTGATTTTGTACCCGTATTCTGCATACGAGACATGGTAAACACATTATAAATGCAGAGAAAATAATTTAGAATGAAATCTGAACTTAAGTTTGCTAAATTATCAAGTTATTATGTTTACTTGCTTTGAATTCTGTAAATAAATAATAATTTCTGAATGTACTGAAAACTTTTGGGTTAGAAATTTTTAATTTTTTGAACTTATACCAGCTTAATAGTAAATAACTCCATATTTTATGGTATGCTAGTATTATAATGAATGAGCTATCACAGGATTTTAAAAGCAATTAAATTTAAAAAACCTTTGAAAAAAGTCTACTTGAATAGAATATGTAAGAACCATCTCAGAGAGGTGAGCCCGATGGATCGGTCACATCATGCGCCACAATGGTCTTCTTCACGATATTGTGGAAGGGATGGTTGAGGGTAGAAACTGCAAAGGGCGCCTTTAATGGGAGTATTTGTAGCATTTGTTCGAGGACATGGGTTGTTGCTCTTATACGGAACTAAAGAGGATTGCAGAGAACCGAGGAGAGTGGAGATCGAGACGCAAGATTTCGTTGATGCAAACCAATCCACCGGATTGATACTACGAAGAAAGAAGAATATAATACGGTGTTACTGTCTCAAACACGAATAAAAATTAAACCGTTCACAATATTCTAGTTGACCCATCATTTCAGAGCATCGCTAAATAGTTTTAGCTTGTTTCTGTATGAGACTGTGAAGCTTTTAAGGTCGGCCACGTAATAAAGACTGCAGTATGTTGTGTATGTTATGCTTTACCTTAAGATTTGCTGCAAGATAATGCAGGACCAAAATTAGGTAAAATTCAGCCGTCAAGAAACAAAAAACCTAAATTAATAAAATTATCTTGATGTTGACATTACTGGAGTTTGCTATTTGACATACATAAAAGTGATTTTGTGGTTTTCTATTAACATCCTCCTCTCTTTCAAAAAGGTTGTTACTTCGTCGCTTGATGGCAAGATTAGGAGCAGATTGATAACACATACTTTTTTAGAAGCACATTGACATATATTTACGATAAAACATTGCAAATTTATGGCTCGACCTATTTACAGCATTAGGCCGAGCCACAATACAATATGCTCTCGCTGACGGGTTGTACATAACTAGCTTCTCGCTCAGGATGGGTTCTCGCCCGCACCACGAGCGGCTGTGTATATAACTAATGCCAATATGGCGGACACATCTATGTCAGACAAGCGAACAGAAATAAGAGACGAAAGGTTTTCGGTACCAGTCAGCAAGGGCTATATCTTGCTGATATTACTATAAACTTGTATCTTTATTTTGCTTTATATTTAATATTTGAAAAATATCATCACCATAAATGGACGCCAATGGTTCAGCCAGTTGCTATTGTCCATGACATGTACTAAGCCTAAATTGGCTACCAACATACCTCAAATGTTTTCTTGATTTTTCAATATTATTATTTTCTTTGATCTCTGTAATCCTTGACGTGTGTTATTTTTTTTATCGCTTTTTGTATTTTTTTCCTGTTTTTTTTTTTTAAATTTGTGTCATATCTTTTTTATCATTTGTACTTATCATATTGGTATATTGGTTTTCTGAATAAATAAATAAATTACAAAAGTAACCAGGGTACATATTATTTTATTATGGCCTGTATTTCTTTGTTCGGCATTTAAATAAATGTTTTGGCAGTAAGTTAAATCAATTATTAGTAAATAAAATTAATCGGCAGTATCCAATGTGTCAGTATGAATGAGATCAATTTTAAAATTACAGTGGCATTAATATATTCAATATTTATAAAAATTAATGTCTTATGTATGAATAATTAACCCATAAAATGGAAACCTAACTTAACGTATTATTAATTTATATTTTTCAATTATTTCCTGCCAATTTATTATTTTTCTACTGCCCATCGAATTCTTTTTATTGAAAAATGATTTTTGTAAACTTTTTAGATATTTATTACTGACCATCAATTGAATTAAATAATGCCAAAAAAGTGCTGCCTTTTATTGATAACATTCAACAAATAATATAAAATATTAAAATAATTATTTTTATGATATTAATTAGTATGTTTTTGGTCTACATTATTTTTCCTACCCACGAAATTGTCCATGCTTGGTATATATTGCTCAAAGTATTAAATAATAGAAATACCTTATTACAATAAATAAAAAAATATTCTAAAACACTGATTACTGTATTTTAAAAATGTATATACAAAGTGTCATGCTTATTAATCGTAGTTTGTTATAATATTTAATTCCAACTACAATATGAAGATAAACAGCACAAAAACCAAAGTCATGAAAGTAAGCCGCAATGAGCAGCAGAAAATCAACATATCAATGCTAGGAGTACCCCTAAAAGATGCAAAAGAATTTGTATACCTTGGAAGTACAATCACTTGGGATGGCAGAACAAAAAGAGAAGTCAACAGTCGAATACATCAAGCAAGGCTAGCTTTCAATAAAAAAGTCAAAATTCTTGAGTCAAAGAATATTTCTTTAGGGCTCCGCAAGCAACTTGCCAAAACACTTGCTTGGAGCATCTTAATGTACGGCTGTGAGACATGGTGCTTATCTGAAAGTGATAAAAAAAGACTAGAGGCCTTTGAGATGTGGTCGTACAGAAGAATTCTCGGAATTTCCTGGAGAGACCACGTCACGAACAATGAGGTTCTCAGAATAATCAAGGAAGATAGGCAACTAATAAGAACCATCTCAGAGAGGCGAGCCCGATGGATTGGTCACATCATGCGCCACGATGGTCTCCTTCACGATATTGTGGAGGGGATGGTTGAGGGTAAAAACTGTAGAGGGCGCCCTAGACGGGAGTATTTGCAGCAAGAATTCGAGGACATGAATTGTAGCGCTTATGCTGAGCTGAAAAGGGTTGCGGAGGACCGAGAGGAATGGAGATCGAGATGCAAGATTCTGTTGCTGCAAACCAATCCACCGGATTGATACTACGAAGAAAGAAGTTATAATATATATAATATATTTTCACGAATGCGTTTATCAAACGAGTTTGTCTTGGTGTGGAGATTGTATTTTTTTTCGTACACACTTGATGGTGATGGAATTATTTAATATGTGGATTCAACGGCGTTTGACATTTAAGTGATAACGAAAAGCTCAATGTATAATATTTATTATGTCGATTATAATAACACAAGACAGCTAAATATTGAGTACGGTCCTGGTGATGTGTTGGGTACTTGGTCCAGTTTCGACAGTGGCAAGCGAAGGTTTCGTGTTCGTGACCCGGTTCAGCAACGACTCCCAAATGCCAGCAGACGACATTCATGCTGCGTGATGCAAAAACAAGTGAATCTGCCCTTCAATTGATTCATCAGTAAACGAAACTGCATGAGAGCGAAAACGATGGCAAACGCAGTGACCAAAATATCTTCACATTACTTGCCAATTAATTTATATTGCAATGAATCGCTTTTTATATATTACTTAACGTGCTAATATTGACATAGTGATTTACTGTAAAGATCTGTTTGAAATTTTGATCCACCAGTATTGTAATAATACAGCCAGGTATTCAAACATTGTCTACAAGTTACAGCATTACTTTTTTAAAGGACCAACTGAAAGCGGAAATTGTTCATGGGTCAACTTTCATTTACCATTTCTTTTCATATATAGACTATGACAGGAAAGTTTACAGCTATGGTAACAGAATCACATTAATATATCGGGCATCTTAGCCACGTTGGCTTGTATTGAATTTAATCGCAACATTTATAAAAATTGTATTTATAATTTGTTATCAAATAAATAAAACAGAGAGTTTGCACAAAGTATTAAATCTCGGAGTAACATTATTGTAATAGCAAATACAACAATATAAAAAACGTTTTTTTTAATGTATCTTTTAATCTTTATTATGTAACAAGCCTATTTTTAGACGTAATGATAATTGTATTCAACGAACTGTACATTGGATGTTGTTTCACCAGCGGGTATAGCTTAGTGATTAAAACGTTTGCTTGGCAAGTCGAAGGTCGTGGAATCGATTCCCGACGGAGATTAAAAATAGTTTTTCAATTGATTCGTGATATCTAAAATACCCCCCCCCCCCGGTTGGTTGCGAATTTGATCCCTCACCCGTAAAATACCAGTAATATAAAAATTTTAGCCTATTAATCAAAATTGGCGGCTGACGAAAGTCGTCCCGTGAAGACCACCCATTCATAATGAAGTCCTGTAATAATAAGGGTGATGCGTGAATGTCGGGTTGCAGTCTATGACGTTGGCGGATTAACACTCCACATGCAGCATGATAAGCGTCATAGAATTTCACTGTATGTGATATTCTCTTGTATGTGCATACATAATAAAAGTGTATTAAGCATCCAAGATTCTTTAAAGTAATTGTAATAATAAATATGGAATCTGACGATTCATACAGTCGGGTACGATATAGGGCATTTTGCCACTCAGTAATGTAAATTGAGGAGATCAAGGTCCAAAACATCAGGCATCGAGGAATTCGCGGTGTATAAAATTCAATTTATTAATATTTATTTAAAAAAAAGAATGCTTACGCATCGATACGGAGCATTGACCCAATAATCTGCCACTCTATGTAAATTGAAGATATCAAGGTTCAAAACGGTAAAATTTGAAGTATTTGAAATTCAATGTATTCATATTAATTTGATAAATGCTTACTCATGTTGTAGACCACGGGTCGTTAACCGGGTCCGTACCGCCCACTAGTGGGCGATACGGGCTTCCGTGGTGGGTGGTGGGCGTTTTCAAATCTCCTACTTTCCTTCTAGAATTTTTTCCACTCATATACTGAATTGAAATATAGCGAGGTTGGTGGGCGGTAGGGAAATTTTACCATGAAAAATAGGCAAAAGTGGGCGCTAGGGATAAAAAGGTTGACGACCCCTGTTGTAGACTAAGGTATAAAAGGGGGTCTCTTATCAAATAAATCAGTATCAACTCAACTCCGGTCTTTGGATTTATCCTCAGTGCCAGATCCTCGGTATTCCGGCATCACCATTTAAGCTGACGCTGTAATTTCGAGACCGCTAGCTCGGTTCCGGAATATACTTTATGGCGGGTAAACGAAGTTACTTATTATACATATGCATACCGGACTTTTTCAGCAATGCACCTGCATCACTCCGGGAGGTTCAAAACATACTTTAATGATGCCTTTATTCAGATTATTGACGAATTATCATGTCTAGCAATATATGAATATGAAGTTATGAGAAGTTTGTATAGACGCCGGGATTTTATTGGCATTAATGAATCAATAACAGTATGAAGCATTTAGCTAACATAATAAATTTATATCAATAATTTAAAATTCTGTAGGAATATCCTGAAACTATATATCGGGCAAACTAGATATAATTGAAAAGTTGTACTTTATATAAATTCACATAAGCTATTGCAAATATTTAATTTATTATTGGCAATAAATTTATCTTGTACTTGTAGATAAGTAAAAGATATCGTAAAAGCATTTTTTCGTATTGATCACATTATTGAGTCGAATAAAAATATTAGTCATTTCCTTGTTTGGTTTTTGTTATTCCTTGTGGCATACGTATAATTACATAAAAAAAATTGTGTGTTGATTTACGTAAGACAGATATTACAAAAATAACTTCACAGAGTTAAGCGTTTGATTGCAATGAAAGTACTACCGAATCAAATTCCGGCAAAACATTTTACACATTATAATCATTTAATGTTTAATTGTCAGCTGCGGTTGACATGAGACATCCTCAACCCGTAGAAATACTCGGTAGAGTCTATTAATAAGCCAAGTCATAAACGTTAGTCATCTCGCGAACACTAAACATTCATGAAGTCCCTTAATAGAGGACGGTCGTACAAAACTTTATTTTTTAAAGAACTATGTAGCTACTTTTAAGTACTGAGGTTTTTTGTTGTTGTTTGGTTGAAGAGATTGGTCGGAGGAAGAAGTCCAAAATTCTGCTTCCAAGGGGGAACCACGTGTAGTTTTTTTCATGATCCCCTATATAATTTGACGTCGCCGACACGAAGTAGAAGTACTGAGGCACCGATGGTTACGTATACTCGTGTGTATACAAGTCAACTCTAACCCTTTTCAACGGTAATTTCTTTCTCATCCCCATATTCATTCCACAACTGGAACATATGGTCACCAAAAATTGCCGCTATTTACATCTGCTCAGCTTTGAGTTAGCTGTCACTGTCCATTCCTCAATCTCAGACACCTGCACCTGAAGGTCCACTTGGGAAGGTATATGGTTTCCGACAACAATCAGAACAGAAGTCTGACTTGAACAGGGGCAGCTGTAGTAACCGATGCATATTTTGTATGATTAATTAATCGGATTTGTAAAAGAAATCGATGATTAAATAGACATTCTTGAGGACTAGACCATTTGGTTATAAGGGGTGGCTCAACCCGATTTCTTCAGTAGTTGTAAAAGCAATAAACCATCTACTTTAATACATTTCATTTTTAGTGATTAGCACTGGCAGTCTCGTCATCTATCGTAGCGTATGATAAGGATGGGATATTAATTGTTGGTTATATAATATTTTATTTCTTAATGAATAATTATATATTATTAAATTAATTAAGTGTTTTATTTTTCATATTGTCGTGACTCAATTTATTTAGGGCGCGTCTTATTTATGCAAACTTACAATATTTAATTTACATTGAGCGCACGAATTTCATTTCAAGTCGAATTCTTTTATTGGAGGTCAAAGGTGATGTACGAGGCTTATTGGTTTATGTGAGAAAGGGTATTTTTTACGTTAAGTTTAAACAGCGTTATGAAATATTTGGTAAAAATATTATTATCGAATTAAATATATGTAAGTTGACATCTGACTGCGGCTACTGCACTAACATCCCCCTCTCTTTCAAAAGGTGGTTATTCATGCGCGTGGTGGCAGGATAAGGAGCAAATTAATAAAACAGTCTTTTTCCGAAGCACATTGACATATATTTACGACAAACTTATGGCCCGAACCGAGTCACAGCATTCGGCTGGTCCAAAATACAATATGCTCTCGCCGATGGTCGGCACACGACTACCGCGCTCGTGATGGGCTGTCGCCCAGTGCCACAAGCGGCGGTCTATATAACTAACGTCACACCCGTGACCGGACATGTCCAAAATGCCACTATCATCATATTCGACGAGCGAACAGAACCACTGAAGATTAATACAAATATTCAACAAGTGATACAAATTCATAGCAAACGTAATATGATATGACACTAGATTTCTGCATCACTAACCCTCAGTAGGTACCTAAAAAATGTTCTCCCGTACGTAAAAAATACATGTGGACAACAATCAAAAAAACAAATCCAAAAAAAACATTTTTTTTCTTCTTTTCATCATTTCATCATCATTCAATTCACAATTCTTTAAAAATTATTCATCAATGATTTTGTACCGAAATTAATCATTTTTAAGACATCTTTAATATTACGCGGTGCATCGTCCATGTATATTATATGCATCTACTCGTTTGGCATATAATTTTGTCGTCTTTTTAGTAGTTTTTAACTACATATTAAAAGCTTTCTAAGAATAAAACTATCGCCATTTGCTGGTTTAGTGGTGAAACTTGTCCCAGGTCAATTGATGTAAAATAAACTTGTAATATTAATTCTTCTTGACCTCTCGGTAAAAGTGACCACTGCTAGTTGAGAGTTTCTTTTTTTAATGACGGAGCTTAAATTTATTAATAAATAATTAAACATTTAAATTAATGATTGTTAACATCATAATATATATATATATGCAAATAATAAGAATAACTTGTTTGTTATGTATTTTATTCTCTTTTTAGAGAAAATACTTAAGACAGGGCTACGCTCTTAGACTCTCTCTATTCAGGAAGACATCTCTATGCCAACAGTCCTAAATATCATCGGTAAGCTCTGAAATTCTCTTTTAGCATCTATGTTTCCTCTTTCGAAAGATATATACACTTGTAATTTCCCCAATCCACACACAAGATAAAATACAAAACACCTTTCTCGCATGCAGCGTCCAGTAGTCCTGAGTGTCATAAAGCCCACAGCTCTCCTGCACGCGCTTTGAACCGTAGGCTTAGGATGAAAAGCTGATCTGTTATGAGGTAAAAATCCTGGCAACTTGCATAATTTCATGGAGGAATTTCAATGCGGTCATACACTACTAGTGAAGGCGAATATGGATGAAAAAAAAAATGTTTTTGATAAACTTGGGATTTTCCAAAAGAATATACCATTTCAGAATGATATTTATTTAGGCTTATATTTTAAAAATAAATTAATCATGATTATTCCAGCCATCTTTATACGAAAAAGGCTATTTTAACATTTTTTTAACCAAAAGTAATCTACTTATAATTCAGAGGCAATAATGCATGATAAATTTGATGATGCACGGCAATCAACATCACTCATACCCAGGCCCTAGGAGAGAAGTTAATTCTCATGACCTGTAAAAATGGGCGTTTGAGGCCACCTGGGTCTGAAAAGAAATATAAGCCGCGGGAGCGGCGTTTTTTTTTTGACACTTACAGTTTTGGGGCCTTTTTTGGGAAGCCAGTAATGAGCACATTAATTAATTTTTCATGCTGATTTTTTTTTTTTTTTATGTAAACGCATGCAGGAGAGCACAACCGGTCAAGACCAGTGCACTCTATGACGCTCAGCCAGGGAGGCTGGACGCTGCATGCGGGAAACGTGTGTTGTGTTCGTGTTTGTGTGTGGGTTGGGGAGATTGCAAGTGTATATTTATCTGTTTCTTGAAGAGATCCAGATTGTAGGAAGGAGGAAACACAGACGCTGGAAGAGCATTCCATAGCTTACCGGTGGCATTAAGGAAGGAATTTTGGAAGCTGCCAGTTCTTGGTCGACATATATTAACCGTGTATGGATGTTCGGCAAGTGTAAGACGAGTTTGTCGGCTGTGAGTGGGTGCAGGAGGAATTAGTTCTTTAAGTTCCGAAGAGCAGCGACCGTGGTAATAACGGTAGAAAAGACTAAGAGAACCAACCTTACGTCTGTGTTCCATTGATTGTAGATTAGACGTAAGGGTGTCATTGTTTATCAAACGAATTGCTCTTCTTTGAACTGAGTCAATTAAGTTTAGAAGGTATTTTGGGGCTCCAATCCAAAGGTGACTGCCGTATTCAAGGATAGGTCGGATTTGTCCTTTATATAGAAGAAGAAGTTGTTTATCGTTGAAATACCGACGTGATCTATATAATACACCTAGTTTTTTGGAAGCGAGACCGGCTTTACACTTAATTGACTCGTAATATTTGACATTATTCGATATTGATAATCCAAGCATGTTGATGGAGCTTGCTTTCGGAAGAGAACAACCGTTGAAAGATACAGGATCCCTAGCAGTCTTCTTGGTGGAGAAAGTACATGATTGGGTTTTTGAAATGTTGAAACTGACGAGGTTGAGGTCGCCCCATCGTGAAACCCTTTCAAGAGACATGTTCATCTTCTTCACCAGAGATTCCCTAGCAGCAGATAGTTCCGAATGTTTCGGAGGTTTTTGGAAGATTATACTCTCATGGACAGTGCTGTCGTCGGCATAACAGTGAATGTTTGCGCATTGAAGCAGATCATTCACATGCAGAAGGAAAAGAGTGGGCGACAGCACAGAGCCCTGTGGAACTCCTGAGTTGATTTTATGGCAGGAAGAAGAAAAGCCATCTACGACAGTGATGATGCTTCGATCACTCAAGAAGTTTTCAATCCAGGAGCACAGGGACGGAGTTAGTCCATAAGACGGTAATTTATTCACCAGACCGCGATGCCAGACACTATCGAACGCCTTGGAGATATCCAGGGCAACAGCTTGCGTTTCTCCATAGCATTCGACGGATTTCCCCCAAACATGTGTGACAATTTTTTGGTTTTATTTTGGTGATGATTTTAAGAGGGTCCATGACTTGCTTATAAATATTTGACAGCACTAACAATTGGAAATGTAGATGATCATCAAACATACATATTTGATAAATAAGAATTGTTACCCTTTCGCATCGGTTGTCGATATATGCCGTCAAAGATTCCCCAACCGTTGAGATGGGTTGACGTGATGTATCGTTTTGCTACTTTCAGTGCTCATTGTGACATCTACGGTTGAAAATTTAAAGTGCAGTCATTCCCTTTATCAACCTACATGTATTATTTACAGGAATCTGTAAAACATGTAAATAAATATCGTAAGGTTTCGTCACAGGACCGATTTTTCTGTAAGCCACATGTGTCAATGCCACCACATGTATGGAGTTACATAATGAACGTTTGTTAAATATAATAGTTCTTTATGCATCATCTGATAGCTAAATGATAGAAGAACCAATGTGATATATGAAATAGACCAGAAAAGTACATGTATGCTTCAAATACTAGTTTTAAGCAAAAATAATGGTTTGAAAAATTCACGCCGTATTGACAGTATAATTTGTATTATACTGTCCGTATATATTATATATATATAGTATATTACACCGAACCATAACGAAATGGTTGGCTTGGTCCAATGTACATAACAAAAACAAAATTAAATGATTATTGTATTTTAAAAATTATTCTTCTATTCACGAGGCAGCTTTTGCTCAAAACCAAAGTTATCACAAGACTTAGTAAAAAACGTAAAAGTTAATAATTTGACGCGTTTATGTAAATAGAAATGCGTTCCTTTCGCAATGTTCCCACGACCTGGCTTCCAACAGAGCTCTTCTGCAACTACCCGACTGTCTTTATCTTCTCAGTCTCGCAACTAGAAGAATACATTTTCTCACTCTCATACATTATAACAACCGTTCCAATTTGTTAATCGTATTTTGAGTACAACGGAGTGTTTTGTAATTTTATAGTGAGTGGCCCAATAATCACTTCACTTTAGATTTTATTTTATGGAAACCCATTTAAGCGAATACCACCAGATGAGGACGGATGGATTTTATATTTAACATTCAGTATTGTTCATTTTTAAGGGTACATCTTCTTCGTAGTATCAATCCGGTGGATTGGTTTGCTGCAACAAAACCTTGCATCTCGATCTCTCCTCTTCTCGATCCTCTGCAATCATCTTTAGCTCAGCATAAGTGCTACAACTCATGTCGTCGAACACTTGCTACAAATATTCCCGTCCAGCGCACCCTCTACAGTTTCAACTTTCAACCATCCCTTCCACAATGTCGTGAAGAAGACCATCGTGGCGCATGATGTAACCGATCCATTGAGTTCGCCTCTCTGAGATGGATCTTACTAGGTGCCTATCATCCTTGATTGAATCAAGGAAGGGGACTAACTACTGTGAATCGTTGGTGCTCCGATTTTCATTAATATCCTATTAGACTATGTCAGGTGTATTAACGGATCAGGTATAAGTTTCTCACTAAACGAGAGCGGGGCATTTATAAATAATATTGAACAATTTTTCTTTCATAATAATTTAAATTTTTATGTTATATTTTGCTAGGTATCGAACCAGCGATTTCTCGCATTACCTCTGGGAAATTATTTTTAATAGATCATGGGTTCGATCCCCGACGCAGATTACAAAAAAAAGATTTTTAATCGATTTCTGAGCTCTACAAAATCCGGTTGGTGTGAATTTGATCCCTCATCCTTAAATTTCCAGTCATAGCCTATTAATCAAAATTGGTGGTAGACGAAAGTCGTCCCGTAAAGACCACCCATTCATATAAAATTCCTGTAATAATAAAGATGATGCGAGAATGTCGGGCTGTAGCCTATGGCGTTGGCGGATCAACACTCCACATGCAGCGCTTAGCCATGTGCATCCTGGTAAGCGTCATAGAATTCTACAGATGAGACTTCAGCATCACTTTCATCATCTTTTGGTATTCTCCTGTATGTGTAAAACATAGAAAAAACAGTAAAGTCTTCTCTAGGTCATACCTGATATTGTGTGTTGTCATATAAGGAATGAATGTAAGGCACCTGTAATTCTCAAAAGTTTATAAAATATGATCTATCATATTGTTATTAAGCGTGATTACATTATGGTGAACCTTCTTTTTCAAATAACAATGATGGATTCATATATATGAAGAAAAATAAACGTGCTCACTTTAAGTGCTTTCTAAGATTAGAAGAGATCCGCTGGCGGTGTGTCCATTGCCGACTGTCAGCTGCGACGGTCTCAGTCTCTTAGGTCTAATATGTAGAATGGACGCTGGCCGAGTAAAATAAGCCATAACCGCACACTTCCGAAAGAAGTTTTCACTTATCGGTTATAAAACCGTACAGATTAGAGAAGGTATCGATGCGCTACTCACCAATGACATGAAACAAACATCAGCTGATCATTACATGACCAACAACAAGGTTGTGTGCTGAGAGATCGGCGATACACTGTAGGGTGAAGCCTGATGAAAAACATGCCATAAAAAATAATAATTTAAAGTTTTTGATATTCTAAGTCGATTATTACACATTTTTTTTCATTAACTCTTTCGCATCGGCTGTCGACATATGCCTAAGATTCCCCGACTGTTGACACCAGTTGACGTGATATATCGTTTTGCTACTTTCTTAAGATAGTTTTTTATGCATCATCTGATAGCTTAAGGATACATGAACCAATGTGATGAAAATAGATCAGATACATACTTATAAGTACTTATGGTTCAAACGGTACTTTTATAATTGACAGTATAATTTTTATTCAAGCCTAGCTGTAATGAAAGGGTTAAGTAAAAAAGGTAGTTCGATATAAGCGTAGTCTTTTTTACGCGCTTTTAAAAAAGATTCCATTATTTTTATGCGACTCATTTGGCATTATCAAAGCGATATTTTGACTGTTGGAACCGTTCTTTTACATGAAAACTTATTTTTTACTCACAACTTTCAGGAACCAATTATCACGTAAAAAAGAATGGGGTATTATTTAAATTTACGGGTTCAGCGTGTAGATAAAAACATGGAAGCATCTATCACACTGTTTTTTGATATATTATCTCTTTCTCCCGTTCTAAAAATCCTATTCTGTCCAAATACTACTTATCTGGAACATTGCTCGACAGAGTCGCAGTTGTCAAGGATCCAGATATAACCTACGATTCATTATTCACTTTCCATACTCACATAATCAATTTAACTTCACGCGCCAATAAACTTCTCGGATTCATCACCCGCCAGGCTAGTCAATTTCATAACCCTCTAATTTTTCGTACTCTCTATTCTTCACTCGTTCTATCTGTTCTGGAATATGGGAGTTTAGTTTTGAATCCCAATAAATCCAAATACATTTTCATGCTCGAAAAAATTTATAAAAAATTTCTCCGACGTCTTTATTTTTATATTTACGGTAACTATCCATTCAATTCATTTAATTCCGAACATTACCCAACTCTTTTTCTTCTAGGGATGCTTTCCTTCCATTCGCTAGAGTCACGGAGGAAAATTGCTGCACTCAAAAACATTCATTCCTTCTTCTTCGCGGTTCAATTTACAACCCTGGGATTCTTGAATGTTTTAACTTCTATGCTCCAGATAGGTACACCCGTGCTCGAAGCCATCCATTGTTTTTGATCCCAGTCGATGCTTGTGGAGCTTCAAGCACTCAATTCGCTACAACGGCAATGTCGCTCCTAAATGGCCTACCAGCACACCTCGATCCTTTTCTTACATCCTTTTCCTCTTTTGTCGATGGTATTGTTCTACTTGATATCTGTGATCTTTGACACGTCATCTTCTTATTATTTTGTGTTATTTTTATTTTTTATTATTTTCTCTATTTATTGTATATTTATGTATACGCAATGTTTCTAAATATTTGTAAAAAATTGGAATTTCGATTCTGTATATAAATAAATAAATAAATATGCATTAAATTTATACTACCGTACGAATGCGTAGAATCAAGTCTTTACATGCCCATCGAAATTTCGATAAATTTACTTTATCCTTATCTTCAAATATCACATCTACGATCCTTTCGGTGTATCCAATTACTGAACTGCTCCTTAGGGACTTTATGACGGGTAAGCTAAGGACCATAACTGACAGATGATTTTTCATTTTTTTATGTAAACACATACAGGAGAATACCAAGAGATGGTGATAGTAATTCTGAAGTCTCTTCTGTGGAATTCTATGACGCTAACCGTTATGTTAAACGCCGCATCTGGAGTGTTGATTCGCCAACGCCGTAGACTACAGCCCGAGATTCACGCATCATCCTTAATTATTACAAGAATTTACTATGAATGTGTGGTCTTCACGAGACAACTTTCGTCTACCAGATTTTTTTTTTAAATAGGCTATGACTGGCATTTTATTGGTGACGGATTAAATTCACCACAACCACATATTTTAGAGCTCAGAAATCGATTAAAAAACTTTTTTTTAAATCTCCATCGGCGATTGAACCCACTACCATTGCCTTGCAAAGCAAACGCTCTGACTATTGAGCTATACCCGCCGGAAAATACTTATTATACATATTATACATTATTGACAATAATATCAGAAAAACTTACAATTTTCAACATATACTTAATTTTAATTTGTCTACTTTCATACACAAAACAGAATTTAAAGAAGGGATGCGTCACCCATATGATAATGTGCCGGAATTCAAAAATCAATTTGCATTAATATGTAATCAAACTCAATACTGAATACTTCCCAAGCTTATTATCTTGACTCGAGCATCAATGGAGTGGCTGCCAACCATTGGTGTACAATTTATTGATAAAAAAACAAGCGAGAGAAATGGGTCTTAACTCATATCGATCATAAAATTATAAATTATATTATTTCGAATAAAGGTACACTATTCAAATCACTACTTTAAATTTTATATTCAAAATCTATATTATTTATTTTTCAATTTCTGTAATTAATTTATGTCAGCTTCCATTTCTTGTATTCTAAATCTTCTCTGCATAACAAAACTGTAACACATGTATTCAAAAATTCAAAAAAATGATTTTTTTAAATATATCATATTAAGTTACATTTTGAAGAATAAGTATGACGATTTTTCTATTTACATATTGTATTTTTTTTAACCTGTGACATCAGCATGATATAGCGTCTTTTATATCTGTTCGCTTGTCGTACATGATGTATCGCCATATTGGCATTTTGGTCACGGGTGTGACGTTAGTTATATAGACCGTCGCTTGAGGCGCTGGGTGACAGCCCATCACGAGCGGGGGAGTTGTGTACCGACCGTTGGCTAGTGCAAATTGTAATTTGTCCCGGCCTGAATGCTTTGATTAGGTCCAGGCAATAAATTTGTAAAGTTTATCGTTAATATATGTCAATGTGCTTCAGAAAAAAACGTGTATTATTAATCTGCTCCTTTTCCTGCCACCAGGCGACTGAATAACACCTTTTTTTAAGAGAGGAAGATGTTACCTGTTACAAATCAACTGGTTTCAGTCATATCTGGAAAACCTTAAACAAACTACATGTTTGCAGAATAAGATGTAAGAAACCATCTTCTTTATCCTGTGGTATCCCACAAGGCTCAGTTCTCAGTCCATTGCTTTTTGTATTGTACACGAAAGATATTGATGAGATTTCTGACAAATGGAATATATATACTATTTACTGCTATGCCGACGACTGCCAGCTCTTCTCTTCTTGTAAGCCCGAGAGTATTGATAATATGATAGTAAGAATGATCAGTTATATATAAGAGATTGCACAGTGGATGTCAGCAAATAGACAGAATTACTCTTTATGGCCACAGTTCGAAAACAACATATATTATATTGAACTTCATCCCTTGCTCATATGCGATAATGATGTCATTATTTCTACAAGCTGGGAGTAGAAATCGACCAGTTCCTTAATCTTGTCTCAGCAATATCACAAAAAACGGTAAAATCTGGATTTTTTACCTCCGGTAGATACAATCGGTAAAAGGATCCTTACCCAGAGAAGCTACAAAGAGCTTAGTAAATGTGTTTTTAGTCTTGAAAATGGACAGCTGCAATAAACTTTACGCAGGCTAGCCAATCAAACAAGAAGAATTCCGGCTAGAATATAGTACAAGCTCTGCCTTTAATCTTATAAAGCACTCTGCAGAGTTGCGCCAAGTTATTTGCCAGTTGTTTGTTAAGTATCCTGCAGCCGACAAGAGGTAGTCCTAGCGGGATCTTTGGCAATCGTGTTTTCAGTTTTGCAGCATCAACGGCATGGAGCTTGCTGCCGAAAATTATAAAAAGATCTGAAAACGAAGACATTCTTCAGAGGCATATGCAAAACCCACCTTTTTACCTAGATATGCTAAGAAGCGCTTTTGGAATAACCATTTGGACATAAAGAACGCTATAAGAATGGTGATAACAAAAATAATTTTAAAAAAATTATCTTAAAAATATACACAAATGTTGAGGATGACCTCAGTGCGGATGGCGCCTAGCCAGATCCTAGGAACTAGGCGCTAATAACAATAAATATTGGCGAAACGGACAAAGTCGTCCTCGTTATTTATTGCTAGTCCATAACAAATTATCACATGGTGAAATCCGGAGAGCAATAGTAATTAGCGTCCAAAAATATTTTTGACCTAAAATGGTCATAATTAAGTTTAAACAAGTATAAGACAAATAACCGATGTCTTTACATCTAATTAAGACAAATGTTTACATTATTGATTTTGAAATTCCGCTAACAAGAATTCTACAGCTGCTTGGAGTATAAAAGTGACACACTAAAAGTTTCAAACAGATTGTTGGCTGACCCCCTGAGAAATTAACTGAAACTGACATCGAACCACGTTTAAAAACATTAATTACTTTCAGAACTTTCATGAATATTCTTTGTTGATCGAATCTGCACCTAAATATTCGCTTCAAGTCAGTGAAACCTATCCATAAGTCCAACTATATCCTATAGGTTGAAATTAAAGAAGTGTTTTAAATCCATGAGGAACCTATGTGGGTAAAAGCCTCTTCCAAAGATGTCCATCGGTCTCGGTCTTGTGCAATTGGACTCCAGTTTGAGTTTTGTCAGTGGTCTTCTTCTGCTTCTTTTCCTTTGATGACCTCTCCACATGGATGTTTTTACGGTCCATCCATGGTCAGTGAGTCCTACTACGTGACCTGCTCATTTCAACCTCAGTTTTTGTGGATAGATCCCGTTGAGTCTACATCCTATTTGATTCTCTGCCTTCCGCATCCAGGCCACTCCCGCTATTCTTCTTAAGTCGTCAGTTCATCATGAAGGGGGTCGGTCAATGCTTGGTTTGCCAGTCGTAGGCTTTTTGTGTACTGTATCTTTTATATTTATTAACCTTGTTTATTTTGGTATTGTGGCTTTTGGGTTTAGCCGTGTGTAGCAAATTATTTTGTCCCAATATTTCGACCGCCATTGCAGGGTATTCTTTAAAAAAAGAAAATCTCTGAAGTGGGGTTTGAAATATTGGTACGAAATAATTCGCCACACACGGCTAAACCCAAAAGCCACAATACCAAATCTGGCGATGAAACCCTAAGAAGTTCTTTGTTTATTTTGGTTGTTTTTTTGTCAAGTCTTAAGAAAAGTGGTAGCAAAGATTGAATTTTTATGTTTAGTGGCGACAATGTTTGGGACGGCCCAGGGTCCGAGTTTTCTAGCTACGCCACTGATTACAAATCAGGTAATAAGAAAAGTGTTCTTTTATCAGTTATTTTTGTATGCAGGCTAATCCACGAGCGTACTATGCACGATCGAAAATTCCCATTGTGTTCCAAATGACTGTAATAAATTGCTGGCAACAATTCGCACACTTTCCAAAGAAACTGAAAGAATGCAAAAATCTCAAATTCATGAAAAAAATGTTTTATTCATATTTATACATTTATAGTATTTATATGAATCACTTTAAAATCTCTTTAATGCAATAATTATCAATTAGACCAATAATCTCTTCATCATCATCATCATCAGCCTGTGTCCGTCCACTGTTGAACGTAGGCCCCCCGCATGGGTCTCCATCCTCTTCGATCCTGCGCCTTCCGCATCCAGGTCACTCCCGCTATTCTTCTTATATCGTCAGTCCATCTTGTAGGGGGTCGGCCAATGCTTCGTTTGCCAGTCAATAATCTCTTGCAATCCCTTTATTATATTTAAAAATATATAATTTGTTGGATACCATGTGCGTTATCTTTTTGTTCAAAATGTGTCAGTTGATTCTTACTTTACTGTAATGACGCAAACAATTAAAATACCGTCCAATTAAATAAAAATGGCCTGTATTTTTTTGTTCACTAACTAATTCAAGGTCTTGGCAGTAAATTAAATGAATTGACAGTTAATTAAATAAACTGGAAGTAGAACAAATAAATTGGCAGTATCCACTGCGTCAGTACGAATGTAGTCAGTCATAAAATTAAAATGTTAGTCTTCTTAGTAGTATAAATCCAGTGGATTGATTTGCAGTAACAAAATTTTGCATCTCGATCAATTTCAAATGTCATTAATATAAGAAATTACAAACCTAACCTAACCTAACTTCATCTATTATTAATTTTCATTCGCTAAATATTTACTGTCAATTTATATATTTTCACTGCCAATTTATTACTTTTATTGACCTGTTAATGTATTTATTACTGACCATTTAATTAAATACTGACTAAAGAATAGCTGCCAATAAAAATGTATAGCGGAAATAGCGTATCGTTAGAGCAGTTCCCAAGTAAATCACGAAGTTAAGCATCATTGGAAGTTGACAAAAACATGAATGGTTCACTGCCAGTTGCAAACCACCTGTCGTTGATCGAGTTGAGCCGAATCTTAGGAACAATACTCCAATGTCTCGCATACTTAAGCTGTCTCTTTATATCCTTCTGCCTGGAACCTTCTTAGCTCTCTCTTTAAATCCTTCTGAAACCATACCAGACAACTGAGTGGTTATAGACATATGTAACAGATATGGAAAATTAAGTTTGGCACACTCGGATGTGTGAGTACCTTAAATTAAACGATTACAGCTTGATCAATAAATCATGTTTTGCGGTGGTCGGAAGAGAAAGAATGTCTCGAGGTGGGCAATTATCCAACATTATGCGACACGCATTGTCAAACCACGTAACACTGTTTAGGAACATTGTCTAAACAATACGACAGTAATTATTTTCGTTGCAAGCTGAGCTCCATACACACGTAATATGTAATTACCAGGCAAGTCGCAAACAATTGTAATTGTACGCAAAATGTAACATGTGTACGAACACCGATCTTCTTATGTAGACATATGTAAGACAATACAAACACAATGAAAATATATCTACGAGGTGATTAATATAAAAAATTGATACGTTTATGAAATAATATTGCAGTCAACGAATCGTAGTGAACGGCTTCAGCGAAAATCTCCATTTTTTTATCTATACTTATATGGCAAATGTTAGCTAGTAGATATGTAAGCTATCTTAAGCCCGTGCGTCACCGCATGCAGCACGCTACGCAAAATTTGCAACACTATCGTAATTCTTGGTCTTTCCCGACCCTGCGGTACAAATTTCACTTCACTAGCAAGCTCGGTTTCAGCGCAGCAGCCATTCGCGATGAATGTCTCGATTGTTGCACTCACCAAATGCAAACGGCAGTCTATCATTGAAGCTTTTGCGTGTAAAAGTGGTTCGTTCGATAAAAAAATATCGCACATTAGAAGAAATGCTTGATCTGAATTGTATGAACGTAAAAAATGTACGCAAATAATGCAGAAAATTTCATGTTTATAACGAGGTGCGCAACGGCAGGCCGAATGGATAGAAGGTGATGACACTTTAAATAGTATAGAAAATCTTCTCAATATTACGAGTATATCTTTCTGGTCCTCAAAATAGACTTGGGTGGGCAAAAACACGCAAATGACGATGATGTTTAAGAAGTGGTCTCTACTCTTCTGCGGAAAGCGGTGGGAAGTTGGTTCGAGGAGGTACAGACGTAATAAAAAAGTTCGTGTCCGGGATTCGGAAAGTCATTGCATATGATACAATATAATAACACTAAAATCTTGCTATCTTAATTTAGCAGATAAGAAGATGTTATTATTAAGTTGTGGTGTTTCACGAGACGACTTTTGCTAACCAATTTGTATGATTGATGGGTTTGACAAGTATGCTTATGGATTTGAGGCGCTTAATGAATATGCTAATTCAGATACAAAATTTTCAGCTTGATTTGAAGCTAAGAACTGTTTTACTTTTTAAATTCAGATATCCGTAGTCGGTTAAAAAAAAATTAAGAGGAAACAAATTTAAAAAAAACGCCGGTCAAGTAAATTTGTGGTGCTGGAGTTTCAGCTCTGTAGAACCTCACTTACTCTTGAAAAGTGTTGCAGTTTGTGATAGTGCAAAAAATATTTAAATTGTGATACGCCTTATACTAATAATAAATTATTTTGGTCGATTTCAATATTTTCCAAGACGTTGAGAAATGGGAGTCTCATTGCATGGCTTTATATTCTCCCATGCGTCAGCCTTGCAACATTATTATTATTTTAAAATGTAATCTTTATGTATTATATGTAAATGCGAATGCAAGCTCAGCAAACGATCATTCGCGTCAATTAACTGCTCTACGAATGTGTTTGACATAACGCCTTTCGTTCCCGTACATCCGGTACATTGTCCGTTAGTGAGATTCGTTAGAGCGGTAGTACGGAAGTGGAGAACAGCTGAGAACGACCGTTAGTCTGCGCACTGTAGGACAACGAAAGAGAAAAAGTCACAGTTTTGGTATACCAGCAAATGTACATTTCAGTTATAATGCTTAAGTCTTTTGGATTCGAAAATTGCAAAACTTATCAGAAAAATTATTAAAGTCTTAACCATTAATACTCGTATAAACTATCACCATTTAACCCACTTGAATGAATATTATAGTTCATTGAAGGACCACATTTTTTTGTAGGTACCTTACATATTTACATCGTTACCGACGTATTTTTTCAAAGAGCGCGTCATGTAAAAATAAACCTAGAATAAATGTCAAGTTTGTAAGGACCTTATAAGTCCCGATTTTTTGGTTTTGTTGTCGCTGGATTGAAAAGATTGGCCCGAGATTCAGGGGGCACCGCGTGGAGGTTCTTTTCATGCTCCCCGAACATAAGACGCAAAGTCATATGCGCCGAAGAAATGCGTAAGGCAATCAACCATCCGTCCCACTGCTTGTATAATCAGATACCCCCAACACCAAGATTGAAGTCTCGAAGCAGCTTTCTGAAATCCACACAACCTCTCACATCCGGCCCTAAAAATGAGAGACTCCAACTCTGGCAACAAATCGCACCAAAGGATTTCATTACTCCAAAGGAAGGCCTCCCAACTGGCAAGAGCCTTGACTGGCCGACCTGGAAATCCCTAAACAGATTAAGAACCGGAGTTGGTAGAACAAAGGACAACCTCGAGCGGTGGGGAATGCTTCGGCAGGGAGAGACACTATTGTGCGACTGTGGAGACCTGCAGACCGCCTCACACCTACGATGCTGCTCCATGTGCCCAACAAGTTGCAAATCTCAGGACCTAATGCTGGGCAACACACGAGCTATCGATGTTGCCAGATATTGGGAAAAAATAATTTGACGCCGTTGACACGAAGAAGAAGAAGAAGAGTCCCGATTCACTATTTGTTGCTTCATAGTTCTTAAAAATATTTATTATGGAGTATACAATACTTATTTATATATTTGGAGAAGATTTGGTTACCACTAAAAGTGCAAGCCTGAATCTATATAAAATGTAGATTTGCTTAAATATTTGATTATGAATAAAATAAACTCAAATTAAACTAGTTTCAACTGGTTATGGTCTTTTGCAAGTCTAACTAAAGTTGTTAGATGTCATGATCCTGGTCTCATATAAGGCCAGTTCTAAATACCAAAGCTCCTTGGTTGTACATAAACTGTATGTTTAGTTGCCAGAAAGTTTACAGGAAGGGGAGTATCCGGTGGTATGAACATAAATCAGCTGTGATTTATGCTCTCTTGAGAAAGCCGTACAATATGTCCCATCGTTGTGATGAAAGTTGGTCGACTCCCATTTCTAACCTCACCATTTTTTCAAAACTAAAACCATCACGACCATATTTTTGGCTCTATTTATTATCTTATCAAATTTTAAATAATAAATTAAACGTCTTTGATTTATTTAAAAACTCGTCAAATTACCGACTTCAATAGAGACATCAAACCTAATTTACACTCCAGTGACTTTTGAGTAACTTCCTGTGACTTTTGACTCACGGATATAATATTCCACTTAAAGCTTCCTATATAGAGCTACATACTACAACTGAAGAAAACACGTTCTTCTGTACAGAGAGACCAACATATTAGGTTTAATAGCTTTTATAATATTTTATTACAATATATTGAACAACCATTTAATTTTTCACCCAGAATATGCTTCGGATACAAAAGATACCGTTTTATCAAGCCTCCAAGCTACTGCCCTATATTCCGAAAGTATAAACGTTCCCAAGTGATATTACGGGCGCAGAATTTTTTTCGGACAAATCGTGAATAGTGACAATTTTCACGACTGAATGGCGGCAAGTTTTAGCATATATTATAGATATCGGAAAAACATAAGAAAAAACATATAATTTCTTGTTACAGAAATCAACAGAACAAAAGTATCTCTGACGAATACTCTTTACCATCTCTATAAAAGAGAAAAATGTGTAAATGTGCATCAAATGTAACATGGATAAGGAAATAATGATTCTTTTCTTACAATTTTTCGTGCGTTTCAATATATTTTTGTTATTAAAAAACTACATTTATTTTGCAAATTAATTTACAAATATATATTTTTTTTCATTTTACAGAAGTACTATTAGAGGTCACAATATGTAATAATTTTGAGGTGAGTCGAGGGAGTCTGGGGTTTTTTTCATTTTAATCATTACAGAAGTAGCTGTTATATGTTGGATATCGTAATAAATGTCTCTGTATACTGGTCTTGTTCTGTTAAGCCAACAAGTAATTTAAAAAAAAATTATAACATTTTAAAGTCCATCGATTTGCACCACACTGTACGAGTAAGTCAAGTAGTCGGGTTTGAATGAATACTTCTCGTGCATTCAAATCACCTGTTGCGTACTTAGTCTTGGAGTGCCTACTCACAGGTAACACACACGAGCTGTTTCTTATGATACAATTACAACATTACGCAATTGAGTGCTTTTGTTCGCAGTATTGTGATGTCAATAAAACTATTGTTATTCAGATTGCCTCATCGGGTGACGTGCGCACTGATTACCATATTATTCGCAATGATGAGAAAGATGTTTTTTACGTGGACTTAATCAAATAGACATTTTTTATTTCCATACCTACAATATATAGGACGAAGACTCTTTTAATAAACACAATATTATATATTATCTGCAACGATGATTGTCCAGCTCCATGATAGCTCTAACAATATAACAATAAATAAAGGTGTTAGACAAGGAGATGTTATATCTCCAAAACTCTTCACGAACGCCATAGTAGATATATTTATTTAAACTGCTTTCCTGGACAAAATGTGGAATAAATATTGACGGAGAGAGAAACGAGGAAATACGCAGAAGAATTCAAGTAGTGGATGCTACCCAACGAATAGGCACACACAAGTGGCAATGGGCAGGACATATCTGTCGAAGAGACGACGGTCGATATGGAAGAAAAGTATTGGAATGGCGCCCAAGAACTGGCAAACGAAGCGTTCTTCGACCCCCTGCAAGATGGACTGACGACATAAGAACAATAGCGGGAGTGACCTGGATGCGGAAGCCGGAGGATCGAAGTGGATGGAGACTCATGCGGGAGGCTTACGTTCAACAATAGACGGATACAGGCTGATGATGAAGTATATGTTGGACGTTTGATTTTGTAACAATAATGCCGTGTTATTTGTGTGTCAACCATGATATACTTATGACATGGTTTTTGTTGTTGCAAGTCCAACTATTTTCGTTGATTATCCCGACACTTGTTCTGAATGTGAGGTCATTGACATTAAATGTGTCAATACATTAACAACGCCACACTTATGTTAGTACTTCAATAATGAATTAAAATGTAAAATATTTTGTAATGTTATTGAAGGAAAAAAATAAAGAATTGAATTGAATAAAGAATTGAATTTATGGATTTTATTTTTGTAGGTCATAATATACCCTAGCTATGCGGCTCATATAGTAAAATGCAAATAATATTGATTACGTAATGAAAATAAAAACATTGATATTTTTACGTGAATACTTTGTATTGGGCCTATATTTTGACTAATATACATCATAATGATACATTTATTTGCTTTCTGAAACCTTAATGAACTCCATAAATATAAATATTGATGCCGGTCGTCACTCATGCTTCGATGGGCATCTTACCTTTGATGCAACTAAACATCGCAACGATATAGATCAAGAACTGTGTTTCCCTTTAGCACAACTCTCAACATAGTGGTTGAAGAAAGTACCATGCCTATCCACGTGACCTCTTCAGTCTGAGCAGAACTTGAGGGATGGTCGAAGTTTGAATCATTCTCGCTTAAGATTGCTCTTCCTGGCTTTGGCTTAGCCTTAACGGCATTAACGCATGCCATAAATGTAAGTTAAAGTCACGTATTTTTGGGTAATTTTAAATAAATGATAATAATCCCAACATTCGTTGCATTACTCAATTTACCCCTTGGTAACAATAAACAAGTATGTATAAAATGACATCCCCTTTTATCAAGGGCGAAACCATGTCATCAGATCGACATCAGATCGCGTAGATGGATATATGAGGAGCAGGTCACGAAACAAAGAACTTTTCGAGAAAAACATTGATATATACGGGTATTTAAGATAAAAGATTGACAAACTTCGGCCGTTCGTCCGGGACTGACAATCCGTGTCCGTGACGCAGGTCCCAAACAGATTTCGACTGACTCCGCCGGCGGTAGTGATAGCACAGCGCCGAAATTAACATAATGACCATTTACGAAACTGTAACGCGCCAATGACAGTAATTGGCAAACAAGCAAAATGGCGATGCAAACGCCATGTCTTATGTAACTAATATTTTTATATAAGCGTGTCCGACGTGCGAACAAAAATAAGAGACAAAAATTCGCATATCGAGGCTTTTTGACACCAGCCTGCAAGGGCTATATCGAGCAGATATCAATATATACATAAATAAACAGAAAATAAGAAAAGGCGATTGACAGAGATCATATAGATGTTCGCATTATGACTTCTGAGGGAAGATGTAATATGATGTGTTTCCTACGATGTCTTTTTTTCGACTAGATTCGCCTGCTTGAATGTTCAGCCTTTTAAGCAAAGCCAGCTTGAACACATCATTCATCAATTGGACTGAACCATCGTTGTGGCAAAGATGGACTGTTGCACATAACAGATTAATAACCTGTACTCTTAGAAGACGCCTAACTACTCAACCTACTCGCAAGCTATGAGCATACATGTATCAAAGATCATTATATAACTGAACCATTAGTGCTACATAAGATTGAAGATCACATGGTCCAGCTAGATATGTACAATATGAAATTACATATTATTTATTTCGTAACATTTTTTATGGCTAGTTAAATTATTAATCTTGGAAATTTACATCCGCACACGAAGATTATGACTTTGTATGAAGAGGCCACGTTTACTTGCTGACGAAAAATAATTGGCCATTGGTTGGTTTTACTATTACTATCTCCTTAGTATGTATGAACTCCTAATACCTATGGTGGATGTTAGATAAATTTATACTTATATATTTTATGTTTGTTTTAATTGTTTAAGTGTTGATGTGAAATGACAGGGTTATTCAAAAAGGGCATGTAATTATGTATAATAATTAAAATTTCACGATTTTATACATCTTTTTAAGTACATGGTTTTTAAAAAACAAACAAATATAAATGCGTACATAATTTACAATGACATTTAAAAATAACATAACCTAATGTTTTGGGACTTTTTTTTCAATAAAGCACAAAAGTATACCACAGTATATGACGCCTGCTATTTAACCCTTTCATTACGGCTCGGTTTGAATACAAATCATACTGTTAGTTATAAAACTAGTATTTGAAGCATAAATTAACTTATCTGGTCTATTTTCATATATCACACTGGTTCTTGTATCCTTTAGCTATCAGATTATGCATAAAAAACTATTCTAAGAAAGTAGCAAAACAATATATCACGTCAACCGATGTCAATAGTCGGGGAATCTTATGACGGCATATGCCGATAACCAATGCGAAAGGGTTAAAACATAATTCATAAGACAAAAGCTTTAAAGAATCTAGTAGTGTTAGCTATACTGCGATAATGTATATTAAATATTTTTATTTCTGTATGTTAACGACATCTACATTTATAATTTAATTCGAGTCCTATAAACTTTGCTAAAAAGCACCTGTTGTTACTATTTATGCACATTACAGGTATTTACATAAAATGCAATGTGTACAGTATTTCCATTAAAGTAACGTAAAAATTCGTATGTTGTATACGCTATATTTATAAGCGTTTTGAATTGAAGTTTATGTATAAATGTCAAATAAAATTGATTTATATTAAAATACTTCTTATCTTGAATTGCACAGTTAATTTTATACTTTGAATCACACTGAGCCCAATTTATTCGCTTGCTGGAATACCGCGGTTTCGCCTTCAATAAGACACTCGTCACTTCTCCACGTTAATAAACATACTGATGAATGGAAGCTACTTAAATATTTTCACAACGCCCGGACGGAGACTGACGGCTGGCGACAGTGACAGTCACAGCGCCCGAAGACTACAAAGCGGCCATCTGGCAAACTATCCGCTCCCACATGACATGGATGGCTTTTATAACAAAATGAACAAAATGGACCATGCAAACGCCGCGTCTTATAAACCACTTAAATGTACAACTTAGACTTACATTTTTATGTGTGCGTCTCAGACGAGCGAACAAATAAAAGAGACAAAAGATCGCATGCTGGGGCTTTTCGGCAACAGTCTGAAATGGTTGTTATCAGTAGGGTAATGAGGAGGTATTCCAGCAAGTGAGTAAACAGCACTCAGTGTGATCTATGTTAAAACAATGTATCAAGTATTTCATGGATTTAAATTGATGTTGGAAAGTAATAGTATATAAAGAGCTTGTGAATAAATGTTGACTGATTGGATAATAAAAAATAATAATGTACATACTCTGAATATATACTATAGAGACATCTATCGTTATACCACGGTAACAATGGTATAAATACAACATCTTACGCGTGTCCGTTCAGGCAGTGAGATAGTCGAGTGGACTCGGTGGTGTAAAAGAACTGAGCAAAGGTTGGTTCCAAGGCTCGTGGTTCGAATACCGTGACTGCCGATATTTTTCTGAATGAATTGATGCGTATAAAAATTTGATATATAATTGTATGTGTATATTTAATTACTATCAAGTATTTATTTATATAATATTATAAATATTATAAGTATAAATTTATTGTTTAAATAATATGTCTAAATAAAATGACATAATACCTCGATGTGTCATTTCGTTGGTAATCAATTGTGTATTCGAGTCAAGTCCGCGGCAGGCGGTTGCAACTAGTGCAATAAAATCGAAAGTGCATCCGCCGACTTGCATCTCAGTAGTGAACCTAATGGGTCACGGTGCGTGCCTTCAGTTCAACAAGCTCAGCAAAGGGAGTCAAGAGAGCTGCGATGACTATAAAACCCTAAGAGTGATGACAAAACCATCATCAGCCTGTTGAACGTAGGCCTCCAGTATCAGTCTCCACTTTCTTCAATCTTCAGGCTACTCCCGCTATTATTCTGGTATCGTTAGTCCATTTGCAGGGGGTTGGCCATCGCTCCGTTTGCAAGTTCTTGGACGCCACTCTAACACTTTTCTTCCGCACCCAGCATCATCTCTTCGACAGACATGTCCTGCTTAACTAAAATTACCATGTGTCTTCCCATATCTGAAGTAAATAGTCGATACAAATTTCTGCTATTCAGCAGTCAGTTGCCATAGTTTTTTCCTTGTCCCAATATATCTATGCACCCGAAATTTCACATGTGAACATATTTGGTTACTGAAGAACTCTGGCGCAAACATCAAGGACAAGAAGTGACGGTTACAGCTGCAATTGGTATCCGAAGCATATTTAAGGTGATTTTATTAATATGTTTTTTTAATGAGATCCGATGATCAACCCGACGCTCCTGAGGCCTGGCCATTTGGCCCTAAAAAATGGGCAACCCGAGTACCATACCAATAATTTAAATATAATGTTCTGAAGTAGGTGCTAAGATGTGAAGCTAAAAAAATATGAAATTTTAATTTTTACTGTAACACTACAATATATTTCATTTTATACTATATTATATAATTAATACAAAGCTTAATGCTCTCCAGGCCTGGACCATTTGGTTTTAAGGAGCTACTCAACTCGATTACGATTTGCATATTTTACTCGTATTTTATTAATAACTAAATTTAATTACCGACACGTTTTCATTGAATATATTCAAGTATGTACCGCACAGTCCATGTTATTTATTCGTTGATTACACTCACAGGTCTTTCACAAATTAAAAATGTGGTAACGCTGCATGATTTCGTTTGACGTATGTGTCGATTTACAGAATATTTATTAAAAAAAATAAAATAGCATTGTACTTTGGTGACAATATTCGAATCTACAGGTATAATAAAAATATTTATCTGCGTAATATAAAGCTTTTATCCGTATAATAACTTCCACAACATATTATCTGACCCAACGATTTGTTATTCGTTATCTCCACCTATACTCTTAGAAAAAAATCCCTTTTAATTTTAACGTTATTATTATTTGAATCGTTTTCATAAAAAAAAGATTTTCAGGTATCATTAAAAAAATTGCAAATATTCACTTTAAGATATAATTATTATCAGATATAAAATAAAAGATTCTTTAGAATTTATTCCAAATATATTTTTTTTGACAAATAAGTATATGTGGAGTAAATTCTAAAGAATCTTTTATTTTATATCCGATATTATGGAACTCCACCAAGAAATATCGATCGAAAAAATCGAAATAATATAATTATTAAATATAAATATAAAAAAGTGTAAAGAAATCATCCTCTTGAAAAAAATATAAATAAATTATATGAATAAAAATCTGTGAGTCATATTTCCTCACAATATAAAATAAATAACACTGCACTACAACACACCACTGCCAACCACCAGAAAAGTTTCCGATACTTTATTTTCACTGAATGTAATCTAGATCAGTGGTTTTTGAGCGGTGCTGTGAACACTATTGTTCCTCAAAGATGTCCCAGGTAAACCATGATATATGGAATATTTAAAAAAAATGGTCGATGTAAGTTGAATTGATAATTCTATTGGATTCAAAATACAGTACTGATAAGCATTTTATTAAAGTTCATATATTCATGGCGATAATGCTTACAAGCAGTGGCAAATTTTTATTGTTCCAACTAAAATATTATACATGTGTTTTGTAGTAAGCAGTAGATTAAAACATGAAAATTTGTTTGCTTTGTCGTTAAGTTAAATCTGAAACAAGATTGTTGTTTGTCAAACATTCCTTATTATCGCTTCCAAGTTCTCAGTGGTTCCAAATCAAAGATATATCAACTCTCGGGCATCGCCCCACCAAACATACGGCGAGAAGTCATCACCAAGAAGGAGCTCTCCAAAGCAACCCACAACACACTCCACCCCATGTTTGGGTATCAAAAGATAACCACACGGCTTAAATCAAGAAGAAGTTTCCTACAGTCGACAACGGAACTGATGATACCTGAGGCCACCCTGTGGCTGAAAATGTGGAGAAGCGCAACTGAGGGGAATACTTGGATTGCCCCGAAAGAGGACCAAACCCCTGGACACGACCAGGGGTAGAATATGTGGAGGTCCATTAACAGACTTCGGACTGGAGTATGCAAGACGAGGACACAAATGAAAGCCTGGTAGTTTTACAGCGAACCAACTGAATGTGACTGCGACGTGGAGCAGACCCTGTCACACCTTCTGGAGTGTGCGCTGTGTTCGAGTAGCTGCACCCTGTCCTGATGATGGCTAAGAGTAATGCCGTCAACGTCGTCCACTTCTGGGCAGACAGGAATTGACCCTGTTGTTTCCGACACGATTATATATAGTGGTTCCAAAATGGTGAAGAGCCACTGTTTTAGTTGAACTCTTAAAGAAAATACAGCGTTGATTTACATCCCTTGTGACAACCACTCAATGCAAGAACAATAGAGTAATCACAAGTTATAAAACATTTCTTAAGTTATTTTGTGGTGTAGTATGGTGCTGCTGTTGGCAAAATATTATGTATATTTATAATGATAATAGGTTGATGACTAAAACTGAATGAAATGTGTACAATTTATTAAAAAATTTCCCATGTCTTCCGTATCACCAAAATATTTTTAACGAATCAATTATTTTATGAACCAATTAATTAAAATTATGCATTGTCAATAAACGGTAACAAATTAAAACTAAAAATATGATTATAAAAAATAACAATGTCAGGTATTTTATTTAGATTACACACCTGCCTGTTATCTTGATTATTAATTTTATTAAATTTCACATTTCTTTAATAAAATAAGTTACAACTCGATTGACAAAAATGAATTCATAGAAAGCGATACACGTTGTGTCAAAAAATAAATTTGTGAGATAAAACTGTCTTGTATTTTTTTAACAATTCCATTCTCAATGACATAATTAAGTTACTTATGCCATTGTGAAAAATAATAACCGTATATTTATTTAAGACCATTTAATTTAAGTCTTTACTTTTTATGGGTCTAACTTAAAAGGTTATAAACAGCTACTTTGTAATTGTTTTAAATAACATACGAATATATTGTAAACAAATCAATGATGAATAATAAGTGTTGTTAATAATCACGATCAAATGGAAAATGTCCTGAAACATTGCTTTAGAAGAAAACCATCAAAATGAACTCCTTAACTCCCTAGAGTACATTAAATTAAAAATATTTGGTATACGAGATGTTTCATCTTAAACCTTTTGCTATCATTGAATCATTTTTTGATGATTTCTTCTAACGGAATTCGTCAGCATGAGTCGGCATAAATGCGACTTTTATGGATCTCGTTGAGTGGAATTTCGTTCCATAGCTTACCCGATGTGTTGCGTCACCGCTGGGTGTCCATTTAGAAGGGAGTTCGCTGCCGACGACCTTTGAGCGTCATCTTCCTTTCTCTCGGGTCAAACAGACCAGAGATTCTCGTTATACTGGAATTGCCATCCGCCAGACTGCGATGCTTTAACTACAGACATAACACAATCGACTAATAGTAACAGTTGTACATCAACACATCTCATCAAACCCTGTATTTGGCCAAAATGTTTTTTTTTATTATTTTATAAGCAGACTCATGAGAGCACCAACAGAGGGATTTAGCCCAGTCTTCTTCGTAGTATCAATCCAGTGGATTGGTTTTTCAGCAACAAAATCTTGCATCTCGATCTCCACTCATCTCAATCCTCTGCAGTCCTCATCAGCTCGGCATAAGAGCTACAACTAATCTCCTCGAATACTTGCTGCAAATACTCCCGTCTAGCGCACCCTCTACAGTTTCTACGCTCAACATAATGCTCAATTATTTCAGCTAATTTTTCTTCATATATAAATGATATAAAGTGATTGTATGCTACTACTACTAAAGGTCTCTAATATTCAAGTAAAATACAAAAATTATTGGTAAGATTATAAATACACAAGGCAAGAAACACATATTCTGGGAGAGTATATCAAAGCCTTTTTGTGAATTAAAAAAAATGGAACAGCTGTTCATCCTTTGACGACGTACACTTACATTTTTCATATAAAACGTATCAAAGTTTCATGACAATCTGACGCGTAATTCACAACTTAAAGCGGCTTAAGTTACGATACTTGAGTGATAATAATAAAAATTTCTCTGAATTTCGTGTGAATAGCTTCTTTATACGAAAAAGTTTCTGTTAAAAAGTATTTTTCGTTACTATTTGAGAAAAATGCATTAGTACTACCAGGAATAACTTCCTCAAAAACTTATTGCATTTACTTTTTTTTATTATTTTCAGTGATGTATATATCTTCTTCATAACTTGATTGAAATTTTTCTCTCTTCAGGTGTTTTCTTAAGTCAAAATATGTATGGGATTAATAAAAGTATTTTTTTATTATTTTCTCTATTTATTGTATGTATGTTTATGTATATGTTACTCTATGTTTCTAAATATTTGTAGAAAATTGGAATTTCGATTCTGTATATAAATAAATAAATAAAAAGTCGGTCGTAATCCTATAATAGGCTCAATGCCACTCTCCCAGAATGACTAGTTTTTTGTCTTTATGTAAAGATTGTGGATGGTACAAATGTATCTTAATATATTTCTCGTGTCCAAATTAAATAAGATTGAAAACACAAATGCTAAACGAGCATCTCAAAGCCTTTTTGCATTTCAAAATTTTTTCTTGGTCGATAAATTATGGAAGAATACAATTATATATAAAATTATATTGTAACTTCGGTTCTGTGAAATAAATAAATATATATTTATATTAAAATTATATACAATATATATTTAAGAACGTAGATAGCTAAGCAGAAAATGATTGAGACTATCCATTGAGTATCCCTCCATTCGTAAAAATCACCATCACATAGTCTTTTAATATAGAATATCAATAGACGAATGTTTTCTTATGCGGGCCATTTACAGTGAGTCTCTTTAAAATCGGATGAAGCGTAAATTGCGAGCTATATTCGAAGTGGCAGATCAATAGTATTTTCCAATATATGATTCCATGAAAAGTAGTTCTTTAAAGAGGGGAAATTCAGAATGCATTCGAATAAAGGTAAGTGGATTAATTTTCTCAACTTGTTGCGGAGATAGAAAAATATATATTTTAATATTCACTCAGCATTATAAAATTATTCGCCATTTTATTTCAGCTAAAAGAACAATAACAAAAATGTTTAAAAAAAATCTTTCTCGTTCCACGATCTGGTTCTTAATAAAACACAAAAAGGCGATTATGTATAAGTGTCAGGTAATTTGGAGCTTCTTAATTATCAAATTTTACACAATCATGGAAGATTTTTTTTGTGATAGGAAAATTATTAATTACTGGTTTCAATGGATTTCGGCAGAGTCTAAATTCTTTGTTTGAGATGTGATATTTAAAAAAATATCTTATTTATTATTAACATTTATTTCCGTCTATATCCCTTTTATCTCTTTCTTATCATCTAGGCCTCTCAAGAATAGTATCTTTAAATTTTGCAGCGTATCACCAAAAATAAAAACGGTTATATTTAAAAAATATATTTCGATATTGATTCACCTTTGAATATCATATTTAATTTCACATTTAATTTGAAGTTCACTTTTGAAACATAAGGGAAAATCGCTTGTAATATTATCCGAAGTCAACCAGAAAATGGAATTCCACAACTAACTCTTGCTATGTCACACGCGATTTATACGTAATATTTATTTCAATTCATTCTGACATGCGACATTAACATAAAACAAACTGTCGGTAAAAATTCATGCATTCAAATACTTTATTCGAAAATCAAATTTTATTTCAGAATATTCAGTACTTTACATAAGTAGATACTTAAAATACCTAAAGTTCTTGATTTGATTCTTAAAAAAAATATAAGTTCATAATTAAAATACCGATTTAATGTTATTTGTATCACAAATGTCATTTTTCTATTTAAAATTAGTTAACCAATAAAAAACACATATTATGCATTATAATAAACCATTAAATAACAATAAAAATCAAACAATGAAAATCAAATGAAATATTACAAATGCAAATTAAATAAAGAAAAAATATTTCAAGTAAACTACTACAGAAAGAATAATTTTCACAAAATAAATATGTAATGTAATATTAACAGTGTACACCGCCGTTTTATTAAATTAATTTTATCACCGCATATACAGACATTCATTTTTATATACAATACATATATAGATTTATTATTCAAAGTATCTTCATTTATTGTATACTTACATACATTTAATAACAATATTTGCATATCTCGAGATGTGAGTTCGTTATTCGGTTTAAAAACCGGAAAATACATTTTGTGAAACCGGTTTGTTACCATCTCTAGCACGATATCTCGATACAAAAAATATATTTTATTACACTCTTGAACTATTATGGCTAATTGCATGCAATATGAGGAATATTAATATTTTTTGTGACTACAATCCTCTTTAATACATGTACTTACTACTTACTTATATATATACGAATACTTTTGCTTTTGAATAATACATGGCGGTACAAAAGTAACGTAACAATTTGCAATTAAATTTTAATGAAATTAAATAATATTGATTCTTTAATGAAGGGGACTGCGATTCAATCAATAAAAGTGACTGTTACGTAAGATATTTTAAAAGTTTCATTAACTTTTTAATTGACTCTCGAGCAGGGTCATCATCATAACTACCACCACATCCGCTGCCGTAACTGGAGCATATAGCAATCACGAACTACCACCAAAAAGCTCTGTCGGCCACCATTATTTTAGCCTCACTCCACGGTTAGTGTGGGTCCACCAAGAAATGGCAGTTCCTTTCAGCAGAAAAGTTCCTTCCTTAATGCCACCGGTATGTTTTGGAATGCTCTTCGAGCGTCTGTGTTTCCTTCATCCTACGATCTGGATATATTAAAGAAACAGATAAATATATACTTGCAATCTCCCCAACCCACCATAAATACTAACACAACACACGTTTCCCGCATGCAAAAGTGCACTGGTCTCGACCGGTTGTAATCTCCTGCATGTGGTCTCCGCCTCCCGCAACTCCACCGAGTACATCCTATGTATTGTTCCCTAAGGCCTAACAGGACGGCGCGAGCCCCGGAGCTTAAAGAAAGAAGAGCAGAAATACCCTAATGAAATAACTTATTGGGGAAAAAACTTAAAGCATGTCTATGAAGGGCCTTCCGTAAATGTTTATAAAAAACACAAACCATTTGATGATCAAAAGTGAAGCAATTTTACTCCTTACAACAATCTTAGATGAGTAAAAAAGTCACCTCCTACACTTTAAGGTCTTCAAAATATTCACGAGTAAAAAAAACGAAGGGACCGCAAAAGGATATTTCATAATATTATTACAGGCCTATTTTCCTTTTGTCTTCTACATTGTCTTGCGAAAAGATTGACTGACGCCTTTCAAACAGTCAACATGGTTTTGCAGTGGAAAATTTGCAGTTACTGATATTCTTCGTAGTATCAATCCGGTGGATTGATACTACGAAAATTACGATAGTTCCCGATGCCCTGGAGGCCATCGGGAACCATCTTTCTTCGTAGTATCAATCCGGTGGATTGGTTTGCAGCAACAAAATCTTGCATCTCGATCTTCACTTTTCTCAATCCTCTGCAACCCTCTTTAGCTCAGCATAAGAGCTACAACTCATATCCTCGAACACTTGATGCAAATACTCTCAGTCTCCCGTCTGCAGTTTCTATCCTCAACCATCTCTTCCGCAATGTCATGAAGAAGACCATCGTGACGCATAATGTGACCGATCCATCGGGCTTGCCTCTCTGAGATGGTTCTTACTAGGTGCCTATCTTACTTGATTATGCTGATAACCTCATTGTTCGTGACGTTGTCTCACCAGGAAATTTCGAGAATTCTTTTGTAAGATCACATCTCAAAGGTCTCTTGTATTTTTTTATCACTTTCAGATAAGCAGCATGTCTCACAAAATATAACCCATATAATCAATTAGTTTCAAGTTCGCTATCCTTTAAACCGAGCCAGAGGTTGATAGTGTCAATCATGACTTGCTTCTCAGTAAGCTGAGCGCTTTCAATGCATCTGTTAAACTCATTCAAACTATTATGTCTACTGTAGTAAAAACAATGAATAGACTAATGAATATGAATTTTTCCCACTTAAGGCCTATTCAGGAGTAATACAAGGCACTGTTCTATACTCTCCTCGTGTCTATAGTTTGCCGATGACCAGATCACGTATTTCTTTCATTAAATATATCCGCAGACTGTATACATACCTCAATAGTATATCGATTTGGGTTTTTGTCAATAAATTAAAAAAATGTTTCTAGTAAATAAATAGTAATGAGATCGATGTCTTTCTTCCATTCAAAAAAATCTACTCTCACCAACTATTATTTATCTGGAATACTGATCGTATTGATTCAGTCTTCATCTTCCGTACTCACATAATTAATTAAACTACCCTTGTTTTTAAGCTTATAAGGGTTCGTTATCCGTCAAGCAAGTCAATTTCGCAACTGCATTTTTCTAGAACTCGTCTTGAAATCAAAATCAAATGTGTTATATTAGGTTTTCAATTTAGAATCTTTATTTCATTGGTGTTGTTATTATTCCAGAAATACAGTTCATTGTGTACCTAATAAATATGCAATACATAACTCGTTTTATTAACTCTTTCGCATCGGTTGTCGGCATATGCCGTCATAAGATTCCCCGACTGTTGGCATCGGTTGACGTGATATATGGTTTTGCTACTTTCTTAGAATAGTTTTTTATGCATCATCTTATAACTAAAGGATACAGGAACCAATGTGATATATGAAAACAGACCAGATAAGTACATTTATACTTCAAATACTAGTTTTATAATTGACAGTATAATTTGTATTCGAACTGAGCCTTAATGAAAGGGTCAATAACTGAATTGATATCTTTAGCTTTGTTGGAATATGGGAGTGTCTGCAATAGTACTTGAAGCGACCTCTAGTGACGAAGATTCTACCGACATATATGGAACATATAAGGCAAGATTATTAGATAGGCATAGATAAATTGATATAATTGATAAAACAGAAGTCCGCGACAGTTTTTATTTTAAATGTTTGGTAAACCTTCATTATTTACTATTTCGTTAAAATAAAAAAAATGAATATTTTAAGATTCGTCGAAGATCAAATTATCTGGATGCGAAAATGTAGTATTTTATTTTTTCATTGAAAAAAATAATAATTTTATAAATAAAAAATATTATAACTTTCGTGTCACCCCACAATCGATGATAAAGCCCATACATACGATCCGATGACTTACTTTCATCTTCAATATTTCTCACCACGCTCGACCTTATTCTATACCAATACTAAACAAAAACAAATAAAGAAAAAGTTTAATTTAAATATGTATATATAAGATACACATGCCTTTCTATCAAGCGTTGATATATGAAACGTAAAACTTCAATTAATATCTGATTATTATAAATCATTAGCTCAGATTTTTTTAATGTAATAGTGTATATAATACGATAATATTTGTAAAAATTAAGATTAAACTAATCTTCACAATTTCATCGATCACGACTAAGCATTGTATCTCAAAATATGTTGTAAAATAAAGAGAAAAAGAGATGGTCCATTTATGAGGAAATCTGCAAACCGTTTTTTTTTATATGTATTCTGATAGTTATTCTGAAGTCTCATCTGTGGAATTCTATGACGCTTACAATGCTGCATATAGAGTGTTGATCTGCCAACGTCATAGACTACAGCCCGAGATTCACGCATCATCCTTATTTTTACAGGCATTTACTATGAATGGGTGATCTTCACGGGACGACTTTCGTCTACCACCAATTTTAATTAATATGCTATGACTGTCATTTTATGGGTGAGGGATCAAATTCACACCAACCGGGGGTATTTTAGATCTCAGAAATAGATTAAAAAAAAAATTATAACCTTCGTCGGGGATGGAACCCACGACATTTACCTTACAAAGTAAACGCTTTGACCATTGAGCTATACCCGCCGGTTATACCCAGTACCCATTCTTATGATGTAATCTTATGATTCCTGACCATTTCTATCACTTTCACACGAAAAAAACATTTTAATGATTTTCAAATATCTTCTGATCCGTAGTGCTCCGTTGGGTAATTTTTTGAACGTAATAGTCGAGTTAATTTTTTTTAATCGATTTATACTCGTACGTACATGCGTAGAAAATACTAAGTGATACAATATTACATATATGTGTAAAGGATTGTATAAGTAGGTTAGGTTTAGAGAGATTCTCTTTTTTATTTTTTTCTATTTTTCAAATTTATTTATTTATATCTTTCAGAAACATTACAAATACAAATATATTTAATACGATCCTGAAATAAAATATAATACAAGCAATTTATAAATATAGGTATTTATGATTATTAACAATAATTATTAAAAAGTCCCAGAGCTCGCTAAACCGAAGACTGCACGAAATTACTTTGATAAATAAATTCGTGGAGCTCATGTCGAAACTAGGCTTCTCTCAGGTGGAATATATTCGAAGCGATATGGTTGAACAGTCTGATCACTCTCCTAAGAGGCATAGTATCTGGCAGGTTAGTATTACCCCTAGGAAGAACAAACAATCTGTGCCTTCTTATCGTTAAATAATTGTCAGGAACAAGCAAACCGATTTCTAACAAAATATCATTATTTATATTAGGCACTCACATAAAAAAATCTCCGTTTGTTCGAGTAAGGGCAGAATTCTCAAGCCTATCGATTAAAAAATTGACAGTCCAATAAAACCCCAAGTTAACAATGGATCCTGAGTCCCGACGTTCCATTCAATATTTAAGTCATTTTAAAAAATATCTCCTTTTTATAGTACCATAAGTAGTCTTAAGCATTTAGGTCATATAAATAACACACAATTGCTGATCTATTGCTTATTAATATCAATAGATATAGAGCTTAAATAATTTTAAAAATTACTATTACCTTAGAATTCCCCCGATTATTTGAAATCATTGTTATCCTTTGTCCCATATCCGTTCCGTATCTGTATCAAATGGTCACCACAAATTGCCGCCACTTAGTTCTGTCAGTTTCACTGTTCATTCCTCGTTCTAAGGCATCTGAAGGTCCACTTGGGAACATATATATGTTTCTCGACAACCTTCCGAACAAAAGTCCGAGTATGTACTTGAAAAGAGGGTCTCTGCAGTATTCGAAGCATATTTTTAAGTGATTTATTAATCGGATTTTTTAAGGAAATCGGATCACTAGTCTGATGTTTCTGAGGCCTGGATCATTACTCGTTTTCTTTTGACATAAATGATTAAGAACGTTATTTTCCTTAATTCCTAGATAATTCTCTACAAATATTTTATTTTGTATTTATTGACTTAAATAATAACATCCCCCATCTTAAAAAAGGCGACAAAAAGTCGCCGGGTTTGTCATCGGCGTGTAGGAAGGATGCAAGAGCAGGTCGCAAAGTAAAGAACTTATTTAGAAGCACAATTCGCGTTTGTTTCCAATATAAGACTTTGGTTTCCATGTGGTTGGTTATGTATTTTTATATAAAATTAAGAGTAACATTATTAGAATTGCATGTCAGGCGAGCGAACAAAAATAAAAGACAAAAGATCGTTTATCGAAGCTTTTCGGTATCAGCGTAAAAGAGTTATATCAAGCTGATATCAAGAAGTTGAAAACTGACTAACACTCACTGGGGAGCCCAACCACCCCTTCTTCGTACCTCAGCTTTAGCACTTTGTTTCTCAGCCGGAGAATATGCGGCACCAGTGTGGGGTCGATCAGCCCACTGTAATCAAGTGGATACTGCCTTGAATGATGCATGCAGAGTCGTCACAGGCTGCCTCAAACCAACACCCATTTCTAAACTATACCCCTTGGCTGGTATCGCACCACCGAACATAAGACGCAAAGTCATATGCGCCGAAGAAATGCGTAAGGCAATTAACCAACCGTCCCACTGCTTGTATAATCAGATACCCCCAACACCAAGATTGAAGTCTCGAAGCAGCTTTCTGAAATCCACACAACCTCTCACATCCGGCCCTGAAAATGAGAGACTCCAACTCTGGCAACAAATCGCACCAGAGGATTTCATTACTCCAAGGGAAGGCCTACCAACTGGCAAGAGCCTTGACTGGCCGACCTGGAAATCCCTAAACAGATTAAGAACTGGAGTTGGTAGAACAAAGGACAACCTCGAGCGGTGGGGAATGCTTCGGCAGGGAGAGACACTATTGTGTGACTGTGGAGACCTGCAGACCGCCTCACACCTACGATGCTGCTCCATGTGCCCAACAAGTTGCACATCTCAGGACCTAATGCTGGGCAACACACGAGCTATCGATGTTGCCAGATATTGGGAAAAAATAATTTGACGTTGCTGACACGAAGAAGAAGAAGATCAAGAAGTTCTTTAAATATGTATTAAATTATATATAGGATTTATTGTTTGCATACGAAAGTTTGTATCTTTTGTTTTTAATTTAGTTTATTAATATATTAATGTTGTTATTCCATTTTTATTAGAAAATTTTATCATTAACAAACATTATAATTTCTAAAATATATTTTATGCGGTTTATATACTTTAAAAAATCAACTGTCATAATTTATGCGATTGTACACTTAGTACAGTAACAAATTATATGTATTGGTAATGCAGATTAAAAAAAATTCAACCTCCTCAATCCCCTTCACGCACACAACCACTTTGCATCCTTTATGGACGTAGCGTCTTATACATATCGAATCAAATATGATATCCTACGGAAACCGTAAAACATTACATCATAATAGTACTGAATTACGTTTTAATATCTTGCCATTTTAGTGAAATACATTTTATTACCTATGTCCAGTTGTCATTTCAAAATAAGTAACCCAAATTAAATTATTTAATTTTGACATTGTTAAGTTAATACAATTTTAATTAGGGCGTCATTAATATTTTTTAAATTAATGATCTGTGTGTTCGACTGGTAACACTTTTTACAATCGTTTTACAAAACGATAATTTCCCGCCTCTAACGATGGCATTAATTACGTTTGCTAACGACTTAATGAGATATTAATTGTTACAAAAGAATAAAATTATTTCTTAATCACTAAAGTCGCAAAGAAATGGCGTAGAAATTTCTTAAGAATAAAATATGCCGATATTTTGGTTCAATTTTTTTTTTGTGGCGCCAGTGATTTTTACTGATTGCATATGTTTCCTGTAATAAAAATGATTATGCGTTTTTAATGATATAATTTATTTTAATTAATAATATAACTCATAAATGTAAAATTATTTAATTAAGTTACAGCGAAATTGTTTTATTGTTTCATAAATCCTTGCGCCACTGCCCTTTTGGGCTTAGAGGCATTAGATACTATCCACCAAAACTAGAACAACATTACCTCTAGACATTAATTTAAGAATCATTTCTACATCAATTAACCATGATCACTGTAATACCTAGCTGGATTAAACCTAGCATTCATTAATTGAGACTTTCAGTTTCTCTTGTTAGAAAGACGGATGGAGCAATATCGTTGCAATTTGAGGAAAGTTCGATAGCCTTATCACGCTGGCAGACTTTGAGGTCATTTTTTATTTTTTATTTAAATATATTCCATCTTAATCTTGCTTTGATCCGTGACTGTTTTAATTTTTTTCACGGGTTCTTTCTCTGTAGTACTTTTCTGCACTGACCGCAAATATTAGAAAAGAACTTCAATTGGAATTCTCAGCTCCGATGAACAACACACAGACTTTTTCAGAAGCACATATATTTAATCAAACTTGACAAACTTCCGGCCCGGACCGAGTCACCTGCTTTCAGATACCGGGCTGCTAAGCACTCGTAGTAGGCTGTCGCCCAGCGCCACAAGTGGCAATCTACAGAATTAATGGCGCACCAATTATAGACAGCCATGTACATAACTAACGTCACACCCGTGACCGGACTTGTCAAAATACCAATATGGCGACACATGCATGACATGCAGGCGGACAAAAATAAGAGACGAAAGATTGTATATCGAGGTTTTCGGCACCAACCTGCAATTGCTATATCGAGCTGATATAAAAATGCATACACATACTTTTATATTGATACATTGTGTCAAGGAAATAAAAAGTGAAAATAAAACTCTTTGAATTATTTATTCAATATTACATTATTATATGTAAGATAATATCAATGATTGTTGTAGATCTGTTTATGTTGGAATTTTTTATGCAATTCAAAGACGTGAAAGAAATGCTTTCTCTATATTTATAATAAATGGATATGACAATTAAAGTTTCTCCCATCCAATTAAATTTTAATTTGTCTTCTTCTTCATTTTATTTTGTCTATAATTTGATAATTTTTGTATTGCTATCTTGAGGCTTGTTTCTATGCATTTCATTACATTTGTGAGCCTCTTTAAAAATATTAATTGTGTCTCCATCATAGCAGCCAGGACGTCTGGATACATTTGAGATTGATACAGTCATTGAACGTAAACGTTTCGACTGAGGAATGGTCACCGAAATAAAATCGTATTTTTTCTTGTCAAGTCCACGTTTAATTATAAAGTCTATATAAACAATAAAAAAACATTTGCTTGCAGCATCTTTATGTACGGCTGTGAGACATGGTGCTTATCTGAGAGTGATAAAAAAAGACTAGAGGCCTTTGAGATGTGGTCATACAGAAGAATTCTCGGAATTTCCTGGAGAGACCAGGTCACGAACAATGAGGTTCTCAAGATAATCATGGAAGATAGGCACCTAATAAGAACCATCTCAGAGAGGCGAGCCCGATGAATCGGTCACATCATGCGCCACGATGGACTTCTTCACGACATTGTTGAGGGGATAGTTGAGGGTAGAAACTGTAGAGGGCGCCCTAGACGGGAATATTTCCAGCAAGTGTTCGAGGACATGAATTGTAGCTCTTATGCCGAGCTGATGAGGACTGCAGAGGATTGAGATGAGTGGAGATTGAGATGCAAGATTTTGTTGCTGCAAACCAATCCACCGGATCGATACTACGAAGATGAAACAACGAAATATATAGATAGACCCGAGACTCTTTCACTGTAATGCTGCATCGCTAACGACCTTCATCTCGCAGAAGATGTTTCGCTTACTTAAAATAACGTTACACGTACATTTTCAGCACAAATATTAAATGCGTGAAAATTATACCCCACGATTTATTCCAAAAGCACTTTTAAAATATATAAAGTATGTTGTAGACGTAGTTAAATAACATAATTTAGAGCTCTTTAACTCTTTCGTTACGGCTCGGTGGAATACAAATTATACTGTCAATACGGCGTGAATTTTTCAAACCATTTTTTTGCTTAAAACTAGTATTTGAAGCATAAATGTACTCATCTTACCTATTTTAATATATATTACATTGATTCTTCTATCCTTTCGCTATCAGATGATGCATAAAAAACTATTATATTTAACAAACATACATTAGGTGTTGGCATTGAAGCATGTGGTTTACAGAAAAATCGCTGCTGTGACGAAACTTAACGATATTTATTAACATACTTACATAGACCATATCTAGGTTGATAAAGGGAATGTTTGCACTTACAATTTTCTACCGTAGATGAAACAATAGTACTGAAAGTAGCAAAACCTTATATCACGTCAAACGATGTCGAATTAAAAAAAAACATTGAAAATGACGTTTTCATAAATTAAAAGCACTTCTGATAATTACAACGACGCCGCGTCGATAAACAATTTGTAAAATGTGATTTTCGTTATTTAATGTATCAGCCATGCTGGTTTAATCAATCGTATTAAGAAAAATGATTTTTGAAATTTTTTTAATGTGATGATACTTTATAAACCATATTTATACGAATATTCAACGACTGCATACAAAATTGCATACAAATCCAATAACTAAATCCATATCAAGCACTGCAATTTACGATATTTCATCAATTCATTGATGATGTCGACGAGTATTGTCATATAATCTAATAAACTTAACCCAAAAACATATATACGAGCTTACTAGAAATACTTTTTAAAACTAAAACTCATTTACACACGTAAATGTAACATTTTTTTAATGGCGAAGCGACAATTATACCTAAAAATTCGCCAAGTAAAGATTTTAACAAATAAGATGTAACATGTGACAAAAATAAAGGTAATATTTAAGGTACTTAATGTAATCACCAGGTGAGTATATACAATATCTTCAAAGGCCAAGTTTCTTGTCTTCTTACTTCTGTAGTCTAAAAAAAAACGTTAAGGTTATCAACTGACAAAACATGGTGAAACTGCATAATTATAATTTTATATAAATCTGTTATCTTTTTAATTAAAATTGTTATAAAATTATATTAAATTTTTAATGATTTTTTCATAATGTTTCAATATTCTGATACCTGATAGATAATTGAAGATTATATCAACATTTTTTAAATGTTAAATACAAATCATTTTTATGATATTTCTGTCATCAAAGATTCGGAGAAAAATAAACGGCAGACGCTGGGATTATTACGATGAAGATTACGTTTAATGAATCTTATATTAAGTGTGTGGATAATATGGAATATTTTTTTTAAATCGTGCGCGCCAAACAGCGACAATAATAACATTACCATGTCCGCGGCCGCGGCCGAGGAACAAGATGGCGGGAGGCGCCCCCACGCCGTGGCCCGTGAAGAAGCCGCGAAGATGCTCCGAAGCTCCCTGATATAAAAGCAGGCTGCGGTCCACAACGACGCATTCGCTCCCTCACGGCGACAACTACCAAAACAACATGAACGCCTTGACTGTGGTAAGTGTCCACTGCCACTTTCACCCCGAACCTAACCTACAGTTCAATCCAGTTCAAAATTACAAACCGAGTTTTAAATTTGTTCGAAATTACAAACCGAGTTCTAAATTTGTTCAATATTAAAAACCGACAGTTAACTCTAACGTCTTCGACGCGATCTCCAAAAGTGCAAGTTTCATCAAACGATAAAAAAAATACAAAACTCTTTTTTTATACCTACCAGTACAAATTATTTTCTTGTGATGGCAACTCTTGAAAACAATAAACGAATGAAGATTTTTATTTTGAATATTTTATTTCGAAGAAGCTTTTCCTGTGTTGGAAAAAACAGTGTTTTTTTTACTAATATTTATTTTTAATTTTAAGTGGGGATGTATTTTGTGTGAAAGCTTTACTATAACTTTTGTGAATGCTAACGATAAATAACTCCATATTTTAACGCCAATTTAGGTAAAAATATGGATTAATATTTATTGAAATATATTTAATTCGAAAATATCACGTTAAATATATATTATAAAATTAATATATATTTTTATGATGATATTTTATTTATTTTATTAATTACGTTATATACTACACATGTATTTTTTCATATCGAAACTAGTTTATAAAAGTCTAAGGATATTAAATTCAAATCATCTACAATTTGAATTTCAAAATTCGAAAAAAATCCAAAGTTAGCAAAACGAATCGGCATGAAATATTTGAATGGTACCTATTGAATTTTGCATTATTATTTAACGTATTCTTTTATGTTTTTTGGTGAAATTAAGTAATAATCATAACATCGAATATTGTTTTTGAATAAAAAACGCATATTTTGCTTTTTAAATTAATATTATAAAAAATATATAGCTTCAAAAGTGATTGCTCAAATTTTCAACTAAAACACTGCAATAAAAATATAATTATCGCAAATATAATGTGAGTCATGTTATAACAATTTGTTTGAGCTCTAAGACTCAATATAATAAAAATTTAATTCAACAATTATGAAAACTCATTACACAGGTAAAAATAAATATTTGTAAACAAAGATGATTTTTCAAATATTAATTATTCGATTCGTCATAAAAAAATATAAAAAAGTAATAAATAACAATACTTGGAAGCTTTAAATTTTTTTAATAATTTATTTACAAATAATTTAATTTAAAAATTAAATTATTAATTTATTAAGCTGTTTCATTTTCATTCGCATATTGGTATCGTAAAGCGGTGCACTATGATATAAAAATTGCATCAATAAGATTTTTTCCTGAACCATAAATAATTGCTGATGTAAAAAACAATATTTCATTCATGAGTGTTTGTTGTTAAAAAAAATACCTATTCCGTGATTGTTTTTGTGTAATAAAACAGAAGAACGTTCGTGCTTAGAAAAGTAAAAGTGGCAACACCGTTACAATCACCCGCCATAATAACCGACCATACACGGTCGGGAATCTTATTTTTATAATTCAGAAGCAAAAAAATAATAAGATTAGAATGGGCCGGATGCAGAAGTAGGCAGTTTGCCAAACAAAAAAATAAAAAGAAAAAAAAACACGATTATTAGAATGCAACCGAATTGGCACTTTCTAATTCACTTATTGTAATATGTATAAAATTATAAAAACGACATCTGAACAAACAAAAAGAATCGTTGTCCAATTTACATATTAATTTACTTGAGCTTTCATTTGGAATTGAATTGATCGTGACTGAGCGGGCAGAGTGATTTACTTAAGATATATTATTTTCACTTTTTTGACCCATTGTTTCGCTGAAAGTATTTTATCATCTTCCCAAACCTTCTCTTGGATTTGTAATTTTCTAACATTTCTTATGAGAAAGAATCTGAAAAGTATTTCTAAAGAGTATTCTGAGATTCGAGGTCAAATCGCCTGGAATCTAGGTCCCATATGATACCACATTGATAGACGCAAAGTGCAATTATATTAATTTTTACTTGAAAAAGTGGGCCAAATAAATATATATATACATATATACATCAACCAACTGCTTATTAAATATGAACAACACTAATTGCAATGTCACATTGTTTATTTATGAAATTAAAGAATTCAGCATTAAATTATTTTTCTCTTCGGTATGACAAGCTTTTCTCTTAATTAGCAAAATAATGCACTTTTATAATTAGTTTGTTGACGTCATATTTCACTATTTTTTGAGGAATACTTTTTTATATTTCGGTTAATCATCTTGTTAACATTGATTATGTCATATCCAAATTTACTTTTTTTTAATCAATAAATGATTATACATCATATTATTATTTTACCTTTGTCCGTTTATTTCTTATGTGTTCCTCAACGTAGAGTTATCATACATTTATAAGTAAATGTAACTATATTTTCGGCTCAGGCAACTCGTACCTTTTCACGTAATTCCATTATTTTTTCACGATCGGTTTTGTCAAAATATTTTGTAACATTTTTGTTTTTGTGTCTAGTGCGCGCTGGTGGCTCTCGCCGCCTGCGTTGTGGCCGAGCCTCCATCAGGCTACAACTATAACCGCCCCAGCGGCGGAGGCGGCGGCGGCGGCGGCTACAGCAGCGGCGGCGGAGGCGGCTTCAGCGGCGGCGGCGGCTTCAGCGGGGGCGGTCTCAGCGGGGGCGGCAGCTACCAGGCCGTGAGCTCCGGCTACCAGACCTCAGAGGGCCAGAACGTCGACCCTCAACTCCTGGAACAGATCAAGCAGATCCTCTTGAGAGAAGAATCCCAAGCTAGCTCAGGAGGCGGTGGCGGCGGCGGCTTTGGAGGCGGTCACTCAGGTGGTGGCGGCGCTCCATCATCATCTTACGGAGTTCCTTCTTCCTCTTACGGAGTGCCCTCTCGCAACCAGAGAGTCGTCGGCATCGATCTTGATGGAGTCCGTCAGGCTCTCCAGGTCGCGCAATACCTGCAGCAAGGAGGCGGCGGCGGCGGTGGCGGCGGCGGATACCCAGCGGCTCGTCCCTCAGGATCTTACGGAGCTCCTTTCTAAACACTTCCACCTCATCCAAATTCCGATATCGATGAAAAATTCAATCTAAGTACGATAGAACGTCTTATCTAGATTGAATGTTTTCAAGGTCGGACGGTGTCAACGCATAAACAATCAAGAATAAAGGAATCCATGAAAAAACAATTATATACATTCAATTACAGAAGTAACAACAGTCTCATCAATCGAGCTGTCAAATCTGCTTTATAAGTAGTATTTAGATCGGCTTTTGAATTGATTTTAAATGTCATCATCAAGCTAAAGCTTCCGTTCTGTCAAAAATATTGTATCGAGTGACCAGAAATTGTGCTTTTGATTCATCTCATGCGCCATAGGCATTCGATTGTATTGGTTTCCATGTAATCGGTTCAAGTTGTTGTTGGTGGTTTCTGCGTTGATGATCACATCCAACTGATTCCACTGCATCTTGTCCAAGCCCTTGTCCTTCCTTCCTTTGCTCCCTCTTGATGTCCCCGACCACAGCGCGGATACGCCCTGCATTTGTATAAAGCATTCTTATCAACTAATTTTAAGTTTATTTTTATTTTTTATATATTTATAAAGAGAAAAAAAGAAAATACATTTTTGCCACCGTAAAAAATCAAACAATGTCTTTCTCTTCTTAACCCTTCTGTATGCGTTACGTAGAAATCAACACTCTCCATTAATAATGAATCATACTATTGTACAATCAAACATCCAATAACGCATTTTTTTATCTGTAAAAAAGATATTTCCTATACTGTTTGCGGTTTATTTTTCACAAAAAGATCACTTGTATGTTCTTATATCATCCGATCTTATGAAAACGTTGAACAAGGGGCTGACTATCTATTCAAAAGTTAATGTTAAAGGTTGTCTAATTGTGCTGGTCGAGAATACAAATTTGACTTTTCAAGTAATTATTTTTCACCTCCATGTTTACTTAGACGGAAAAAGTAGTTATAATTAATAAAATTATTTATTTAGTTAAAATTAACACACCATTGACATACAAGAGTTTAATTAGTAAAAATATATGTCATGACACTGAAAAAGACATCAAACATCATTTTTTATGACATTTCTCTTATCAATATTGAAGAAAAAGAAAGGGCAGACGCTGGGATTCAAGCCGTTCGCGGTTCGAATGCCATTTGAACCGTGAACTTTGGAAGCTGCCAGTTCTTGACCGAAACACAAACACCGTATATATATGGATGTGTGGCAAATGGGTGCAGGAAGAATTATATATTTAAGTTCAGATAGGCAACGGCCATTGTTATAAGTCATTATTTACATGAATTGTTCTTATTTAAACTGAGTCAATTAAATCTAGAGGTATTTCAACGCTCCAACCTGAAAGTACTACAACATATGGCAGATTTGTCATTTATATAGAAATAAGAAGTTTCTTGGTGTAATACCGACGTATTCTATATAAAGCACAACTAATCTTTTAGATAGATACTAACATTCTCCTCTCTAAGTTGACGTAATTCAGTCGCGTGGTGGCAGGATGAGGAGCAGATTAACAACACAAAGACTTTTTCTGAAGCACATTGACATATATATTTCGATAAATGCAAACTCAATACATTTAATACTAGAAAATATATTTCATTTTTGATACTTTAGTATGACAAAAGCCCAAGGACATGAAGAAAAATAATTAAAGTTTGTTTTCCTGTGGAAACTGCTCCCTAGATGGCGACAGACGCTTTGTGTCTAATGCAGGTGTTAGTGGCAAAATATTTTTATTAAGGCTGAATGATTAATGCGTAGATATTACATATTTCAATATTATGACGTATATCCGTTAAAATATTAGTTACACCTGTATGATGCAATAAATGTTATTAATATTACGTAACAATTAATAGCTCACATTTAATCATGTCTTATTGTTGCTATAAAAAACTTGTAAATATAATTATAGTCACCTAATAATCCCTCGGAGGCAATGTAAAGAATAATGTAATTGTTTTTTTAACATGGCAAGTCTATGTTTGCTAACAATGTTATGTGTGTAACAATTTGATAACTTTTGATGTAATTTGATATTTTCTTTGTCAAAGATTAACCGGCTGGCAAAGCTTAGTAGTGAAAGCCTTTGCTTACCGAACTGAAAGCCGCGGGTTTGATCCCCGAAATATATCGAATAATAATTTAGTTGATCTTTATGCTTTATAAATAGATCCAAAACGAGGATATCCGCAGAAGAACTCAAGTAGTGGAGGCTACCCAACAAATAGGCTCACTCAAGTGGCAATGGGTAGGACATATCTGTCGAATAGATGACGGTCGAAAGGGAAGAAAAGTGTTGAAGTGGCGCCCAAGTATTGGCAAGTGAAGCGTTGATCGACCTCCTGCAAGATAGACTGACGACATTAGAAGAATAGCGGGAGTGGCCTGGATGCGGAAGGCAGAGGATCGAAGATCGCTCATGCAAATTCACCGGTTGGTGTGAATTTGATCCCTCACTCGTAAAATGCCAGTCATGGCCTATCAATTGAAATTGGTGACGAAAGCCGTCCCGTGAAGACCACCCATTCATAGTTAATTCCTGTAATAATAAGGATGATGCGTGAGTCTCGGGCTGTAGTCTATGACATTGGCGGATCAACCCTACACATGCAGCGCTTAACCATATGCACCATGGTAAGCGTCATAAAATTCCACAGATGACACTCCAGAATTACTATCACCATCTGTCAGTATTCTACTGTGTGTGTTTACAAAAAATAAAAATAAATGGACACATTACCAAATTATATTTTGATATTTGATTTACATAACTTTATAAAAATTGAATAGAATTTTAAGCGTCAAAATAAATATTACAAATTATTTGTTTATGCGCTATTCAAGTAGGTACGGCAATGAAGGGTACTTGAGTGTTATTATTTATTTTTTCATTTTATTTGTCATGTGTATTCAGCAAGGTTGCCAGGCCCTTAAGACAATCATCCATCATAAGCTGCTGTTGACAGCACATGTCAGAAGTAAACTGTGAGACGTCTCCGAAACGAGGTTAAGTCATTCTTTCATCTCCATCCATCTCTACGGGAGTTTCTTGAGCAGGTGAAGAAACGAGGATAAACACATTCCTCATGACGTCGCTCATTACTCATATTTATCTGACATGGAGGAGAATGCCGACAGAGGGAGAACCTTGATGACTCTATGCCTTTTGTCACAATTATTTCTAATTGATGCGCACCGGTGTACAGAGTCAGTGGCGTAACATGACTGGGATACCTGTGGTAGTCCCCTAAGTTGATGCCCTACAAATGAACAATATTATGAGCAAATAACGAAATCATCACTTTTTTTATGTAATTCGTAAAAAAAAATTTTTAATCTAAGAAAAAAATATAAAATATTAATTTAAAGGTCGGGTTGCGCTGTCCTTTAGGACAAAATGGTATTGCCCTTGGGAGCGTCGGGCTAATCATCCGATTTCATTAAAAAACGATTAACAAATCACCCAAAAATATGCCTCGGAAACTATACAGCCACCACTCTTTAAGCACTCTGACTTTCGATCTCGAGGTTGTCGGGAACCATATACGTTTGCAAATGGACCTTCAGTTGCAGATATGTTATAGAACGAGGAATGGAATTACCACAATGACATTTTAATTTAGAGCAACCTAACTTGACTATCTTCTTCTTCTACGTCTTTGCTGAAGCTTATGGTCACCACGAATTTCCGCCTTTAAATTATGTTGATCGCCATGTCCAATATCAGCTCTGCACCGGCAGCTTCACTAAGTACATCTTCAAATAGTTACCAGCAGGCAGCAAGGAGTTGAATATTAGGCAGCTATGATCTGAAGCATATATTAGCGTTGTAAGAATACCTAATAGTTCACCTGATATACTTTTAAAAAATCGATCCCGAGCGGTTTGTTCATCGCAACCTAACTCTACTGTAAATAATATAATGTACTCGTATTTTTAAGATGACATTAAAAATTGTCAATCCTATTTCAGCAATTTACGTAAACCTTTATATTTTTGAACATCAATCAATGGAGAATTTTAAAATTTTTATTTATTTATTATATATTTATTATATCCCAAGTTTTCTATTAATTTCAAGCATATAACCTCGCCAAAATATAGTAAGATAGGTAGAATAATAAGGAAAAATAATCAAAAAATGCAAATACCTCTAGTTGACTTGAGACTGATCCATCATTCGTTAATACGCAGTGAACCTAACCCATTCAAAATAAGACCCTTTATTAACAAATTTCGATCATTTGTGGATGTCGCACGAATATCAGACTATGCTTATCGGAACATTGAACATGGAGGGCTTTGCTATTCACTAGATGTTATAAAATCAACACTGAGATCTTTTCATAGTGTAAATTATTGACATTATTTTAAAGAAACAGTTTAACCTCCTCCCCATTAAAAATCGATATGAAACATTACGAATGACTTGCACAGTTAACAATCGTCAACACGACTCTGTTTCTTGCTAATATACAATAATATTAAATAATTAAATTAATCACTAATTGCATTTTTTTGTTAGCCCTTTCGCATCGGTTGTCGGCATATGCCGTCATAAGATTCCTCGACCGTTGACATCCTTTGACGTGATATATCATTTTGCTACTTTCTTAAAATAGTTTTTTATGCATCATCTGATAGCTAAAGGATACAAAGATACAATGTGATATATGAAAATATACCAGATAAGTACATTTATGCTTCAAATACTAGTTTTATATTTGACAGTATAATTTGTATTCAAATCGAGCCGTAATGAAAGGGTTAAACACTATTGACAATTTATATTGATTGTTATCATAATGAGTTCCTTAAATATTCTTTTTCCGAGACTGTAGCAACGTGCGTTAGGTCAGCTCATGAAAAAATATTCTTACACAAATTTAAATTACAGATTTAATTATTTATGTTTTTTTGGTATATTTTACATGATATTTTGATTTTTGGAATTTATTCATTGAATCAAATGAAAGTTGAGTTTTTTTGACGTCTCATTTTGTGGAACCAGTATATCGCGTAAAAAATGATAGAATGTAGTCTTATTCAGGCTTTGGCATAACATAAATTTACTGATAATTAAAATGATTATAACACAATATATTTCAAGAAATCGGTAGATAAAATGTACTTGTAAATGTAATATAATTCTGAGATCTGTCGACATTAGTACTTTTCAAAAATATTTTTAGTTGGCACATTGGTACGTATTGAAATACGCATTCTATGACGTTTCCATGATTATTCGGCGTATCTTTCATGAGCAGCCCTCGCAAGTCAGTGGCGCCGTGTTCTGTCTCTGGCCGGTAGCCTCCAGCCTCCGATGATCACGTCCGGAGGCAGGTAAGTGGTGACCGGTGGGTACCACTTTTACTTGTCATTCTGATTACTCGGCCGAACAAGAAGAAATGGAGGGAGAGAGTGATATCAACATCCTCTTCAATCAGTTCTAAGAACGAAATGATTTTGATCCACGATTGTAAAACTTGATAACCAGAAACTTTTGGAAACGTTTGCATTTATCGATTGGTTGAAAAGCCTTTTCATGACATATTCATGTGAATAACTTAATAAATTGATTATGTATATTTCTAGCATTCATTTTGAGATCTATTTTGAATAATAAATAGTAGTACTTTTTAACTTGTTTTATCATGGATCGCTGTGGATACTGATAAACACGTACTGGAATACCTCAGCTTCGCCCTCAATGAGAGCTTTGTTAGTTTTCCGCATACACCAACGTACTGATGAATCTTAATAAATAATTCATTTAATAGAATTACAGTAGGATACGAAGGAGAGAGGGGATGGGTGGGCTTAAGCGTATTACGGAAAGTTTTAAGAATTATACAGATCATCTTCTACTGTTATACTTACAGTCCACATACTACTTGATTAATTAAATACTAAATACTACTTAAATAAATTTGAATAAAAAAAGTCAAGCTCGTGTGGTATAAGACCATTTTAGAAATAACAACAAGGATCTTGCCTGTCGAGTTCTTCCTACAACAACGCAGCTTCACATCGGAAAGATCTCCGTATATATAAGTAGTTCGCAATCCTTACGAGCGTACAAATAACGTTCGGTTTTAAAAAAGGTAATTTTGATTTAAGATTTCCAGCTACAACCATTCTCAATACAGTCAGGGGAAAAACTGCTATTAAATTATTCAATACTGCGACTAATAATAAAGCTCGATTGGCAGTTTTAGAAGGCTTGGCTTGAAGAGTCTCACTGGAGAGCGAGAGGCGAGGTTTCGGACATTACGACAACTCTTGATGGATCATCATCTCAGGCGGTGAGTTTCATTTCGAATGGTCACTCGACTTTTTGTGGCCGTTTTTTCTGTCGAGAGAAAACATCAGTAGTGTACAAAGTACCCAAGCACTTACATTCGGTTTCTGTAAGCCAGATCTGGTCAAACAAATACACAACTCCATCACCCATATCCGCTCCCTAGCTGAAGTATAAAATCGACACCGATTTCGTACTTTGATTGCTATGATCCATGCCTCATCCCAAGTATCTGCTGATATCCTCCTCTTTAAGTTGAGTATACAGGATGACCGGCTGCAGGAGGAGATTAATAAGACAAAGAACTTGTTTTCGACGCAATATTCGCGTTTATTTTAAATAAAGACTTGATTTCTACGCCCGACCGGTATGGCATTTCGCCGGTCGGGCGCGAGTCAATTGACAACTGCCGGACACTTTGACATGCCGCGATGCCAATGATCCCGGCAAAAAAGCAAATTAAAGATGACAGTTGCACCAACATGAAATGGAGCAACTGTCATAACAAATAAAATGGCGTATGCAAAAGCCTGCGTAATATTCTACAATTAAAACTAACATTATTAGACGTGCATGTCAGGCGAGCGAACAAAAATAAGAGACAAAAGATTGTCTTCCGAGGCTTTACGGCATCAGCCTAAAAGAGCTATATCAAGCTGATATCACTGCATACATCGTATGTATCGCTTATAAGCACAAGTGTGTTGGTATTATCCTGTATGTGTTCACATTATATATATTTTTTGTATATTTTGTATCTTTTGTATCAGGTCAATGTTCTTAATACGGGTATTTAAATTAATAAATATGTCGCTTCTGATTAATTTCCTAATTTAAATATTATCTCGTATTTATTTGCATGAATTTTCGTTTTTTAATTATGTTTTTTTTAAACACATTTTTTTCACCAAATACGTGTATTCTGTATACGTAAATAACAAGCGACTTTTCATATCCTGCGGTCCGTTTCCTAATTATTTAATGTGGATAGTTTAGCATATCTGATGTGAAATGACTACTTATATACACATTGAGGAATCGAGGTTTATAAAAACCAGTTATCTTACATTGTCAGTGACAGGCCAAGTCATCTCCACATATAATGTCTTCAGCCAGCAGATTCAATAATTAATATGAATAACTACGCGAACCGAAACCAATCAATCCAGAAGAAACAAATCGAGAAATCTAAATGTATCTAAATCTTAACAAGATACAGTAATTAAACATATAACCATCGATCTTTTAATAGATGTGTAATTGTAATTGCATTTGGTGCATTTTTTGCTATATAATAATTTAAAAAATATATTTTCGTCTTGATCTCTGTGTAATATTCGTAATCAATCTGTATTAACATCAGCATGATATAGCCCTTGCTGACTGGTACCAAAAATCTCGATGTACAATATTTCGTCTCTTGTTCGCTTGTCAGACATGAATGTGTCCGCCATATTGTCATTTTTGGACTAGTTACATAGACCGCCGCTTGTGGCGCCGGTGCGACAGCCCATCACGAGCGCATCAGTCGTGAGCCGTCCATCGGCGAGTGCATATTGTATTTTGGCCCACATTCGGGCCACAAGTTTGTAAAGTTTTTCGTAAATATATGTCAATATGCTTCTGAAAAAGCCTGTGTATTATTCATCTGCTCCGAATCATGCCCTCCCGCGATGGAATAACAACCTTTTGAAAGAGAGGAGGATGTTAGTATGAATGCGGCTACCTCGTCCTACAGCCAAACACTTCTGTCAGCTCATTGTAATTAAGTTCCACCAAATATTCTTCATAATGAACCGTCTTTCAGGATAACGAGAAGCTTTGGATTGACAAACAGGCGGCTTTGGTTTGTGCGTTTCTGCGGCAACCACCCCTAAGTTGGATCAATCGATTATAGATCTCTTCTTCTTCGTGTCAGTGACGTCAAATTGCTTCTGCACAATATATGGCGACGTCAATGGCCCTTGTTCTGCCCAGCATTAGGTTTTGGGATAAGCTAGTCGGGCACATAGGGCAGGATCTTAGGTGTAAGGCAGTCTGCAGGTCATTGTAGATAAAAAATCACAGCAGATTCATGGTTTCGTTGGTTAGACCATGATAATGTTAGTCCAAGGTTGCTGAGGTCCTATTTGATGCAATTCTAAGAATGTGTCTCGGTCCTATCGGGCATGTAGACACCAAAAAAAATTCACGCATACATCACTTACGCTCGTATTTTCGGTGAGAGTCTTTTCCATCTCTATTTCCTTTTAACTGGTGACTCCGATTGTAAAACCTTTCAAGGGTTCCTTCTCTTTAGCGCTTCTGAGCAGCGGCCACAACTGTTCAGAGGGGGCTCTCACTAGACTTATCAGTTGCTAACTGATTATAAGCTTGATGAGTGCATTATCAAGGATACTTAATTTTCCTCCGGTATGATGCAAGTGAAGTGACCCAAGTCCATTCCTAGTGCTTGGATTGAAATTAAGATAGAAAATTGATTTGTCAAGATTTAGTCTAATTATAAAGAAAAAAATGATAAATCTGTCATGTTAGTTAATAGTTAGCTCACCATTTACCTTTTATACAAATTATGCCTAATTAATTACAAGTAATTTTGAATGATAATAATGACAGTTGGGTACCAGTACCGTAAAGCCAACATCAGCTATAATAACTTTGACAACGTATAAAAGGAAAACTTCATATTAATTGAAAACATCTAATTCATAATAGATGACAAGTACTTGATCACAGAAGAAATGTAATATTTCAACTCATTTAACATTTAAATAGGATAGATTTCAGCATTAACTATAAAATTTGTGCTACAAATATCATATTTTCAATGTTTTTTAGTTGTTAAGCATTTATATTTATGAATTTCCTTGTAGATCGCAACAAATGAAACAGAAACACATATTCCGATTTAAACTATCATTTAAGACAATTTTTTTATCATATACGCTCTATATTTGGAGCATATGGACACCACAAATTGTCGTTTCACTGTTCTGTAACCTCAGATATTCTATGCCTTGTCCTAGAACACCTGTATACCCGGAGGGCGTCATGGGAAAACATAGATGGTTCACGGAAGCTTCCAGGGCAAGAGCCTGAGAACTTGCATGGACTGGCATTTACTTAAATAAATTTAAATAAATCAAGCTTGGTCGGGATTTGAACCGACAGCGTCTGAATAACAAACAAACGCTTTAACTACTGGAGTATGCCGCCCCACATAGTCCCTCTTAAGACTCATTTACAAACATTTAATGTAAGTCTATTTTATCTAGTTTTATATATGTATACACATTCAACAAAGTAAGATAATCCTACGTAACCAAACCTTACGTAATGTATTCCCTAATAATTCTTCTCCGTAGTATCAATCTGTTGGATTGGCTTGCAGCAACAAAATCTTGCAGGTTGATCTCCACTCCTCTCGGTCAGCTCAGCATAAGAGCTACAACTCATGTCCTCGAACGCTTGCTGCAAATACTCACATCTAGGGCGCCCTCTACAGTTTCTATCCTCAACCATCTCTTCCACAATGTCGTGAAGAAGACTATCGTGGCGCATGATGTGACCGATCCATCGGGCTCGCCTCTCTGATATGGTTCTTACTAGGTGCCTATCCTCCTTCATTATGCTGAGAACCTCATTGTTCGTGACGTGGTCTCTCCAAGAAAATCCACGAATTCTTTTGTATGACCACATCTCAAAGGCGTCTAGTCTTTTTTTATCAGTTTCAGATAAGCACCATGTCTCACATCTACCCTGATAATTAAAGTTTATTTTTTTTCCGTTTTGCGGTGAATTTATGGGCTCTTTTTAAAAATACTTTCAGAAACTTATATATATTATTTATCAAGAGATATTTTAAAAAAATGTGATGACGTTGATTCTTTATTATTATTTCGTATCCAATAAAAAAACGGGAATATTTTATAGAATCATTAGCATAATTTATGAATCCATTCCTTTGATATGAAAAGTGTTTTTTTTTTCATGTCCATTGTGTTGCTCCGTCCGTAATGATATAAAAGTGATATTAGATGTGAGATAGACATCTGTGGTAAAACAGGAAATCATATAATCCATGTGCGCATCTCACTTTGAATAAAAACAACAAATATGGCAAATAAACGAGCATTTATATTCATGATTATTTAGAAGTAAATTTGTCAACGCAAGCAGTGATTCTGATAAATAAATAAAAATGTTATTAAGACTATTCAACCACATTCTTTCCAATGTTTATATATATTCCACGCAAGGGAAGCCCAGTTCAGACGAAACTTTCTAGTCCATTTCTACGAATTGATTTTTTTTTACATTTTTTTTTGTATAAATATAATGTTTTCTAAGTTAATTTTTTACTTTAAAACCGCAGTAACTAAAATTGCGATGTTTTAAAAAAGTAAACAAAACAAAAATACAATTAATTAAATTGTTTATTTGATTTTATAAGCTGAACAAATTTTGTTCAATTTGTTTATAAATATGGATACAAAAACAACAACAAAAATTAGCGCATGGGTCCATCAAGTAATAATGTTTGTAATGACATTCTGCTAGTAAGTATTGAAATTACATCCAGCGCATGTGGCGACACAATACCGAGCGCTGGAGAATCGAAATTGTAACAATAAAAACCACGTCAAAAGTACGTCAACTTTTCATACACTAACTGTTTATAGCATTGTTCAGTCGCGCCCATGGCGTTCTTCTCCGCGCCGTAACTTGGTGTTGCATAAGTGGCAGAGGAGCGATGAGGCCGCTTTCTTCTTGCCGGCCGCGGCCCATCCGACTGTAATTAATGGCGGGTAAAGCACGACAGAGAGCCATTTCTCCAGACAGCAGGAAGTCAGCACACGAGCGGTTGGAAGTATCCCTCACCAGGACCGCACCGGGTTGCTTCATAGAATTATACTTTAAGGTCAAAGGCTTATAACTTATACATACATATAAGAGTATGACGACTATTTGAGGAATGTTAATTTGAGAATCGACTATTTATGACAAGTCCAGTAGTAATAGCACATCGTTAGCGTAGTTCTTATTAGATCACTAACATTGGGCGATGACCAAAACATGAATAAGTCATCGCCTGTTTTAGCAACAGGCTCAACCCGACACATGGCTTATTGCGTGCCGGTTGAGCCGATCATTAGGACCAAATGATACAGTTTTCAGGAGGGTCGAGCTTAAATAATATGTCTACGATATTCCGCTACAGCTTCTGTCTCTTCAATTTTTCCGGCTTCTGCCCTGAAAGTCTTCGAAAATCATATACGAGTATGCGTCCAGGTAGAAGTTTGACGAGGCATAGATAATGGCAACTGAAAAAAATGAGCGGCAGTAATTTGTGGTAATCATTTTGTTTAGATACAAATATGAGAAAAAATAGTATGCAGTTGAGTTTGCCTCAAATGTGAAGTTTATAAAAATATATCTTCAGCCCATAGTACGAGTAGTTTCAGTAATATGTAGGAAATCTCTTTAACTTCTCGTGCAATTTTGAAGTTTGTTATTCTTCCATAACCGCTTAACGTCAGAAACATACAGTTGCCTAAATTGGCATTATAATTTTACTACCGGTGACTATAATCCTCTCCTTGTCCCATGTCGTTCACTTTCTTGGCCGATTTCAAATCGTTTATGTTGACTAAGAATGAAAACTTTCAGAAATATAAGGAATAATTAATTACAGTAAGGTTATCAACTGACAATACTTGGTGAAACTGCATAATTCTAATTAATTCAATATACATATACTATACATAAAATTCTTTTTTCAACGCGTCAATTCAAGCACAAAAATAACGGCAGAAGCGGGATGCGAACCGCGGACCTTGGAAATCAACTATGCTTAGGTATTCATACCGCTCAGCCGACTTGGCTATTGCTATGCCTAGACCGACTGACGTTGAAACTAGTATTTATGTCATTGTTATCATCGTATGATAGATGTCGCTATAGTATATATTCAAAGTATGTATATTTTTATTTTTTATTATTCAATCAGTCATCATTTATTCATTATGACTATACGTATGAGTACATACTGATTAATTTAATTGTACCTGTTCATTCTTGTAACAAACTTGTTACAGCCAACCCTGCTATAATGTTTTCAAAACATCGAATGATTAGCCCGATGTTCAACACAGAACAACAACATAGAAGACGACTATGTGAAAAATCGCCGCAAGCACTTTATAATTGGATTGGAGCCCCAAAATACCTTCTAAACTTAATTTAATCAGTTCAAAGAAGAGCAATTCGTTTGATAAACAATGACACTCTTACGTCTAACCTGGAATCAATGGAACACAGGCGTAAGATTGGTTCACTTAGTCTTTTTTACCGATATTACCACGGTCGCTGCTCTTCGGAACTCAAAGAACTAATTCCTCCTGCACCCGGTTGTGGGTACAACCGACAAACTCGTCTTACACTTGCCGTACATCCATACACGATTAATGTGTGTCGACCAAGAACTGTCACTTTCCAAAGCTACTTCCTTAATGCCACCGGTAAGCTTTGGATGCTCTTCCAGCGTCTCTTTCCTACAATCTGGATCTCTTAAAGAAACAAATAAATATACACTTGCAATCTTCCAAATCCACACACAAACACGAACACAACATACGTTTCAAGCATGCAGCATCCAGCTTTCCTAACTGAGCATCATAGAGTGCACTGGTCTAGACCGGCTGTGCTCACAGCCTCACAGAGGTCAGTAACTTTATAGAAGATTTTTCTTTAGTCTTATGAAAGCTACTCTGCTTGCAGATGGCCGCTCACCTGTAATATTAAGTCATATATTGTAAGTTACTATATTTACATGCCAGTGTTGTAAATGGTGTCACGGCCTATCGTTCACAGACGATTCGTTCAACGACTCATCGGTAACAACGTGATGCGCACAGGACGTCTGGTGCATGGGTACATGGTGCATGATATTCTACTCTTATAAATTGAAAAATTAATATGTTAGGATTTTATATCGTAGATGATCCACAATATATATATATATTGATATCCTCCTCTTCCATTTATAGGACATCGGCTTACTGGATGAAGGATGCAGGATCAGGTTCACATTATAAACAACTTGTTTCTGTTTCACGATACATGTTTATTGTCAGAAACGTCGCCCGCTACAGGAACGCACAGGATGCGCGCACTGTAACGGGCGCGAGTCAAACTTCAACTGCCGGCCCACGGCGCGATCTCACATCTCCGCGGTACCAACTGCCAATACGACAGTCCTACCAACCAGCAATAGGCCAACTGTCATAACAATTATTTTGGCGTATGCAAACACCGCTTAACATTCGATGTAGATGTCACGCAAGCGAACCAAAATAATAGACAAAAGATCGCTTGTTGAGGCTTTACGGCATCGGCCTTAAGGAGCTATATCAAGCTGATATCAATATATTTAGAATTATTTAGTAAATAAAATAAAATAAAGTATTTGGCAGCCAGAATCAATTTTCAATAATATATTTTCTACATTATAATGTTAAATTTAAATGATTTCTTAATACATATATGTAATATGTATAAATGAATAACTTCTTTAAAACGGTGTCGCGATCTATCATCCCCAGACAACTGATACACTAGCTGTCTCGCTAATCTAACCTAACCTAACGATTTGTCCAGTGATCGTGGATACCAGAGATCCATAGGTCTCGTAAACGAAATAACTTAGGTAAAGTTAGGTTAGCGAGACATCCAGTGCATAAATTGTCCCGTGCACCAAATGTCACGTGCACCAGACGTCCAGTGCGCCCCACGTCGTTACCGAAAAATATGATAAGTTATTAGTTCCGTTATGCTCTAGCCGTTACACGAGTATAATAGATCTTGAATTTGTCTGCTATATATATGATGACAATTATGATGTACTACAGCTGCTGTAATGATGAATACAGGCCATTATCATAAAAGAAGTAAATATATATATATATATATATATATACTTCAGTCCGACATTCAAGCATCGTTAATTTTTTAATATTATGCTATGCTTGGCATTCACTGTTTAGGTATCAATTTCACATCTTAAATTCTGTAGTGCTATACCAGCCAAGTAGTATAGTATTGATTAACTAAAAAGGCTTGATGTTCCGGAACCGAGATCGCGGTGCCGAAATTACTATATAAGAATACCAAGTATCCGGCACTGAGGATAAGAGCAAAGACCGGAGATTAGTTGATACTAATTTATTTAATACGAGACCCTTTTTTATACCCTAATTTACAGTATGAGTAGCAGTTATAAAAGTCATATTAATACATTGAATGTCATACACTGCACATTCCTCGATACCGTTTTTGAACCTTGATCCTTCAAAGCCACATGGAGTGGCAAATTATTCGATGCGTAAGCATTCCTTATTAATATTAATATTACTAATACATAAAATTCGTACACCGCAAATTCCTCGATTCTTGTTGTTTTGGACGTTGATGCCCTCAATTTGCATAGAGTGGCAAAATGCTCTGTTTCGTACCTGACTGAATAAGATAAGTATTTAGTTGATTATAACAATTACTTTAAAGACTTTAGGATGTTTAATACAACACAGTTATGCTTAAAATAACGTTTTGAACACTTGACTTAAGGCATCCTGTGACAACTTATTATTTTTATTCAAGGTTTTTTCCACAGATCTTATACAATATGCGTTATTTAAAATCTGTGTTTGTATTTAATCGTTTAATGTTGTAAACTGATCGTCTCCCAACGAGTGCCACATATTTTCTGAGTGATCAGTGAATTGTTTGTTGGAAATAGTTATGATAGTTTTCACAGTTCTTCACCAGGAAGTCCTATCAGACCCCAGATTGTTAGACTTGTTTCAAATCTCTGTTTTCTAAGACTCTGCTGAATACGTATCCAATCAACATTCGTCCTGGATGTCAAGAGCCATGATTAATGACGACAAGTCAGCTTTAGTTATTGATCTCCTAATAAAACCGAAATCTAATTAGTATGATACATACATCGTAATTTAAAATACGTTATACTCGTGCGTATTACTTATATATTATTGAATTAAATAATGTAACAATAGGTTTAATTAACTTTTGCATTGGTGTACGTTTCACTCTCACTATTTTAAGCATGTACTTTATTTTTATATTCAGATATTTTAGGCTTTACCGTAGTTTGCATATTACACAGATATTTAGAGCAATTCGCCTGTGCCAATGCCACTCTGATAGCAACGCGTGATTCGGAATAGAAATGTGGATTTATGTACAAGTAGCAGATTCAGAGTCGCTGAGCTTCTATAATATAGGTATTTGTAATTTAAAATGCACGCAATAGCCGAGTACCAAACTGCCTTCTTACCAAATTTAGCACACTGTTGCACAACAACCGGTGTGGTCATCACTAGTAATAAGATGTACATTCTTATCCGAATTGTGTGTTTTATAGACCACCATCATACGCCATAAAGAATACGATCATTTTATGAGCTAACGATGCAAGCGATTATGAGTTCGGTATGATGATGACGACGGGAGATTAGATATTATTTTCTGTGGGCTGCAGTTGTATACAACATAATCGCTTCAAAACGGACGTCATAAAGGTCTTCCCGATGATGCGCTCAAAACATCAAATCTATTATAATCAAACTAACCTTTATAAATTGGTTGCGACGTTATTATGTTTAAACAAGGAGTATGGCATATACAATAGAAGCAGTTTCCATCTTTAATCAAATATGCCTCACTAAAATAGAATTTTTTTACATTTTTAAATAATAAAAAAATGGCCGACGCGACGTTTAAATTTTTTTCGAAAAAGGAACGAATAGGATTTTTGATTAGGTTTATATTTTTGCACACTCTTTTTTTACAAGACCATAATTATTAGAACTATACGCCGGTATTTTTTATATTACAGACATCAAAGATTTATTCATTTTTACGCCCATTGGCCTTTTACAGAAAAAAACATCATCGGTACCAAATATTTGACGCACAGATGAGAAAACATAAATTAAGAATAATGGTCATAATTATATAGATAATAGATAAAAAAAATATTAATTTAATGTATTTATGTAACATAATAATTAAAATAAAATATATATCCTTGCGCATATTCATTTAGAGCTGTAAAATACAGTGATTCTGTAATATTTTGGGGTAGAGGAGAAGTTTTAAAACCAATTTAACAGAAATCCCTAGAATGCTCCGTAAGTTTTTTTTTATATCTGTAGAAACATTCTATTCGAAGACCATTTTTTCCATTGTAACTGGCTACATTATATGCAGTTGAAAAATCAATAAATTTCACAAAAAAAAACCAAATATATCAAATAAATTCAACTTTAAGTCTATTCCGGTACCTTCAGGTTTAAAAGCAGTGCGTTACCTCTAGCTACGCCGATCGCTCTAGAAGTAATTAGCAATTGACGGGCCTTGAGTTTTTTATTATTTACGAGTGAGGCAATCACTCTCATTCCGATTTGTTATAGCATTACAGTAGCCTCAATTATTATCTCATGTAATAAGAAATTATAACCGGACTTGATGTTAGGATTTCACGCCTCGAAGTTAACCTGCCACGTGCTTAAACTTTAAAGCATCAGCAATAACCCTGCTTACTTCAAAACATAATATTTCCTCTTTTGTCGATGGTATTGTTCTCCTAGATCTATGTTATCTTTGACCATCATCTTCTTCTTTTATGGTATTTATTTTATTATTATCTTTTGTTTTTATTGTATATTTATGTATACTCTGTTTCGTATTATTTTGTACCTTGGAACTTCGGTTCTGTGAAATAAATAAATATTGACGTTTTACCGAAGAAGATTGAGAGACCTCGGTCCTGTTTGGGATAATCATCTTTATATTGTATTATTTTAAATTATTTGTTATATCATACATGCATATAATATTTTAAAGTTTGTAATTTACTCTCTAAACATGGAACATCTGTTCTGTACAAGATTCCGGCCTAGGCAGAATCTTGTAAAGTTTAATATAAATATATCAATGTACTCCTGAAAAAGTCTGTGTTATCGATCTGCTCCTAATCCTGCCATCACGCGACGGAATAACACCTTTTTGAGAGAGAAGAGGATGTTACTAATTAATAATTTTCTTTATTTCTTGCAATCATATACCACCAGATAATCCATTGACAAACCACCCAACTAAACAGTTTTTTTTTTTTTTTATATTTTCAATTAATTTTGTGTACAAGAATCCATTAAAAAAACACGGAATTTGGTTAGTGGTATATTTTTATTATTAATTTTTATTTATGAGTAACATTTACTTATTTTTAAATTAGTGTATAAACTTTAAGAACTTTTCATTTACTTTACTGTTGGTGCTATACTTGGTAAGTACCATATTGAAAATAACTTCTTAGGTTTTCACGGCCAGATTTGATATTGTGGCTTCTGGATTTGGGTGTGTGGCGAATTACTAATTTCCAATATTTCAACCGCAATTGCAGGGGTCTTTTTCAGGGTTAATGACTTGATGAATTGGTGTCTGGTTTGATTCTCAAAACAGCATGGCTTCCACATCTAGCACATACCCCAAAACCTATACAGACAAGCAAGGACAACCAAACTCTGACATGACGTTCGTGGAGGTATGCTCTTTAGAAAATACTCATCGTGACGCTCGTGGAGGTACGCTTCTTGGAACATACCCACCGTACATGATTCTCCGACATGACGCTCGTGGAGGTTCGTTAGGTTGGCGGTTTAACTACCTGCAGACACCAACTCATCACTAAGTCATCAACCCTGAAGAAGATCCCTGCAATGGCAGTCGAAATATTGGAGATTAGTAATTCGCCACACACGACTAAGCCATAATACCACATTGAATAAATATATTTGTGTCGTATTTGTTATTTTCAAAAGTATATTGCATTTAGAGTGAATGCTTGTTGGCGTTGAATTTTCGCTCCCATTTAATGTATTTTATGGATTTTGGAATCCAATGAAGTGAAACATATCTATGTTTTGAGACATTTGTGGCGCCAATGACATCTCATCGTGGGTCTACCGGACATCCAGCAGCGAGACCATCTGCGGACTTCCGCGTCCCTCGCCGTAGAAAGAGAAAGGTGAAGAAATCGAGCTTCATGCCGGGGTCAAGCAATCCTTACCGCAAGGGCCATTGTCTTGCTCACACAATTATTATACACGGCTTCCCATACTATGTTACATTAAAATAAAATTATACAAAATTTACACCCATGTCATTTCCATATCGGCAACATATTGTCACAGCAAATTCCCGGCATTGAGTTATTTGTCAGTCGGCATTGATATTTCCTTCTACTCGCTTGGTGAAAACCCTCCCTATCCCGTCCTGTTTTTGGAGAACTAGATGGGGACTACCACAAATACTTCCCTTTTCATTATTATTTTTAATTTTTTGAAGAAATTAAAAACTTTTTTTAATGTAAGCGACCAAGGCCATAAAGTCAGCATCAGTCAGAGTCGGGTTCATCGAGCCGTTTGCTTTGCCAGAGTTTTAATTTGAAAGTTGGTATTTACTGCTATATTAAGTGTATAAAAGGCAGTAATGTATGCGGAAGTAAATAATTAATTATAAATTTGATTTTGGAAATTATAAAAGTTTTTTTTAATGATTATTTTATTGTTAAGGGCTACCGATTGCATACTTTGCTACAGAGTATTTATTTTTACACCTTCAAAGTTAAAATTATTCAAACACTGTGGTGTAAAATACAATTATGATAATCGCTCATTCTCATTCATCGTACCTCAGCTTTAGCACTTTGTTTCTCAGCCGGAGAATATGGGGCACCAGTATGGGGTCGATCAGCCCACTGTAAGTGGATACTGCCCTGAATGATGCATGCAGAGTCGTCACAGGCTGCCTCAAACCAACAACCGTTTCTAAGCTATACCCCTTGGCTGGTATCGCACCACCAAACATTAGACGCAAATTCACATGGGCCGAAGAAATTCGTAAGGCAATCAACCAACCGTCCCACTGCTTGTATAATCAGATACCCCCAACACCAAGATTGAAGTCGTGAAGCAGCTTTCTGAGATCCACACAACATCACACATCCGGCCCTGAAAATGAGAGACTCCAGCTCTGGCAACAAGTCGCATCAGAGAATTTCATTGCTCCAAAGGAAGGCCTCCCAACTGGAAAGAACCTTGACTGGCGGACCTGGAAATCGCTGAACAGATTAAGAACCGGATTTGGTAGAACAAGGGACAACCTTTAGCGGTGGGGAATGCTTCGCAGGGAGAGACACTATTGTGCGACTGTGGAGACCTGCAGACCGCCTCACACCTGAGATCCTGCTCCATGTGCCCAACAAGCTGCACTTCTCAGGACCTAATGCTGGGCAACACACGAGCTATCGATGTTGCCAGATACTAGGAAAAAATGACACGAAGAAGATTCATAAATTAAAATTAGCAAGTTTTCATATTGAATATGTACGAATATATGATATTGTGGAAGTAAAAATATAACACTTTAAATAAAAGTAGATTTGTTATTTATATGTCAACAATGTATAAATTGATATTCATTTTCTTTCAGGAAGAATACTTCATTGTTTGTTTCCCTGCACAAAGGTATTGATTGCATGGTTCGTAGATATTTCCTCAGCATACTCTTCCGTGTAATATTTTGGTTAATAGTGTTGAAATAGAATACTTTATTGTATTGGAAATTGGAATCCTATCATATACATTCACGCATTGTTGAATAGGCTAAACCTGCCGGAAGAAATAACAAACATAAACACATTCTTCATACAAAACATGCTCGAGTTACAAAACAAGTACATACAGTGAGGATCTGAGTAATGTAGTATTTTATTTTATACACTATGTAGAGTATTTAAAAAAAAAAACGTTTTTATTAGTTACGAACATATGTGAAAATGTAATGAGACTATTATTAGGAAACGTCTAAAAAAATTCATAAAACACTGGCACCAAGAGTGGTTAATATTTACGTAACGAGGTAAGCAATAATGATATGATATTTTTGTTGGTATTACTTAGTATATATATATAATCGTGTCGGAAACAACAGGGGATGTTGTTTCCGTAGTAGAAGGATTGGCCGGCATTGTAAATAACCGTTTCCAGGGGGCACCACGCGGAGGTTCCTTCTTTGCTCCCCTTATTATTATGCTCTTATTATTACTTAGTAATAATAAGAGTAAATAAGTTACTTAAAACTTAAATGTAAATAATTAAAATCTTAAGAGATTTAATTAACAAGACGCTGCGTAAATGTTATTTATATTTAAGCGGTGTTGCCATCTATGTATGCAGATAAAAACTTTTTTGAATACCGGCCGACAAAATAATATGACAAGAAAAATCAATTTCTTCACCATAACTTTATTGGCCCAAAAATAAGATGCGATGGAAAAAAAGATTCACAACTTTTGCCTTCTAAATTTTTAGACTCATTTTTTTTGGCAATATGTACAAGAAAACTTCAAAAACATTTTTCGAGCAAACGAAAAATTTAACGAGCAAAATTGAAAAAAATATATCTTTGGCCTTTTTAGCAATAATTAAGAATATGATGGCCGGACCTTAAATAAACAATTTTATCGAACAACATTAATAGTTGTTCTTTTGTGCAGAAAAATTAACAAAAAAATATTTAATTTTATGGTCACGTTTAACTACCATTTAAATATATTTTTTTAATAAATAAAGTAGATATAAATGCAAAAGATAATTATGATAATTGCTGTAATTTTATCACAATATTTTTTCATAAAGTATTATGATCATAATATTAAATATGGACCTCATAAACAAATCTTCTTTGCAAAATACCTACAGACTTATTTAAAATGTAAATGTTTTGACATCACTAGTGAAATAGCAAAAATATCACAATTTTAGGTTAGATGCAGTGATCACTTGTCAAAATGTTTACGTTGTGGAGTTTATTTGAAGTTTCCATCCTATGTCTGAACGCTATATGCATCCTAAACGAAGAGAGATTTTTATCGAAAAGTAATTCATCAATTACTGTATATTTAATTGATTCTGAGCGATCAACAAACTTCTAGTGACATCACAACTTGTCATATGAACACAATACATACGTGGAACAATTTACATTATGAAAAGAACACTAGTAATTTAATTTTAAAAATATTAATATCAATCATCAGAACTGACGCAATTGGCGTTCATAGTGTGAAAAATGATATTTTTAGTGTTTCACAGAAATGTTTTATTTTCTTTATTTTACATAAACATAACAAAGAGCAAAGATCTTCAAGACTGTTAAAAGTCTGATTTTATAAAGCTGAATGCATTAATAAAAATTACACTACAATCCAAGAATATATTTTTAAAAAATCATTGATGTTGTTAGGACACCGTTGTGTGAAATCAGGACTTTTCATAATAAGTGAATTCTTCTTAAATTTTCTGATTATCTTAATAACTTTAAGACTACACAATATGAGTTATATTATTTTTTAACATTATATGCTTTTAATAGGAATGAATGGATTAAAAATAAATGTAAATTTTATTACTGTATATTTTTTAAATTAAATTATGTTAATTAAAAAATTGTGATGTTATATTTTTGCAGTTGGATGGAGCAGTTCGACCCCTCAAGGATATGGAGAGGCCCCATCTTTTAAGGGACAAGTTCTCAATATTATTCAGTCGATCAGAACTGTGACAAGAAGTAAGTATTTAAATCACCAATCAAGATTAATCCCAAAACATGATGTTTCAAATTGAACTGGATTCGCTTTTCAAATCATTCCTGCACTACTGGAGAACAATAACAGTCTCAAATAACTTCCTAGGTTTTCACGGCCAGATTTGATATTGTGGCTTTTGGGTTTAGCCGTGTGTGGCGAATTTCTTCTTACCAATATTTCGACCGCCATTGCAGGGGTCTTCTTCATCAATCCTGAAGAAGACCTCTGCAATAGCAGTCGAAATATTGGTAAGAAGAAATTCGCCACACACGGCTAACCCTAAAAACCACAATATCAATAACGGTCTCCTTGATTACAATGTGTAAATTAATGAAATTAATTCATTTAAATTTCAATTCTTTTTTTACTAGGGATCTGAAACACTGATGATATAATTTTAAACTTCCTCGATATGCTCATTGTAATTATTTAGTTAGCGATAGAAAGATGTTGCTGAACAATTGTAGATACAGCTCAGAAATGATAGAAAATACACCTAAAAAAGACATTTAAATAATCTCAATTATTGTTTAAACAAATATGGGGAAGCGAGATAGATACTCTCATCAAATATATAAACATGAAGTCCTAAAAGAAAGTTCTTATTTAATCAGCTCATTGCGCAAAGTGTTATACCTGCGCAGGAGCAAAATGTTTGAAGATGGCAGGCCGTGGGGCGCATGGCAATTGCTAGCCCAGCTCTTTGGGATTTAGTTGCAGTAGAGCTTTTTTGAGAGCAGATAGTTTGTTACATATATAAATTTTAACTCTTTAATCCATGGATATAAAATTGAAATATTAAAAGATATATGGCTTATAGACATGCAAATTACTAATCAATCGTCATATATATATAGTATTTAAATATATCTTTATATATATCTAAAAGGATACAGGAGAATACCGACAGGCGGTGATGAAGAAATCTCGTGTGTGGCTCATAACAAAAAAATACCTATTCAACATGATCTATGTACTATGATAACCCATTCCCTACGTGTGTTGCTATAGAATTCGTAGCCCGAAATTACAGCTTTATTCTACTGTTGAAATGTTTTAAATTGGCTTATTATATAATTGAATGTAATATATATACTGGATTCCAGTCAAAAACTACAAGTAATATTTAATATATTTGTTCACTAGAAAATATATTACAGTCTATATAATTTGCCCAGAAATCCTTTTAAGAAATCTATCAAAAAATATTAATGAGCTATTTATATGTATTTTTTAAATAATAATTAAATAATGATTTCTTGTATCTTTTTGTTTCAGTTCCACTGATATTTTTCAACATCGTCACTATCATTTTTAAGTTGGTATTGGGATAAAAAAAAACACCAACCTTATGACTAAATAATTATGAACTAACTATAAGTGATGTATGTATTTTATAATAAAATTAAAACAAGCAACCAATAAATATGTCTGTTTATGCCAACCATTTAATAAATATTCAGTTTTAAAGAACAGTATCCTCAGTAAGCTTGTTAATGTTGTTTGTGGGACGATATAATTTATGCTTGGTGTATTGGTTAAAATAATACAGTAACAGAAGACTACTGTTTTATCTCAGAATTAGGTATGCAAACAAAAAGCTTCACATTACATTGGATGGTAGTGTATTGGAGTATCTGAAGTACCTCTCTAGACTGCTCCGTACCTCAGATTTAGCACTTAGCTTCTCAGGTGAACAATATGCACAGAGGTGGATACAACCCTTAATGACACTGGCTGATTCGGCACAGAATACCTCAAGCAAACATGGGGGAAATGCGTAAGCCACAATACCTAATCTGGCTCTAAAAACCTACGAAATTATTTATGTTAGCCATTTTAACTGACCATCCCAAAGTCTCCATAATCTACTTCTCCCAAAACCTAGGCAAAATCATGAAGACACTTCCAGAGATCTACGGAAATGTTCATATTGAACTCTGAGACTAAAAAGATTCCAGCTCTGCCAGTATGTCGCTTCAGACAATTTCACTTTCCCAAAACATAACCTTCCTATTGAAAAAATCCTTGACTTTTGGAATCACAGAACAGACTGATAATCGGACGGAAGGACGATATACAACCTAAACTGATTGGAAGTGCTGGAAAAAGGAATGTCACTACTGAGCGACAGCGGAGACCTCCAGACCGCTTTACATATGTGAACCTGTCCCATGTACCTGAAGTTGTAAACCATATGTTATTGTTGTATTGTGGGAACAGACAGGCTATCGATAGTGACAGATATTGTCTTAATCAATTCGGCATCGCTGACATGAATATTATATATGATTCAATAAAGTACCTAATATATTTTTTAATTTATTTCAAATTTATTTTAGTAAATGGTATCACCTTACTGTAGTGCACAAGTTTAATCAAATGATTAGTATGTTAAAATTATAGATATTAATCCTTTGTAACATTCATGATTAAAATATTTACTATTTTAGAGGTAAAACAGATTTTTTTTAATTTTCATGACGATTTGACAGCAAAAAATACTATTAATGAGGCTTACTTCATTAAGCGAACTGTTTTTTCTTATATAAAATGAGTTATTTGAGATTAGGTTAAGTTATCTTCAATTAAGGGGGCAACCACTTTATAATATTTATAATTACAATAATGCTTAATCCACTAGTAAATATATTCAAGTACATATATGCTTACAAAATCGTCGTCATATTTGAAGTCCTTTATACATTACGAATGTGAATCGGAGGACGCAACTGTTTAAAAATCGAGAGAAAAGAGAAAGTCCAGAAAACAGCAGATTTTAAAATTCAATATAAGTTATGAAAAACAAGAAAGCTACCTTTATAAAGCAGGAATTGCGAAATCAAACGTAAGTATGATATAAACTTTGTTAATAATTTGACTTTTAAATATTGGATATAATTTTTTTAAATTCGTTTTACTCGAAACGACTTCTTTCTAATAGGCGTACAGAGTTACGCAAAAAGTTCGATCATTACCATATAATTGTTACTTCATTATTAAGCCACTTATTAATTGAACCTAAGTTTAATAAAAAAACATTTTGTAAAATATATATTTTATAAGAAAAACAATGAAAAAATGTGTCTAATAACGTTTTCTTTTAAATGTCTCTAAACTACTCAATAAGAAATATAAAAAATATTTCTTATTTAATCTCAGGTTCAACTAAGAGCTACATAACTATACATTGTATTTAAACTTTTTATATCGATTCCATTTTAATTTTCTGACCCCCATCGTGCACGCTAAGTTATACACATAATTTCAGAACATCATGTATATTAGCTTATAACTAAGATAATATTCGATGAATACTTCTTAAATTATTTGATTATGTAGTTCGTAACATGCTTAAAAAGTCCTTTAAGATCTAATCACTTTTCATAAATTCTTCCCTCCGAAAAAAATCACAAAAAAGGCGACTGATTTTCTTACAGATGTGTTAATTAAAAAAAAAAAGTTTAATAAATGTCTCAGTTTTTGAATGTACAGTTTTATCAGCTGGCACTGTCAAATGTCATAAAATGTGTGATAAAAAGCATAGTCAAAACGATTATCTACATTTTTTATTTTATAAAACGTTTTAAAGCTTGGTACTGAAATGTGGTAATTTTTTTTCTCCCAAAAAGTTGAAATAATAAATGCTTTTAATTTTCGTACTGGCAATAGTTGTCAAATGTCAAAATATAGCCGGCTATTCTTTTGAATGAAACCACTCCAAAAATATTTGACAGATAAATGCTCAAGGCGCATTTCTTAACGGTAATCCTTCACCAAAACAATTCGCAATCGACTTAATAAGCTGCACAATAAAATATTGTACCAACATTAGATAAGCTATAAGAATTATTTATATAAATAGTATCATTTAATGGTTATTTATTTTTTGTTTTCGTGTCGCTTTTCTGAAGCAGATAATTGCAGCTCCGATTTGCTTCAGAGTCATGTCTTCTGTGCCAAAAACAATTAAAGAATTTGGATATGGTTTTAACGAAGGTAAGATCATTTTGAATTTGACTTTTCTCGATGTTCCACTATACTGTGTCAATCGTTTTATGTTTTCGAATACTGATTTATGTTTGGAATGTTCTGGAATGTAATATTAAAAGATTATCATTATTTTACTATAAACATGTGCAATCTAAGTAATGATAATGACCAAAGCTGTAAAAACTGGTAATTCTTAATACTCATACATGTTTTATTTGAATTGTCAATTATGTAGTGAATAGTTGTTGAAGGTTATATAGAATTGCTGAGTTTGTTATTGGATGAGGCCTAGAAATAGAATTTCCTCATCAGAGGTAAATCTCAATTTCAGACATCATCAGACAAGCAAAGTTAATTTAATGTCTTTGATTTGTTACTCAAAAACGTTATTTGTTTATTATACAACACAAGTTAAATTTTATAGCAAAAACAAATGTATTAAAGCTAAAAAAACGTTGATTTACATTCTGATAAGATTAATTAACTAAATTTGAATTTAACTGAAGTACATGAGACGATTTACATTTTCAAGGTTATTTTTTTTCTTACCTTTTTTGTAGTCTATGTCTTCATAGGAAATTGTTCCAAAGATTATTTTCCAACTAGCTCATTGTTCCCGGCGTTGCTCTGGACAAGAAATAAACACTTTGATGTTTAATCATATTTATTTATAATCATTAAGATCATTATTTATTTAAATTTATTAAAACCAAAGTTTGTCGTCCCTTACGATTAGAATAAGTATGTACATCAAGTATGATTCGATGAATTGCTTGCGTAACTCAGGCGACTCAAATCAACAAATGACAGTATTTCGACTCTTAGAACGAGTTGTAAAATGGTTTTTCCCGGTTGCTCTATCAACATATTCACAAAATTTGACAATCACTAAAGGTATTCATAAGTTAAAAACAAACCAACAAATGGTATTTTTTATTTATTTAGATTATTTTATACGAAACATATCATTCTGTTACTATCATATTATTATTTTTTTGACGCTTCGATTTTTTTTATTTTAGAAGGTCAGTTGCGTCAGTTGGACAAGTCTGGCGTGTTGACGGACCTACCATTCCAGTTCAACTTCAGTGACAAGCACTCAGAGAACCAGCGCCACTATGAGGAACTGGGAGAAGCCGTCACCGAGCACATTTTTGGGCTGCTGGAGTCCCAGGCCGGGTTGCAGCGCTTGCCAGTGCCTGTCGATGCGGCTGAACCCAGAAGCTTCATATTCGCCAGCGATGATGCGCTTTCTAATCCCGATAAGCTGATTGTTCTTGTGCACGGGTCGGGAGTGGTGCGCGCTGGACAGTGGGCTAGATCGTAAGTTGTAAACACACACAGGATAATACCGACAGATGGTAATAGTGATGCTGAAGTCTCATCTGTTGATTCTATACCATGTTGCATATGGTTAAGCACTCCATGTGGAGAGTTGATCCCCCAGCATCATAGACAACAGCCTAACATTCACATATCATCTAATTATTACAGGAATTTACTATGATTGTAAAATATATTTAAAAAAAAAACTCCGTTGGTGATTGAATAGTCAATAAAAATTGCAATAAAAGCAATAATACATTAGTTCATTTTATGGACAAACACACACAGTGATTACTCAGAATGGAAGAAATACATATTTTTTTTAATGATGTTGCGTACATATTTAAGATGTGAAAACACGTCCACGGACTGAACCCCAAAATTACATAAGACACATTTACGCATCTCCGGACTGTATCATATTGATTGTTAATCCATTATTTTTCACCTCACATTAAACATTAATGAAACACTAAGGTGTACCCGAATTCCTCTTGAATTAAATTAAAAACTAAGTGTTTTTTGTTTTAAAGAATGTCAAAAATGCAATAATTATACAAATATACTTATAATTTAATAAATACTTTAAACCATTTTTAAAAAATATTTATTCATTAGAGCACCAGGAGGCTGAGGGCACATGAAATAAGGTGATGAACATTTGATTGACAACACTCAGTTGCAGCTGTTTGTGATGGAATGATGTTTTCTTTTTCATTTTCCACATGAGTCACGCTAATAACATAATTTAAACAATTTCAGATTGATCATAAACGACAGAATAGAGACTGGCACGCAGCTCTCGTACATCGCTAAAGCCAAAGCTCTGGGCTATGGAGTGTTGGTGGTCAATACCAATGACAACCAGCGCATCGTCAACGGCCGGAGATTGCTCATCCCCTGCAGCTCCACGCCCGAGGAGCACGCGGACTCCGTCTGGGCGTCCTACATCAGGGCGGCCCGAGCCGGCTTCGTGGCCGTGGTTGCTCACAGCTATGGCGGGGTCGTGACCGTCGGGCTTGCCCAAAAACTGGCCGACGAATTTAAGAACAGGGTGAAGGCCGTGGCTATGACAGACTCGGTGCACAGCTTCCAGAGAGAGGGAATCTCATCGGATGTCGAGGCGTATTTAAGAAGTGTAAGAGCAATGTTTTAAAATTTCAAGTAACTGCTGGTGATTGAGCATCACACATTGACGATCTTGTACGAGTTTACAGGGTTATATCAAATTTGTTCAGGGGTAGAAATGCATATCTTTTACCTACACAGTTTACACATCTACGTTGGGCTATTCCGCACACTGCATAGTCCCGGACGCAAGCGATATTTTAGCGGATTTAGAGTTTTTAGTTTTTTAGTGGTGTAATAATATTACAAAATATAAAACTATAATAAATTTAATACAAACTGTATAACGTTTATGATTAATAAACGGTATTATCAAATGATGAACCAAATATAGACAAAGGCAGTTTTATATTCATCATAAATAATTGATTTATATTATAGGACATTTTTAAAAATCATAATTTCTTCAACTGATTATTAGGAAATATTGAAAATAGTTAAAAGTATATAATTAATAAGTATATAACAGCATTAGCAAAATTCAAATTTACAGAAATATTTTTGGTGGATCTGTTTGAAATAGGACGACAAATCACATAATGCTGCCATCAGTAGTTCTTGTTAAATTATGTGTAATACCATGTGAGCCGATATCTAGTAGCATAGAAGGCCAGATTGTTAAAGGTCCCGCAAACCAGTAGCAGTCTCCAAAAACTGTTTTTTAAGGGTCCTGCATTAATTAGCAACCTCAAAAAAACGGGAAAACTCGTGTCCCGATGAAGATGAGTTTATGAGAGACCAAAAAGCTCTGCAATCAGCAGGACAAGAGTTCAACTTAAATATTTCTCAGAATCATCCATTAAAAAACAATGTTTTTATTTTAATATTTATTTTCAATGATTATTACAGATAGGAAAGAATTGGGTATCGAGCCATGATCCTCTGGAAACACCTCAAAAATCACCAGACTATGAAATCCCACGGATATCTGCAGGTAAAGTGATCTCTTAATATTTGTACTTAGCTAAAAAAATAATGTAAACGATGGTAATCTAAAATCGTTGGACAAATAATAATAGTTTTATTTTAATAATAAGAAATTGCTCTTATAATAAAATTATAATCATTCTCCTAATCATTATTGAATTAATTATTATTAAGTTATACACAAACCGAGAGCTTATTTGAGTATGCTTTCTTAAATTTAATTAAATTTGTTTTTAATTTAAGGTACTCCGAAACATGAGATGACCTCCCACTGTGCCATTGACTCTGTCTTTGATTTCCTGGAAGAGAAATACAGCGGCCAGTTGCCTTAGACAAGCGACTTATAATTGATGCTTATTTTATTTCCTCCATAATAACTCTTAAGTTACCATATCAGATTGTTTATTCAAATTCATTCACTTAAATATATATCTATATTTGTGTACATAACCACTTCACCCTCGGGTTATTAAAAAAAGACCAAAAATAATCACCTTTAATTGCATGAAAATAATAAAATGAATTTATAATAATTATTATAATTTTTGCAATTTTAAAATAATATATTTAAATGCAGATTGAAATTTCTTAGGTTCACGGTTTCTTTTTATCCAAAAATCTGGAAATAGCAAATAAATTCATATCTGTATTCAATATAAAAATGTGTTTTATTTTGATTACATTACGATATTGCCATATTAAATACGAAAATCGTTAGTTACGCCATTTATAACTTAAGAATGGCTGAGTCGATTTTCATGATTCTTGATTTGTTTGATTTGGTTTGATCGCTGGGAAAATCAGGTGAAAAAAATATTTAAAAAATTATATTTTTCATATGTTTTGTATGAAACGGTTATTTAAATTTATACTGATTCCAATAGATGGCGTTGTATGCCAATTATTTTGCACACATTTTTTTGTCACATTTATAAAATATTAATGTTCAAATAGTTTAATTATTTACTCCTGATATTTTGTTGGAGACTTTTAATAATTTGATTGTTTGTTATCATAACAATTTTCCTGGAATATCCTTTTTTCCGAGATCGCAGCAACATGCGATGGGTCAGCTAAGATTATATAATCGGAAACATGACAGCTTTTCTTGTGGAATTAAGAAAATAACAAATTTGAATTAAACCATAATGTAGAACAGGGTTTATTTTACATTTTTAAAGCCATGAAACACTTGTGATTTATAAGGTCAGTTTGCGGAGCATCAAAAGGGCACAAATCTAATTTAAGTGAATTTAAGGATAAAAAAAATAAAGCGCCGCAAACAAAATATAAGGGAGCAATTAGGTGTTTCACAGACTGTGTTCTAGGTACATAATAAGCGTCGCCTTTGAATCTCTGATGTAGAAGATGTAGAAAAAATAATGCCATATTTTTTTTTTTATAAAATTGCTTGAATTAAACCATCAATTATGTTAATTTTTCTGACTTGTATGTTTTGCCATTTGTATTTACTATTTTGAGTTTACACCAAGTAAATTATCAATTGATATTCAATTCATCAAATTATCAATGATGAATATAATCATGAAAATGGAAGAAAATCAACCTTATTAATACAAATAAAAAAAACATTATATTTCATAAAATAATTATTAATTTAACATATTTGTTTTGATGATTTAACCCTTTCATTACGGCTCGGTTTGAATACAAATTATGCTGTCAATTATAATACTAGTATTTGAAGCATTAATGTACTTATCTAGTCTATTTTCATATATTACATTGGTTCTTGTATCTTTTGGCTATCAGATGATGCATAAAAAACTATTCTAAGAAAGTAGCAAATGATATATACCAGCTACCGATGTCAACGGTCGGGTAATCTTACACGCCATATATCGAGTACCGATGCCAACAGGTTAATGACCATACGCTCTGTTAAAGTATGAAAGCATATGGCCATCACAACACGGGCACTAGGAATATTCATCAGTTGGCTAGAATTTTGTTTTGTCACCTCCTTATTTGGTGTACTGGAAAATAAATTATGTTTGATGCAATGTATGATTCTGGGTGAGAGCCCAAAGTTAGGGGGCTTGAAGTAGAGACAGTTATGATAACTACATGCGTAACTGCTGTTAGCATTGTATTAATATTTTTAAGAAGATCATATTATTTTGTAACACTTCATAAATTTTAACTTACATATTTTATTCAATAATTTTGATTAACAATTTATAACTAAGTATGAATGTATATATTTGATGTCCTAACGGTTCTTTTAAGCATTAATAAATTCAGTATCATAACTTTTAAAACCACTTATTTAAAAAAAGCTAAGTAATGCTCTTAGTAATAATATAATAAAATAAATCTACAGCTCCTTCATAATTTTTTATAGAATTTCATAATAAAGTGGTAGTCTATCACAATAAATATGATAATTATTATCTAAAATTATTCGTGAAACTTTCGTTCTCTCTTTTTAATTTTTAAAAACATTTGCCTAAAGGTGTACGTAATTCTTATATATATAATTGCTTTGTAATTGTAAAATAATAATCTTATGAATTTTGGTGTGTGCTAATTGCACGTTATAGTGAAAGCGTCAATACACATGAAATGATAAATGTCATGTACTCTCTTACTAGTATATGTATGTATCTTCTTGCTTCTTCATGATCTAACAAAGGAGGGTCGGTAAATCCTTCAAAGTATTGGGTATATATTATAAAAAGGCAAGATATTATAAAATAATACAATTGATTTGTTATTAAATACTTATTTTGTTATAATATCTCATTCATCTAGCAAAAACTACATCCCTAAGGTGTGCATATGCGATAGTTTGAACTAAAAAAGATCTGTGTAACCTAACCTAACGTAACCTTTCGGTATGAAGCAAATGTATGAATACACTAGAATAGTGCGCATCCGTATTAGTTTGTAAGATTATTCTAAGCAAATCAATAAATGCATATATATACTAGTAAATTAATTTGCGGTTTTTAGGCTTGGACTGTAGCATGTATAATAAAACCAGAAGGATTTTTTTGGCCCATGTATTGGCATTTTTTTTCAATAAACTAAAGGACATTTAGATTTTAAAAGTATCTAGGCATTGATTAAAATTTTTTATACAATATATATATATACATTTTATGGAGGTCTTAAAAGACCATTTTATATTTTTTAATACTACATTTGAAGTAGTTAAATAATAAAGTATTTTTTGTGTGGCATCTGATGCATTTTTGTAGATGAAATATTAATTAAAACTAATCCATTTTATATTGTATCATATAATCAGTTATATAAGTATAATATAAAAGATGTTCTAAAAGTTTGAAATTGATTAATAAAATATATTTATTAAACTTGTACGATGAACATCATCGTGGAAAAAAATGTTTCTTGTTATATTATCTTATTTGATATAACTGTGATGACATAAATATTACTTCCGTTATGTTTGATTGATTATAAATTTCCTGCATTATATGATGACAATTATAATGTACTTCAGCTGCTTTATGATGAATACAGGCGATGATCATATAAAGAAGTAAAAAAAATTACTTCAGTCTGACATTCAAGCATTGTCAATTTATACGAGGATTTTTTCTGCCACCATTTTTTTAATATGCTATAGTATTTCACAGTTGAGGTATCAATTTCACATTTTATATTCTGAGCTGCTATACCAGCATTGTAGTATTGATTAACCCTCCAGATAAAAACTAAAGTTTTAAGCTATACTTTATCACCATGAGTTTTCTTCATAAAGCATTTTTTTTTTAAATACACGATGATTTCTTGTAGAAAAGATATGTGACCGTATTGTCACGCTAGTCCTACTATTGACAACTTATTTAGTAAAAAACATCAAAGTCAACATATTGTTATACGAAATGAATTAGTAAAAATTACGTAAATAATTTTTAAGAATATTAAAAAAAAAAATTTACTCTTTTGAAATATGCATTTTGTATAAAAAAAAATTAACCCAAAATAAAATATCTCACAAGGGTACTTGGTAACTGTTTCCTTTGCCGCGGCTGCAGAATAACTGTGGTGGAGACACTTCTTAACCGAAACTGAGCGAAAGATACAATGTTCTGGTAGAAAAGGGACCGGAGTAGGGATAAATAGACAATAGTGTTCACTGTGACTATACGGTCACGCTCGTCTCTGGAGGGTTAACTCGAAAGGGTTGGCTCAAGGCATCCTGTGACAACTTATTATTTGTCATTCAAGGTTGTATCAACATTTCTTATACAATATGTGATATTTAAAATCTGTGGTTGTATCTATTCATTTAAAGTTGACCTATTGTCACATTGTAATATAAATAATAAATTAAAATTTGTTCAACCCTTTACGTGCGAGGTGCAGATATATCCGCACCAACTTGCACTGCTCTTAAGTGCGAGGTGCGGATTTTTCCCACGCCCTGAAAAAAACACGTCACTTCAGCGCGAGATGCGGATTTATCCGAATACTATATTGAATATAATTTTGTTTCGTATTACGACATTCCTTCGTCAAATTTTTGTTTTACGATACGTATTGAGTTGTGGGTCATTCTACACATGTTTCAAATTTGCCCTTTTTTTAAAATAATAATGGATTTATTTAATTTAGTTCTGAAGGTGAATATAAATGCAGCACTGACCAATCAAAACACATAAAAAAAATCGTCATTAAATATTCAACTTTATTTTTCATTGACTAATTGACTTATTTCGTGACTTTTTATGAAATCTTATTCCGCACATAAAGGGTTAAATAAGTTGGTCTTAAGATTTCAGTATTATGCCGATGGGCATTCATTCTTACATGATTTTGTAAGTAAATCATAAGTACACATATTTAGTCTGGGTTGTTCATTTAACATCTTGAAAGGTTATCAGTGTCGGTGATAACCTCTTTTTCCGATGTTAAAAATATGAAACATTAACATTATGAAGATTTGTTTGTATTTCTTAATGGGTATGACTGTTATCAATTTATATATTTTATTATTTCAACATGATGCAAAATTTTATATAATTCGTCTCTCATAATTACAAGACGTAAGTAAACCATCTTAATTATAGCATAGTAAAGCAAGCTCCATTAACATCCTTGGAGTATCAATCTGAAATAAAGTTAAATATTAAGAGTCAATTTTATTTTTATGTATACACATACAGGAGATTACCGACAGACGGTGATAGTAATTATAAAGTCTCATCTGTGGAGTTCTATGACACTTACCATGGTACATATGGCTATGCCCTGCATGTGGAACGTTGATCCGCCAATATCATAGACTACAGCCCGAAATTCACGCAACATTCTTATTCTTACAGGAATTTACTATGAATGGGTGTTCTTCACGGTATAACTTTCGTCTACCATCAATTTTACCTAATAGACTATGACTGACATTTTACGGGTGTGGAATCAAATTCACACCAACCGGGGGATTTTTCATTATTTTGGAGCTTGGAAATCGATTAATTTTTTTTTTAATCATTGTCGGGGATCGAAGCCACGACCTTTGGCTTGCAAAGCAAACGCATTGACCATTGAGCTTTTCCCGCCGACAAGTAAGTAAAGCCGGTCTCGCTTCCAACAAACTAGGTGTATTATATATATATATCACGTCGATATTTCAACGATAAACAACTTCTTCTATATAAAGGAAAAATCCGCCTTATTCTTCAATAAGGCAGTCACCTTTGCATTGGAGCCCCAAAATACCTTCTAAACTTGATTGACTTAGCTCAAAGAAGAGCAATTCATTTGATAAACGTTGAGACTCTTACGTCTAACCTGCAATCAATGGAACACAGGCGTAAGATTGGTCTTTTCTACCGTTATTACCACGGTCGCTGCTCTTCAGAACTTAAAGAACTAATTCCTCCTGCACCCACCGACATTCTACAAACTCGTCTTACACTTGCCGAACATCCATACACGGTTAATGTGTGTCGACCAAGAACTGGCAGTTTCCGAAGTTCTTTCCCAAATGCCACCGGTAAGCTTTGAAATGCTCTTCCAGCGTCTGTGTTTCTTCCTTCCTACAATCTGGGTCTCTTCAAGAAACAGATAAATATATACTTGCAATCTCCCCGACCCACACAAACACGAACACAACACATGTTTCCTGCATGCAGCGTCCAGCCCTGGCATGCGATTACATAAAAAAATAAAAACTAAGGTGCTTCACCATGGCTGCAAAGTGCTCTACTAACAAATATTACCTTTCCGTGTTTACATCGTCGATTATTTCATCCTGTGAAGAGTATATACACGTAATACCTATAATAATATGTACCATACCTTTTATGAACAATAAAAATAATTTAATTTTTTTGTTATAACCTCAAAAAGGTTGATGCTCATGGTTTTTTTATAGCACCAACCAATGTATGTGCACTGAAAAACTGAAACTGAAACAAATAAAATGGAAAATAATATTTAAATATATATTAATTAAATATTTTATAGTGTACCCGCACTATCGGTAATACATATAATAATTCTAAATTTTAACATTAATTAACTCTTACACACCAAGAGAATATTTTATTTTTTAGCGATGGCCGATGAGTAATGGCAAATTTGTAGTGAGCTTAGCGTATTGTGATGATTATTACCTGCTGTTGTTCTGTAATGATTCTCAATTTTGTAAAAATGAATATGCACAGTCTAGGACTTTTTTTCTCTTGCAGCCGCGTCTTTTATTGAATATTGTCAATTAGGAATATGATAATAATAACTGACTAATAATCCTCGACTTCTCTGAACAATTGTGACTACTTCACAGATGTGCTAAACAGAAATATCCTGGGAAAAGATTAAAATAATCTCAATGACTGGTGGATTGTAATCCTATATATATTATTTAGCCACCTTTAAATGGCAACCATCAAAAATGGTGTCACGAACTATCGTCCCCAGACAATTCGTTCAACGACGCATCGGTAATGACGTGGGGCGCACTGGCCTTTGCACGGGAAATTTGGCGCACGGGACAACTGGTGCACTGGCTGTCTTGCTAACCTAACCTAAGAATATGTCTAGTGATTGTAGAGTCCAGTGATCCTTAGGTCTCGTTAACGAAATAGCTTAGGTTAGGTTGCGTTGGAGAGATATCCAGTGCACCAGACGTTCAGTGTGCCCCACGTCATTACCGATGAGTTGTTGAACGAATTGTTTGGAGACGAAGTGCGGCAGAACCCCAAAAAATCCCTGGCGGTATACACTTGTTTGTGATAGTAAAATAGAAAAAAAATGTACTCAGTTTCTTTTTTAACAAAACACTACTTATACTTCAACATTCAGACTATAGCCACCTCATTACATGTTATTATCAGCATTTATTAAAAACATTTCATATTACCTGTTTTCTTGGTAATTAAATAGTTATTTGGTAATTAAAAAAGATATTTAAGGTACTTGTCTATTTTATATTGTAATTTTTTTATACATTGAAGAAAAGTATAGTTTTTTTAATTATTATATAATATTCAAATTTTATAACCAATTCTTCGATGGGGTGTCCATGTGATAAATAAAATAAATTAATAAAATGTTGTTTTATTATTGTGTACTATTTCAGCATTACTTACTCATAAAATACTGGTCCATGGTACTATGGTCTGCATTTAAGGATGTTTAGTTTCTTTACCCTTCTTTTTACATTTTTCTATTTACACAATGAATTCCATCTAAAAGTAACTCTAAACAATTTAATTTTTTCAATTTCAAAAAAATAACAAAATACAAGTAATATTCTACTAAAATACCATAAAAATATTACCAACATATTACTGAAATGTTGCGAAAAGACTACTAAAGGTTATGACAACATAAATACGACTAATAAAACATTAAAATACAACCAAAATACTACCGAAATATTAGCAAAATTCTACCAAACAAACGTAAACTAGACTTTTTTGTATCTTATAATCGCTAGATGACATAAAATTGGGATGACGTCACATCAAAATGGCGTTCAATTTGTTTTATGAAATTTCATTGACTTACGTCATCGAGATGTTATGTGTAAAGTATTTTTTCAAATTTAAAAAAGTACTCAATAAATACGACCAGTATAATACCAAAATTATGCCAAATTAAGACGGAAATACAGCACAAAAAACTATAAATAACTACTAAAATACTTTTGAAATACGACCAAAATACTAATAATATACTCTCAAAAATTTACGAAAATACAACCAAAATACGACTGAAATACTATTAAATTATATCCAAAATATAAAAAAAATACTGTTATTATTGTACCAAAATAAAACAAAAATACTACCAAACACTACCGTGTACCGCCAAAATACTACTTACATACTACCAAAGTACTACGAACATATTCAAATATTATTAGCATTTCCAGAACCCTACCAGAATATTACCAATATTATATCATAAAACATCGAAATATATTATAATATAAATCCAAAGAATTACAAAAATACTATCAAAACACTACCAAAATACTACCACTATTCTATCAAAATGCCATTAAATTATTACCAACATAGAACCAATGTTTTACAAAAATACTACCAAAGTTGGTCCAAAAACTACCAAAATACTATCATTTTTAAATTCTATTAAAATACCACTCAATTACGATAAAATTATTTCCTGAACTTGCTGAATTCTCGAGCTCCTTCCTGAACTAAATCAAAAATTTAATTTACTCGTAATTGATCTTATAATTTATTACAACAATTGTAGATTCTGACGTACGGAACATATTTTTTGAAAATGTTTACATACTTGATTATGTTTGTAAAAATATATGATCATAGTGAAGTCTTCCTCGTACAGCTAAATCCTACACATGAATGTTTCGTGCTATTTTATCAACGTGATATTTAATAGGCAGAGGTCATTGAGGCTATCGAGCATCGCGTCAACATTTTGTTTTTCTCCATTTTGAGCGTCCGTCCTCATTACAACGTTATCAAAGTCTACCGAAGAATAAGACGAAACGGAGAAATATGCTTTCGTTTCTTCTTTGTAGTATCAATCCGGTCGATTGGTTTGCAACAACTGAATCTTGCATCTCGATCTCCATTCTTCTCGGTCCTCCGCAACCCTCTTCAGCTCAGCATGAGAGCTACAACTCAAGTCCTCGAACATTTTGCTGCAAATACTCCCGTCTAGGGCGCCCTCTACAGTTTCTACCCTCAACCATCCCATCCACAATGTTGTGAAAAAGACCATCATGGCGCATGATGTGACCGATCTATCGGGTTCGCCACTCTGAGATCGATCTTATTAGGTGCCTATCTTCATTGCTTTCGTTTAAACATTGAATTATTTCTACATAGCATTTTGTAGATGGCGTATTTATGATCTACCTACATTTTAATACACTATAGTTCATCATCAATATTTCTTTTTAGTTATCTTTGTATCACAACTTCTCTAAAATCATGTTTTTTGAATGCCGCATGACTTTAGAGGTTATGAAGAAGCATATAGACACTATATTATATGTACATACCGCAATATATATATGGTAGGTATAAAAAATGATAATGCCTACCTACCTTCTTTCAAAAATATTCCAATTTCTATTAAAGAAAAGAGGCTAATATAGGGGAAAACGACAAAATGTCGGTTACAGTATATTATCTCATTTTTTAGAATATTTACAATAAATAAAACCACGATACCAGCCTTTTGTACATATACATCTGAATGAAACTAAAATACGAAGTCCCGTTATTTTTCGTCGCCTATAGCGTGGTTTCTTATTATTACACTTAGACAAAAAAAATAGGTACAGCAAACAGTCGTGATACATTCTTCTTCGTAGTATCAATCTGGTGGATTAGTTTCCAGCAACAAAATCTTGCATCTTGATCTCCACTCTTCTCAATGCTCTGCAACCCTCTTCAGCTCAGCATAAGAGCTAAAACTCATGTCCTCGAACACTCGCTGCAAATACACATAGGGCGCCCTCTGTAGTTTCTATCCTCAACCATCCCTTCCACAATGTCGTGAAGAAGACCATCGTGACGCATGATGTGACCGATCCATCGGGTTCACCTCTTTGAGATGGTTCTTTGATTATGCTGAGAACCTCATTGTTTGTGACGGTGGTCTCTCCAGGAAATTCCGAGAATTATTCTGTAAGACCACATCTCAAAGGCCTCTAGTCTTTTTTTATCACTCTCATATAAGCACTATAAACATTATGTATGCTATAAAAAGTGTCGTTTTTCTGATTGATGTAACAAGTTAACACCTAATCATAACTCTTGCTTATTCATCATTGACTTGCGGCCTTTAAGCCTCGCAATTTGATGGGTTATAGCCAAGAGATACCCTTTGCTTCTTCACCGATTCACTTATTTAATACAACAATCGCTGAATCACTTTATTGTAAATTATTTAACAGTTTGTATACGTCTTCGGCAGTTATTCCGAGTTTGGTTGACTTATAACACCAACCCCTGGGTCAAACGATTGGGTCTGACGTCTTGGGGCGTGAGAAACTGATAAGTTAATACATTGACATCGGCACAAGTCACTGGGAGACCAGTTTCCGAGAGTTGATCCTTGAAAGAGTGAGATAAACTTGCAGACCTACTGACTGGCTGGCCTCAGGGTGAGCTGCAGGAAGGCCAGCATAAAGGAACATATGATAACCCTCGTCTCTTGGATGTGCCTAGTCAAATGGACGCTACGATTCCAAATACAGCCGAAAAAAGTTCAATACTTGTATTGTAAACGAAGCAATTCTAGGTATTTTTAGTCAAGTTACGGTTAGATTATGGAAACTCTTTCCATTTACTAAATGTTGTCTGTAATGCTTGCCACTCACTAAACGTTGTCTGTAATGCTTGCCACTCACTAAACGTTGCATGCATCTAAGTATAAAGTATGGCTATGATCCGCCAACATCATTAGATTATGGGTAGCCTTTAAACGACAGTCTTAATGATATTGAGGGTATTCCACGAGGCGACATATTTCTACCATTAATATCTACTTTTTTAGTTATTAGATAATAATGTAAATTTAACTGTCATATTATATACATAATATGATTTAAAAATATAAATTTTTAGCATTATTATTTTGGTATATAATTTATGTTTAAATCATTATATATACATTCGTATGTATTTAAATGTTAGTGAAAATGTTAGTGTTATAAATGCAATTAAAATAAGTTTCTTCATTATCATGAATAACTGATAAGAGCTTGCTTCGGGTAAACAAGATAAGGTTATTTTGTTATTATAAAACATTTATATAATTACAATTACAATAATATTTGCGCTAGAATATTATGTTTTGTCTTAAATATTCAAATATGTACGTTGATTAACGTATGTAAGTGGTATCCAATGATAAGTACGTAGTGCAGGAGCTATTTTTGCAAATTTAAATAAAGAAAAACGCCTGTTTCATCACTTTAATACGAAATAAATACGAGTATACATATATAATTCACTTCTAGACAAGAATATGAAGTTTATAAAGTATTAAGTACTTATGAAGCTGTAAGTAAACAGTGTTCACCGTGGTCCATATCCAAACAAGCTAAAGTGAAATTGCATATTTAATATTTGTGCGATTGTCCGCCTCACACAAGATGCTGCTCCATGTTGCTGGGCAGCATCTAGGCAACAAGCTGCACATCTCGAGACATAATGCTGGGCAACACACGGGATATCGATTTTGCCAGATACTGGACAAAAATAATTTGACATCGCTGACATGAAGAAGTAGGAGAAGATTTGAAATGCAGTGAATGCTTAGAATATAATGGGACCTGCAGGTAGCGATGTGTTCTGTCATTGGCTGATAGATGACATCTCATAGCAGATCTGATGTCTTAATTTCTGTACTATTCTTTTCCATCTTCGTAGGTCACTAACCGGCCGCAGCGAATTCAAGTTGTGCCTAGTAAGTTTTTTGGCATCTTACATCCTTAGTTCAAGGCAGTGAGTGTCCATGTGGCGACGGTTCAGAACAAAACGCATCTCACGTCCAGTAAAACTGTTTGCTGCACCATTTTCTTCGGATTGCGCTTATTGAAGCTGTCATACAGGCAACACGTTTGGTCGGATATGGCAATTTTGTTGCTACCAAATATAACTATAGTACCTTTGCGTGCTTCTGCGCATCCATAGGTCAAGACACGGCTGACCAATACATTCCTAACAACGCACATCGCGACAAATCACCAAGGAAGGCAATTCGAGGCACGCACGTGGTATACTAATTTCATCGAAACTACACTGAGGTCTGTTATCTCACGGTATTTTGCGTTGTAGAGTCACGGGAAGGCCATCAGCCAATTGTATTGTGATCTCCGTATGATACATACACAGTGCCGGTTTTAGGGGGTGGCGAAGTGGGTCGGTGCCCCAGGGCGTATAAGCTAAGGGCGTCGAAGGCAACCAATCTTTCTTATTTTTTCTTTTTAATATAAACTATATGAGGCGATAGAAAAAAACTTTAGGGTGCAGCAGGGTTTAAGGCTTGTACTGTACATACGCGATGGGAAAAAGCGGATTTTGCATGTCTTCACGGGCCATGCTGATGCCTCAGTTTAAGTAATACTTAGTAATCTTCTTTCATGGGATTGTCACCATTGTGGTCACCATCTTGTTCAGACCAAACTCTTTTTCTGGTACCGTTTCTAAATATTTCAGAATCATATTTTAGGTAATTTGTCCAGTCTTTCAGAGATGTACAACAGTTGTTGGACGACAGTTGGTAAGTGACTGAAAATGACAACTTTTTCATGCATTTTAAAGCCACATACTGGTCATGATTTTTACGATGATTACAAAAGGAAAGTAATGTCAAATCACTTTTATATTTATGAATACGATTTTGGCTTTTCATACACATATGCAACATAACCATAATAATTAGTAATTCAATGTACAGAAATGTTTTGATTTAATTTAATAGTACCAGTGTATTATGCTTCGATTCCTCACAGATGTAAATGTATCATGTTATTGCAACATTGTGTATCTCTGTTTAGTGTTGCCAGATTATTTATAGTTTGAACATTATATCGACGTGTAGGTAAATTATAAAAGTGGGTAGGTAGATACCCTATCGGCTCCTACCAACCTACTAAAAAGTAAACGAACGTGCCAGTGCCACGTTTATCAGCAATATAAATTATGATATTTTTTATGCGCCTTGCCCGATATGGCCGACACTTAAATGTAATGCACCATTAAATTATTACATCCCATATATTATCCAGCTCGCTGTATTATTTTCGTAAGAAATGGTATCATCTTATGAGATATTTTATATACATATATTAAGAACACTATTTAAATGTTAAAACATTGAAGATAGTTTTGGTTCTTCATTGAATTCTATACTAAATGAATTGGCTCGATCAGTGGCTTCCAATATTTATGGTAATATTTCCTTCTTGGTCACTTTCTATAGCATACATACTTAATGACCACCAAAATATTTTCTTGCGCTCTTTTTAACCTATGATTGTGATCTAAATCTCTCATTTTGGTTCTCGCCTCATCCCAAGTAAGTTCTGCGTTCCGCATATACGTCGAGTAAATTATATGTATGGTTTCCGACACTCTCCATGATGACGCGAGCCTGGAGGCTTAAAAAAGGCAACTGTAGTACATGTCCCAACCAGGTTCACATTCGTTTCGTGATCGATTGTAGTATGGAAGGCTGCCTTATCCGCTCTGTCACCTCGTTATTCATCACGACAACGTCAAATACGAAAAAGCTTCTCATCGAAGATACATTATTAGTATATAGTTTGATGCAAATATGGCAAAGTTTATATATTCATATAAATAAATTAAAATTAATTAAATTACAAGTTAGAAGGTAGCTTAATATAGAAAAACGTCTGTAGATATTCTTTGGCTGTCGGAGTTTTAAGGTACTGAAGGAAAGGTGCTATTGATTTTCCCAGCTTGTGGTCTCTGCGCGAAGAAAGCGTATACGTATATAGCTAGCTACGAAGTAACCTCTACAAAGAACCTTCTCAGGTACTGAGCTACCTTCTCAGGTAGTGAGCAGACTCAAGTATAGTGAGGCTTAGAAGATGATGTTATGGAAAAAGCTCCCCGAAGTGTTTTATTTTACTCTTAAAACATTTTTTTTTTCAAAAATTTCTTGCTATCGATTTCGTAAGGCCCCACGAGCTCTTGCGTCCCAACTTTTATTCTTCATTTACCTTACGACCACACTTAGAAGGCAAAAAAGTAGATTCTGCGTAACTTGAATGTTAACTGCACGTCAAAGGTATTTAATTTACCTGTTTGAAATTGTTTGATGACTTTTATATTACGTTTTCTTGTGTACAGTAAAATGAGCACTCACTATGTGTGTGTTTTTTAATATGTCCTACCAAGTTTGCCGGAAAATAATTTTTGAACAAGGTTGGTAGGTAAAATATTGTCAGTGAAGGCGGGAACCTTTAAAATATTGAATTTTTTGGGCGTCATGTAAATGTTATTTTAATGGATTGAAACTTATTATTTTTTTGTCGAATGAAAACAACTTAGAGAAAGGTTTTTTCAGGTATGTTTAATGTTTATACAAAATAAGTCTTCTGTACATTCATAAAAATAAATTTAATCTTCAACAAAATTTACTTTTGCCGTGTGCTAGTGATAGGAAGAACTATTTTTAATTGTGATTGTAATGCTAAGGAAAAACTAATATTAGATCACGTTTCAACATTTCAACGATAAACAACTTCTTCTTCCTATATAAAGGACAAATCCGACCTATCCTTGAATCCGGCAGTCACCTTTGGATCGGAGCCCCAAAATACCTTCTAAACTTAATTGAATCAGTTCAAAGAAGAACAATTCGTTTGATAAGCAATGACATTCTTACGTCTAACCTGGAATCAATGGAACACAGGCGTAAGATTGGTTCACCTAGTCTTCTTTTTTACCGATTTTACCATGGTCGCTGCTCTTCGGAACTTAAAGAACTAATTCCTCCTGCTCCCACCCACAACCAACAAACTCGTCATACACTTGCCGAACATCCATACACGGTTAATGTGTATCGACCAAGAACTGGCAGTTTCCATAATTACTTTCTTAATGCCACCAGTAAGCTTTGGAATGATCTTCCAGCGTTTGTGTTTCCTCCTTCCTACAATCTGGATCTCTACAAGTAACAGATAAATATACACTTGAAATATACACCCCAAGACATAGACAAACACGAACACAACACACGTTTCCCGAATGCAGCGTCCAGCCTCCCTGGCTGAGCGTTATAGAGTGCAATGGTCTTGGCCGGCTGTGCTCTCCTGCATGCGATTATATACAACAACAAAAAATATAGGAGAATATAATTCTTTTATTTACTTGAAAACCGTATTATGTTATGTACTTTTAATATTTTAACGATGTCCACTTCCTATCTGAAGCATATTCTCACTGCAAAGCATTAGTAACATTTAGTTACCATGCAACTTGTTTTTGTGATTCTAGAATTTTTTGTGATACAATTTTCGGTGCCTGTTCAACGTGCGGTCTACCGACGAAATTTGGACTACTTGTGTAGATAAGGTTATGTTAGGTAACGTTACGTAATTTTGTAGGTGGTCAACTGTCTCATATGTGTACTATGCTGGCCATTCATCGCTGTGTATATATGATCCGGAAGTGTAGTGTTGTTGTACAATTTGAAATATGAGTAGCTCTGTCTCGTCTTTTGAATTTCAAATTATTTGCTTTTAAAAGCACATCTTAATTGATTCCCTAATCAGATATTTATTGTATTCAGGTATTGAAGCTTTTTAAAGTCTTCTGTCAATCTTTCTACTCGTGCGGCCTTTGGGCTGGCTATACTCAGAAGGTCTACAGTGCACTCCGGGTCCAGTATAACAACGCCTTCCGAATGTTGTTGGGTCTGCATAGATACAACAGTGCCTCAGGCATGTTGACGGAGGAGCTTTCATGCCATAATAAGGAAGCGTTGCGTTTCTCTGTGGGCGCGCGTTTGCGGCAGTCCCAACGCAATGGTCGCGTGTGGGCGGATAGATGGGACTCACGGTTGGAAGGGCACTAGATGCGCCTTCACGTGGCCATCCAGAGGGGATCCGGTGCTCCACTCACTGAGTAGTACAATAATAACAATGTGGTGTATGTGTACATGCCGATTTATATTTTCTTTCTATTCTGTTTAATTTAATTTTTGATTTTTCTGTATTTGCTTGGAATTATTGTATGTAAAATTTTGATTATGGCTTTAGTGACTGAATAAATATTTTATATTATTATCATTATATTATTGTACCTAATCCCAAGGATTAAATTTGGTGAGTATGTTTTCTACGTGTGCCGGTTATTTTATGTATCGTTAGGTTGACCACACAACGAACCAGTGAGCGGACGGTAGACCGCACCCATTTTTCTTTAATACCGGTTAATTGTATTGCACGTAATAGTTTATTTTTCAAGCGAAAAAAAGGGTTCAAAAATCAAACTACTTTAAATTATAAATATTTTTGTTGTATATTTGAATAAACATTGGAATACTCACTTTCGTGGAACAGATGAACAAGAGTGCACAAATCTGCTTATTCCCGTGAATTGATTTTTTTTATGTAAACACATACAGGAGAATACCGACAGATGGTGATAGTGATGCTGAAGTCTCCTCTGTGGAATTCTATGATGCTTACCATGGTGGATATGGCTAAGCGCTGCATGTGGAGTGTTAATCCGCCAACGTCATAGACTACAGCCCGAGATTCACGCATCATTTTTATTATTACAGGAACTTACTATGAATGGGTGGTCTTCACAGGCCAACTTACGTCTACCACTGATTTTGATTAATATGCTATGACTGGCAGTTTACGGGTGAGGGATCAAATTCACGCCAACCGGGGTATTTTAGAGCTCAGAAATCGATTAAAAATCTTAATTTTTTTAATCTCCGTCGGGGATCAAACCACGACCTTTGGCTTGCAAAGAAAACGCTTTGACCATTGAGCTATATCCGCCAGTAGAATTATACTAGGAAAGCAGAGAAAAAAGTCGCAGTTTGTCAAAAAATAAATTAATGTCATATAATTCCACTCCGCTTCTATGGTCTTCAGGAGATCCTTGCTGTGTACTGACTCTGTCAAAGGGAATACCGTCAAAGGATGGCGCAGCAACAGTGATACTCGTATCATAGTCTGTGGGCGAATACGAGCGAACATATAAAATGACCAAAAAAAATGCAGCCATATCAAATATAACGTAAAATATCGTCCAATTAAATCATTCACTGAAATGATGCAAAAATCTACAGCAACAACCGATAATAAATGCGTACATTTCGTTTTTTTATGAAAACTTTTATTTTAAGTTAATAAGTAATTTTTTGAAATGTTATTTATTTGGATTATGTCTAATAGTCCATCATTCATCACCATAATAACCATGTTCGCTCCTCTAAATGGAGCATACAGTTTTGTGAGGAATGATGAAGTGAGAGAGCAGATAAGGTAGCCTTCTATACCACACTCGATTAAGAGGTGAAAGTGGACCAGGTGCCGCAATAGACCATAGACTACAACTGCCTCTTCTTCAAGCCCTCGGGCTCGCAACATCCTGGAAAGCCGTCGGAATCTATACATGCATATGCAAAGACTACGACGGCTAACAGAGCTTTGTGTCGGCAATTTTCGGTGACCATATGTTCCAGCGTGCTATGGAGAGATCCATGCTCGGAGTGTCGCTAAAAGATAGAATCCGAAACGAGGAAATACGCAGAAGAACTCAAGTAGTGGATGCTATCCAACGAATAGGCACACTCAAGTGGCAATGGGCAGAAAATATCTGTCGAAGAGACGACGGTCGATGGGGAAGGAAAGTACTGGAATGGCGCCCAAGAACTGGCAAACGAAGCATTGGCCGACCCCCTACAAGATGGACTGACGATATAAGAAGAATAGCGGGAGTGACCTGGATGCGGAAGGCGGAGGATGGAAGAGGATGGAGACTCATGCGGGAGGCCTACATTCAACAGTGGACGGACACAGGCTGATGATGATATGTTCCAGATATGGAACGGATATGACAAGAGAGAGATATATTATTTCAGGAAAATACCGCTTGACGGCGATGGAGAGATTTAATATGTGCATTTTTAATCAATTGCATTACATTGAATTAATGCAGATAATATATCACTTCGGTTCAACTCAAGATTTGGACCAATGGGTCCTTAGAGGTTTAGTGCTCTATGCTTTAGGCCTCCAGAGCATCTGGATAATCATTCAATCTTCAATCATACATCAGGATGATTATAATATTCTAATTACCAAGCCCCCAAACTCGGACACTATAATTGCCTCCTCATCAAGCCCCCAGACTTTCGTACTAGAGGCCACCAGGAACTATGAATAGGATGTATATATATTTGTCCTCAAGATGGCAATTGTAATTTATTCACATAATAAATTTATCTATCACCACTTGGTGCTACATATTCGGTTTGTAGGTAGGTATTCTGTAGGTAGGCATATAAAAAAGGAATATTTTACATACTCGTATAACATCTCTAACAACAGACAAAATACCCTAAGCTATAGCAAAGGAAGACGCTCACATTGCCCAAATGTGCACGTAACCCAATTTCCTGTGCAATGTGCCCCAGACGGCCAAATCTCTTAAGTTCGGTTCCCACAGGGTCACTGACATTCACCCGGAAGCCGAAGTATGACGTCTACATCTGCTCGGCAAATTTAAAATCGATCCTTCAAGGATCGCAAAGGAAACAGTAGTTTTTGCGGCTGTTTGTTTAACACATGTTTGGACTCCTAACAAATTGGCGCCCCATGAGGTCTCAGGTGGCTTCCTTTAACTTTTTCAATGATAATCAATGGATTATATCATGCTTAACTACGGAAGTTCAAAATATATTGTACGACGCATGTATTTCCCAACTGGGTCCACCTTCGCCTCTCGACCGACTGTAGTATGGAAGGCTGCCTTGTACTCATGTTCAGTCGCAGAAAGTTAGTTAACAACCATCAAACGTATCTTTTCATTTATTAATTTGTCCATGTCCGCTCCCTCAACTGAAGCATATGGACACCACGAGCCGCCAATATATACTATATACAAACTGGTCAAAGGTGTTAGCCTATGTGAATTATTTAATGATGCGGTTGTGTCAATCACCCATCTTCTCATTTAAAATGAACTTATGCATAATACTGCGTATTTTAAGAGGCTTAACGATTAACCCGACGCAATCATTACACTAAGACATTTGATATGAGATACTCAGAAATATTATTAAATCTATATCATAATAATTCCCTATAATATCTTTAACATTGTTTTAAATACTCTGTAGTGAGTTGCCAATAAAAAGCTGTAAACAATCGATTACGCACTAATCCATTTGCGTTTCAGCTTTCTCAGTTAGAACAAAGGGCCTTCTTTGGTTGTAATTTTTAATAAAGTCCGCCCTTCCAAGTTTAGGGTGGGGGCGGTAGGGAGCATACCGCCCCCTGTGGCTGCACCCGCCCACAATAATTACCTAAGTGGTCCAGCGGACAACATCTGCCATCATACCACAAATGGACTTACAAATAATATATATTGCTAACAGTACCACCCTCGGTAATTCCATGCATTTGTCATAACTCATCATCGTTTCATATCATCTCCCTTAATGCTGCCACAATAATGCCTGCTCTGTCAGCTGCCACGATCTTCGCCTCATTCCATGTCAGCTCTGCCCTGGTTGATAGTTTCAGGATGGCGAGAGCCCGGAGCCCGAAAGAAGGTATCTGTAGTTAATGCTCTCCTGAAGCATTCGAATGATATGTCCCACACAAGTTACTGCATCTTTTTTTACTAACCCTGCTTCGCAAACGGTATGCCAACACAGGTGTGTCGTGGTTAAATAAGACAATATTACACAATAACTTAATAATTTTACAACCATTCTTTAAAGTATGGTGCATGTCACCTACTTATTTAAACGACCTAACTACTTAGTATGCTTTGTACACGCTCCACTTGGAATAAAAAAAATCAAATTGATATATACGTGATATTGTGGTTTTTGGGTTTAGCCGTGTGTGGCGAATTTCTTCTCTCCGATATTTCGACCGCCATTGCAGGGGTCTTCTTCGGGGCTGATGACTTTGTTGCGAGTTGGTGTCAGGAGGTAGTTTAGCCGTCAGCCTAACGTATCTCCCCGAGCGTCCTGTCGGGTAATCGTGTACGGTGGATATGTTCTAAGAAGAGTACCTCCACGAACGTCATGTCGGACTGTGGCTGTCCTTTCTTATCTGACTATGCTTTTGAGTATGTGCCAGAGGCGGAAGCCATTCTGTTTTGAGAATCAAGCCGTCATCCGATATATACGTGTATTATTATGGCTTATGGTGCGCCACGGAGTTCAAGAAAGGACTTTGTTGTGCCGTCGGTGAGCAAATATTGTGGAGCACTGATTTAATCGACTGATAGATGGAATGACTGCATTACGTTTTTAAAAAACATGCTAATCACCTTTCCATTACCATTAGGTGTACCATGTATTAATTTAGGTTTTTTATATTTGTCTCATTTAATCGGTAGTGTGCCCGAGACGGTCCTGGATGCTGCGATGGTCCTCATCAGCTAGGGTGGAGACCTAACGGCTGGTATTGTCTGTTTGAGAGTATGCTAAGTACGCTTGGACCCTCGTACGGCTGTGCATCTTCCACTATTGTTTGACCATGCCTTAACACAGACCTCCCGTCTAGTCCAAAATTACAGGAAATGTTAAGCGATTTCACTGCCATTATCCTTCTATTCTTTCATGCTACCCTGATACTTTCATATTACATTTCATTATGTAAACACGTGGCCGAGAATGTAATCAGGAAGAAAACGTCTTTTAAAATGCACGTCGTTTTAAAATTTATTGAGAAGGCTTTATACAGGCTGTTTACATTCGCTAATTTACAATTACGTTCACATTATATGTAATGACTTGTGTTGAACTGTTTCCCTAATACTGAAACTTTTAATAAAATATAATAATATGACTTATTTGATGCAATAAATATTTTTTTACGTAAACACAAAGAGGAGAATACCGACAGATGGTGCTGGAGAAATCACATACGTGGAATCTATGACCATTTTACAAATGGCTTAACTGTAAAAAAATGGCTTTGATCCGCCAACGTCATATATTATCAAATCGGGGGTATTTATGGAAGTAAGAAATCGATTAAAAATATTTTATATTTTAATCTTCGTTGGGGATCGAACCTAAGGCTTTCAGTTTGGTAAGCAAACGCTTTATCACTAAGCCATAACCGCCGGCAGTTAGTTTTTGTATCGACACTAGACACGCATAACTTAATATATATTTTGACGTTCTCCTCTCTAATTTCATTATCGAATTGCGTGGTGCCAGGATGAGGAGCAGATTAACAACACAAATACTTTTTCTGAAGCACATTGACAAATATATTTCGATAAATTTACAAACTTCTGGCCCGGACCTACTCACAGCATTCAGGCCAGGCCAACAACAATGCGATCTCGCCGCCGTCGGCACACGACTGACCGGTCGCCGTGATCGGTGACACCCAGCGCCGCAAGTGGCGATCTATATAACTAACATCACACCCGTTACCGGACTTGTCCAAAATGATAATATGGCGACACATACATGTACGACAAGCGAACAGAAATAAGAAACGAAAGATTGTATATCGAGGTTTTCGGTATCAGTCAGCAAGAGCTATATCATGCTGATGTCAATTTAAAAAATGTATTTGAACTATTTCATATGCAATCTAAGGCTAGAAGGGTAGCTTGTATAATATATTATATACTCGTATGTACTCGTATATTATTTAAGCATATACTCATGAATATAAAAACATGTCATCGAACTACTGCAATATGGAATGTTTCAAAATGCTACTACGTATTCCAAGAAACTTTCAATGGCTATGGTTACATGAGGATGTGATAGTAATACGAGAATATTGGTGTTTTTTTTTCTTTTATTGCATTTCGTTTCTTATCACTTACTCAAGGGTATTTACTATTAAAATACATATACTATTCGAAAACATGTACGAGTATTTTAAATATTTTACACCAAAATTTCAGCGATTTTGAATAATTTTACGTCCTCACTGTTCGCTTAGGTGTTCTATCGCCTTCACAACTCCTGATGCAGCGGGTCTCCTGATATTCCACAGCACAATGCCTTCCAATTAACCAAGCCTTTATGAACGTGTCAGATGTAATTTGTAAGCGTCAAAATATACCCAGTTTCCAAGCTGTGGGATTCGCTTCAAACCAGAGAAGACAAACTGACACATCATCATCATCATCATCACCATGTCCGCCCCTTGTTGGAGCATATGGTTGTTACGAACTGCCACTACAAAGTCAGTCGCTATGGTCACCACCTCATACCAAGTCAGCTCTGCCTCCCGTCACTCCTCCGAGACATTCTAGTATATAGTTCCCGACGGCCTTCCAAGACGACCCAATCCAGGGTCTTAAAGGCAGCTCTAATTTGTGCTGTCTTGTAGCATCTGAAGTATATATCCCAACCACAGTTGCTTCTTGATCGATTTAGAAATGAAGGCTAGCATCTGTCATTCCTCATATAGTCAAACCATCGTACCTTCAGTATTCTATGCAGGCATTTGCTTTCAAAACTCATTCTACGGCTGCATTGGCTTTTGGTAAGATGCCAAGACAAACTGAACATATTAACGTATTATGTGCATACGCTCATTTGATTTAAAATTGTTCTAAAGAGTTCCATTTATGATCTTAATTGATAGTGATTACTATAAAAAGAGTGTCTATTTTTGCGTTTTCTCAAAGATTTTGGTATCGTCTGCAACTACAGTGTATTGGATGTATTTGGTGTTACTACAAGATGCGTAGTTCACTTGAAATAAATCAATGAACCAGGTGTTTGGGAGAAATCATATAATGCACATATGCTTGTATAAAAAAAATACTTTTTTCAATAGTAGATTGTAAAATCTTTTTAAAATTCCATTTGATTATTATACCAACAATAATTTTTCATCAATATGTTTTATTAACACATTTTTTTTTATGTCATTTCTTTAGCTGAAGCATTTGATTGCCACTATAAAGTTCTGTTATGCGCCATGTTCTATTTTTCATCCCAAGTCAGCTTTGCAATCCAAATCCCTAATCTTCTTTCTCCGGTATCTAGTTTTTTAATGCATCGTTCTTGACGGCCTTCCAGTAGAGCGAGATTGAATTTATGCTCTCCTGGGGCATCTAGAAAACATGTTTTTCTGATGTTTTAACATGACTGTTAGTTATACGGTGTGATAAAAATATATACAATAGATAAAATCTGATAGTAAACTTAATAATATTTATGATTGATTCGTCTAGAGAGGCCTGGGAAGATCTCTTGTATTATAATAACGCCTCGTATCGTTTGCCTGTTACGTGTACGTTACAAAATGGACTGATGTTTATTACAAATCCATTTTTAATGCGGAGATAGCCTGATATTGATGAAGGCTTCATTAATCATACGATTCTGATGATGTGGGAAAAACTGCGGTCCATTGTTGTATAGTGGGAGATACCAAATTGCCTTTAGCGGCCGATGATGCGAAGCCGTATCTTATAAACAATTAAATTCATAAAATATACTTAAACAGATGATAAAATATTACACGTACTTAAATAGTGTTTTTTATTTAATGATTCATATAAGTTTACACTTTATGTCTGTGCACTGTTTCGATGTGTATGTAGGTAGTTATGGAGATTTATACCTTTTTATGTATATGTACAATATCAGATATCCCCAACACATAGACTGAAGTCACGAATCAGCTTTTTGAGATCTACACAAGGCCCTGAAAATTAGAGACTCCAGCTCTGGCAACAAGTCGCATCAGAGGATTTCATTACTCCAAAGGAAGGCCTCCAAGCTGGCAAGAACCTTGACTGGCGGACCTAAAAATCTTTGAACAGATTAAGAAGCGGAATTGTTAGAACAAAGGACAACCTCGAGCGGTGGGGAATACTTCAGCAGGGAGAGTCACTATTTTGTGACTGTAGAGACCTGCAGACCGCCTCACACCTGAGATCTTGTTCCATATGCCCAACAAGCTGCACATCTCAAGACCTAATGCTGGGCAACACACGATCTATCGATGTAGTCAGATACTGCGCAAAAATAATTTGACGTCGCTGACACGAAGATGAAGAAGACAGGATAATACTGACAGATGGTGATAGTGATGCCTAAATCTCATCTGTGGATACTTTGACTCTCTTATCAATCAATTATTACAGGAACTCACTATGAATGGGTGGTGTTCAAGGGACGGCTTTCGCCTACTACCAATTTTTATTAATAGGCTATGAATGGAATTTTACGGGTGAGGGATCAAATTCACACAAACCGGGGGGTACTTATAGAGCTTAGAAATCAATTAAAAGTATTAAATCTAACGAATTAATCGTGAAGTACAATGCATAAAATCTTGATCTAGGTACTTCTACATGTTTATCGAGATAAAATATTCACATTACTTACATATATAAATATTGACATCAGCATGTTATGCCCTAGCTGACTAGTACCGAAAACCTCGATATACAGTCTTTCGTCTCTTATTTCTGTTCGCTTGTCGACAAGCATATTGGCATTTTGGGACTTGTTACGTAAATCGCCACTTGGGGCGCGGTACGACTACCCATCACGAGCGCGCGCCAGTCGTGTGCCGCCAGTCTGCGAGACCATATTGTATTGTGTCTCGGCCTGAATTCTGAGACTAGGTCGAGCCATAAGTTTGTAAAGTTTATCGTAAATATATGTCAATGTGCTTTTGAAAAAGTCTTTGTTTTGCTGACCTGCTCCTCATCATGCCCTCACGCGACTGAATAGCAACCTTTTTACGGTAGGAAATTGGAAGCGCAGTCATTTCCTTATTTATCAACCTACATGTATTATTTACAAGAATCTGTAAAGCATGTAAATAAATATCGTTAGGATTCGTTACAGGAGCGATTTTTCTGTAAACCTCATGTGTGAATGCCACCACATGTATGGAGTTACATAATGAACGTTTGTTAAATATAATAGTTTTTTATGCATCATCTGATAGCTAAAGGATAGAAGAACAAATGTGATAGATAAAAATAGACCAGATAAGTATATGTATTTATGCTTCGAATAATAGTTTTAAGCAAAAAAAAATGGTTTGAAGAATTAACGCCGTATTGAGTATAATTTGTATTCCACCGAACCGTAACGAAAGGGTTAATTTTATATTCATTATAGTAATTTACATTATTATCAGATACATAAGTAAATATATTTATTTTGCTATTTCGTGCAAATATATCTCTTTCTCGCCTCTTTCTCACTCTTATTCGATATATATGCACATGATTTATTTTAAAAATATACATATTTTTATAAAACAGAAGCTGAATTTAGTTTGTTTCTCAATAAAAAGTTGAGTTTTTTTTATGTAAGCACATACAGGAGAATACCGAGAGATGATGATAGTAATTCTGACGTCTCATCTGTGGAATTCTATGATGCTTACCATGGTGGATATGGCTAAGCGCTGCATGTGGAGTGTTAATCCACCAACGTCATAGACTACAGCCCGAGATTCATTTATCATTTTTATTATTACAGGAATTTACTATGAATGGGTGGTCTTCACGGGACGACTTTCGTCCACCACCAATTTTAATTAATAGGCTATGACTAGCATTTTACGGGTGATAGATTAAATTCACACCAATCGGATGTATCTTAGAGCTCAGAAATCAATTAAAAATACTTTTTTTTTTAATCTCCGTCGGTGATCGAACCCACGACTTTTGGCTTGCAAAGCAAATACTTTGACCATTGAGCTATACCGGCCGGTAATTTACTGACTTTCTGAATATTTGTACATCATTATTTATTTTACATACCAACCACTAGATAGTTGACAACTCTAGACTAACTAAAGTACTTCAAGAAGAGTTGTGCAATCCTTACTGAAGTAAAATTATGGAATAAATTATTTGTATATATTTTATTTACTTACATTACGTATGACACGTTTTTTACTTATTTAGTAGTATTAAATATGTATTAAGAAGTATCAGTAAACGATTTGTTTTGATAATAAATGGATCATCTATAATAATCACAACTATTAACAATGATGCATGAGGCGAACATGCATACTTATAAATAATTCATTTTAAGTTTTATACTAGAAAAAAATCTTTCTCATAGATATTCCTCGTAGATATGCCCGGTTGCGACTTCTTGATGGTTTATTAGATGAATGGAGGGTAGCCCTAATACCGTTGGTAATACCTCTTTTAGCCACGAAGATTTGCCAAAGGGTAGACCAAGATTTGGGATAAAGTCACGTGACATAAAGCAGTGGAGGATGGTTACATTTTATACGACACAAATTCCTTTTTTTTTTAAATATTAGATTGTTTTAAAAATATTCAGAAACATAATAAATAAAAAGACTAAAAGATAACTCATTATTTTAGCACTGTCCACAAACGATAATAATTTGAAAATAAAGGATTTCCCTGCGAATAGATAGGTAGTGTTTACGGGAAGACTTTAATTTAGCATCAATTTGAGGCTACAATCTATTTTACGGGTGAGTGATCACTCGCACTGTAAATGTCAATTATACTAGCATTCACTTAAATACGGTATTGAACACTGACACGAATTGGAGATTTTTTATTTAAAAATTCGTAGATGTGTAATTCTCTTGTACTACAAGTAGTTTTGAAAACACTTTTTCTGTGGAAAAACACAACCTAGAGATGCTTTTTGCTATTCCAGAGAACTGTTATATAACTTTTTAATATACTAGCGTGTACCCGGCATGCGTTGCAATGCCACTCATAAAAAGAAACCGCGAGCTTATGGAAGCGCCTCGTCGGGAGCCTATCGCCTTCTTCTTCGTAGTATCAATCCGGTGGATTGGTTTGCAGCAACATAATCTTGCATCTCGATCTCCATTCCTCTCGGTCCTCCGCAACCCTTTTCAGCTCAGCATAAGCGCTACAGTTCATGTCCTCGAATACTTGCTGCAAATACTCCCGTCTAGGGCGCCGTTCTGCAGTAATGTTCGAACATTCCAGGTGGCATATCTTGTTGGCTGAAGGTTTTTCTTATTTGTCTTGGTTGTTTTGTCTCGAGCAGTCCCCACCCGGAGATCCGATTGGGGGACTATTTTATCTCCGGAAAATATTACTTGAGATGCAATCATTTTTTGCTGATACGTGGGATGTCTTTAAGACCTTTAATGTGGTATTTTCCCCTTTATTTCCACATCCTAATGCCGTTGACCATAAAGGTTCATCCGCCTTAGGAGGGCATTTACTACCTCCAGGACAATAGAGTGCCCTAACCAGCTTGACCTGATGAGGTTAGCTGGGTGTTAGCTTATGCCGGCCAACATTCGGTCCAAAAAATCTGATCTTTCAAATTATCATCAACCACAACGCAAATTGTTTTTCTGCGTAAAAAATATATCGCCTATTGATTGGATAAGTCGGATTTAGGCGAAGCCGTAGCCAATCAGAAGCTATAAGCTTAGGTTATGTTTTTCTTATAGAAATTCGACAATGTGTCAATCGGTTTTCAGCGTACTCGATATGTTTCCAATCTTGCATCCCGTTGCTCATCTGTTTCAGATGAACGGGTTTTAGCAGTGTGCACTCAATTTGATTCATATATTGCATCCCGTTACTCGTCTATTTCTGAACCTTGTAATGTCTTATTTTTTGTGCTTTGCGTTTTGTTAGCATAATTGATTTCATAGTGAATAGTATGCTTTGAAGTTCAATTTTGAAATATAAGGTCGGTTGGTATAACTTCATTGTAAAAAGAATGCATTATGATACATTGTGTGTTGTGTAGTGGTTTAGATACTATTTACTGAAAAATGATCTGTCAAAATACATCCAAAAAGTGTATTTTTTTTAATTTTATTAAAATAGTATCAGGATACCACGAAGCGCTGCGTTAAACTGATTTGCAAATCAAGTCCGCCCTATGCAACGCAGCGGCTCCTGCAGGGATCAACAGCTGATTCGCAAGGCAAGATAACACCTGTTTGAAAATTCTGATCTCCTGATACTTCGCCCGACAACCACCGAGGGTGAGGAATTGACGTTTCTTTGTTCTCGCTGTAATTTTTGCCTCTAGATGAAAATGACTCAGATATCTTACCCTTTACTTTTTATTCCCTCCTGATAGTCAGTATCCGTATACTCTTGTGTTTTTATGTGCACACTTAAAGAAGAACACTGCCGAAATATTTATCTTTGGATTCTATGACGCTTGCCATTTTCGAAGATGGCAGAGCGATGTATAAAGCAACATAAGCTGCCATTTTCATCAAAATCAAACCAATTTACCCAATGGAGCTTACTGTAAATGGATCATGTTCACAGGATGATTTTCGTCTACAATTTTTTTTGTTCAATATATAATAATAGTGTAGTTAAGCTTTCTTATATCGGACCTATATTTAATGATCTTCGGATATAACGGACAAAAAATCCTATCAAATTAAAAAAACTAAGAACTTCCTGTTAATTTTATACATGCTTAAATTCTAGTGTCTCCGCATGTACCGCATATTTGCCGGCAGGTATAGCTCAACGGTCAAAGCGTTTGCTTTGAAAGCCAAAGGTCATGGGTTCGATACCTAACGGAGATTGAAAACAAGGTTTTTTAATTGATTTTAAATGTTTCTAAATATTTGTAAAAAATTGGAATTTCGATTCTGTATATAAATAAATAAATAAATTTCTGAGCCCTAAAATTACCCCCGGTTGGTGTGAATTTGATCTCTCACCCGTAAAATGCCAGTCTTAGCCTATTAATTAAAATTGGTGGTAGACGAAAGTCGTCCCGTAAAGACCACCCATTTATAGTAAATTCATGTGTGTGTCAAAATGATGTGTGAATCTCGGGCTGTATTCTATGACGTTGGCGGACCAACACTCCACATGCAGTGCTTAGTCATATGCACCATGGTAAGCGTCATAGAATTCCACAGATGAGACTTCACAATTACTATTACCATCGGTATTCTCATGTATATGTTAACATAAAAATAAAAAATATACACAGTTTTTAGCGGCTAGATACGTATTCGGCGTAAATTTACTATAAGTAGCTGACATACTAGGATATAATTTCAATTTTTTTTCAATTTCAATTTCAATTTTTATTTTTTCCTTGCAGAAACATTACAAATTTTATCAATTCAATGCATTTCTGAAGTACAATAATATAAATACAATAATGTAATATAAAATAAAAATACAATAGGTAACATAAATGTGGTGATGTAAATTTATTGACACATTTAGTATTACTGACCTCACACTCAGAACTAGCGTCAGGAGACTCAAGATAAACAGTTTGACTTGTAACAACAAAAACCCTGTCATAAGTATATCATGATTGACTCACAGATAACAAGGCATTATTGTCACAAAATAAAACGTGTAACATTTCGCCTCCATAAACACCAGTACTGAATTTAAAGCAATATAACACTAAATATGTCAATATCTTCACTCAAGTTGGTTTCAACCACTGTTCACTGCGATTCTTTCGTCTTATGCGTATCCAGGGTTGAACGATGGTCCTTTCAGGCCACACTTGAGGCTCCATGAGAGACTTCAGCGAAGTCGCGATGACCCCGACTTTGAAAGAAGTTGACAGCGTCCGCCTGCTGACAATCCTCCTGATGGTCATCCAAGAAGGATTGAATGCAGCGGTCGCTGCCAAGAAGCTCTGCAAGTCCTCAGCCGATGTATCTGGGTGAAGGCCCTTGGCGTGAAGATACGCCATCTTCACTCCAGTAACGTTTTTTGAAGGAGCTGCAGAACCACGGATCATCAGACGTGCTGAATGTTGTTGCCTTTCCCCGTGCGGAGAGGCGCGATTCAACTTAGAACGTTGAACTTCTCCGGAAAGATTGCTCGGGGGAGGGAGAGGACATCCACGGAGAAAGCACTCAGGTCCTCCAGTTCCTCGAACGATGATTCGTCCCGGCTGAGAACGGGAGTCCTTGGGAGCCTTGCTCGAAACAGCAGGGGCTCCTTCGATAGTATCTTCCGAGGAGTCCTCTTCGGTGGCCTCACTCGAAGTGGATTCTTTGACGGCAGGTTCGGAGTCTCTGCTGTCACAGTTAAGCGACATCGACACAGGAATGTTGACAGCTTCAGCGTAGGTAGCCGGAATTGATTTGCACGCTCGAGGTAAGCGCCTTCTGCGGGAAGTCGGCAGACTTGTCGGGTTGGGTGGAGGGTCCACACCAACGGATGTCAGAGCATCATCCATCCCGCATCCAACAGCCTTTAAGAGCCTCTCCAGCAGCAAACGGTGATCGTCTAAGCGACGATTTATTTGCGCGATATCACAATCGCAACACTTCGCCATCCTGTAGGTAGGATTACTAGACACGTCCGCCCGGTTTGAGTGTCGAGCGACGAATAATCTGGCAGCTGGCAGAGATTCTTATTAATGTATATTTTATATTGTGAACAACTTTACAAGCTTTCTCTCTATAATACAGCCACTTTTTCATCAAGATTTTAGGGTTTTATCTCGGGGCAAAAGTCGATTTTACAAATTACTTCTCATTCATAAATATAAGTATAATTAAAAAAATCTAGATATTCAAAAATATTTATAAATGACACAAAAAAAAATAAAAATAAGCGAAAATCGGAAAATATTTTTAAATTGAAGGTAACAAATAAATCATCCCTTTTCAATTGCATTTTCTTTGTCTAGTCTTTTACTCCTGATAGTGAAAATTTAATTTCCCTCGCATTAGCTACGAATCAATTGTCCCATTGAAACTGAAAATATTTTCTGCGGAGTACAGAAGAGTCGACAGGTAGTATAGTCTACAGAGTATAACACTTATACATTTTTTACAGCTCCAGTTACACAATTTAATTTTCTATTATACTCCTCTGTAATCCTGGTAACATAAAAATTAATAATTGACGAAACTTTTTGTATCGGGATTCTCGCCCCCTTTAAATTTTACCTACCTATCATAATATATTAATAATTACAAGACTTTGAAGAATGTATTTTTTTTTGTATTTAAGTAATATTTTTAGTTTGTTTGATAAAAATTCTTTAAAATGCTACGTTATATCATAGTATTCATAATAAAAAATCAAACTGGTTCCGCCGCATTTCGTTCCCAGACAATTCGTTTAACGACTCATCGGTAACGACGTAGGGCGCACTGAACGTCTGATGCACGGGACATATAAATTATGGAGTACAAGTCACCAATCAAAGAACTTTTTGAGTACCAAATTGTAATTTATTTTTAATTTCATGATTGACAAAACTTCGGTCATATGTCCGAGACGGAACTTTTTGCGTTCCTAACAGGTCTCGGAAGGATGACGACTGCGACTCTGGCAGTTGTGACAGCACAGCCCCGAAACTAACACAGTGCCTGATTACGGAACTAATAGCGTGACAGGTAGCGCCCCATGATGATGATAAAGCAAAATAGCGACGCAGCGCTATGTCTTATATTACTAACATTTTTATATATGCGTGTCCGACGAGCGAACAAAAATAAGAGATGAAAGGTCATATACAGAGACTTTTCGACACCAGCCTGCAAGGGCTATATCGACCTGATATCACTTTCAATACAGTATATTCATTAACTGTAATCATAAACTAAATTTATAAATTGATAAGCACATTCAAATCGACATCAAATTTCTCTCATCGGATTCGAACCATGGACTATGCACCTCTGTTCTGTTTTATGCACAGCGCAATCAAAAATGACTATTCTCCACCTTAATTGAGGATCATAATACGAAAGTTACAATAATATGAATACGTTAATTCTCTCCACTGTGCATAGAACAGAACTGAGGTGCGTAGTGTGCTGTTCGAATCCCAGCGTCCGCCGTTTCTTTTTCACCACAGATTGATGAGAAAAATTTGATGTATATTTGTATGTGTGTATTAATTTATAAAATATTGCTATAGATCAATTATCATAAAGGATTTTAAAGTATTGAAAAATATTCTCATAAGAAATAATATAATCCAAATAAACTATTATCTTCAGAATGCACTTGGATGTTTTAACAGTGGAGTAACAAATTAAGATAATAAATTACGTAAGCTAATCTAAAAACATTTTTTTGCGTTTCCAGAAAAAAAAAACAAACACGAGCGTTGCTTAAAGTGCGTTACTTTCAAATGTAATTTATTATGCCTTGTTTTAGGTCTCGTAGTATCTGCTAAGGGCGCGCGGCCCAAGGGTAGATAAGGCCAAGGGTTGCTGCGAGGTCCCCGATAGCCATTAAGGGCTTTAATTGCTTTTGCTCCTGCATTAGCATTCAAGACTTCGCAGACAGCCACTTCGGTAGAAATCAAGCGTTAGGGTAGGTAAGTGAATTTTGCGGCCATTGACTTCAAGTTATTACATTAATAATCAGTCATCATCATCATCAGCTTGTATCCGTCCACTGTTGAACGTAAGCCTCCCGCATGAATCTCCATCCTCTTCGTTCCTCCGCCTTCCGCATCCAGGTCACTCCCGCTATTCTTCTTATGTCGTGAGTCCATCTTGCAGGGGGTCAGCCAATGCTTGGTTTGCCAGTTATTGGGCGCCATTCCAATACTTTTCTTCCACATCGACCGTCGTCTCTTCGACAGATATGTCCTTCCCATTGTCACTTGAGTGTGCCTATTCGTTGGGTAGCATCCACTACTTGAGTTCTTCTGCGTATTTCCGCGTTTCGGATTCTATCTTTTAGCGACACTTCGAGCATGGATCTCTCCATAGTACGCTGGGTGACCTTTATTTTATGAGTAAGACGCTGTCAGATTCCACGTCTCTGCGCCATAAGTTAATACAGAGTGGATGCATTGGTTAAACGCCTTAGTTTTAAGACATTGTGGAATAACCAGTACTACATACGAAATTAATACAACTAAAAATTTCATATCTCTTTCTAAGCCATAAGATGTTCTAATTTCGAGTATGGTAAGTTGAACAAGTAGCAGCAGGCAAGCAGCGCTTAATATAAAATCTGAAAGGTGGAGATTACTGGTTGTAATGTCCGTATAGGACTAACAATTTTTTTTATACAGTTTAAACATGGCTTAAGTGCTAGAGGTTACACTTAAATTTTGTATAATTATTTTATCAGTATTTATACAGCGTTTTTATGACTACATGGTCATTCTAATGCGCTTCTTTGCCTCTCTAAGTAAAAAGGTGTGTCTTGAGTCTGAACATGCCTCAGTTTTCAGCTCTCTTATAATTTCCGGCTACGAGTTTCAGGCCGTTGGTGCAGCGAAACTGAAAGCACGATTGCCAAAGAGCATGCTTGTATTACCTCTCATCAGCTGCATAAATAAATAGAAAACATCAATTGATTTAATCTTAATAAATAAACATACAGCGACGAACAAGTGTTATCTTTAAATAATACGTATCAATAATATAATACTTCCGCGGTGCGAAATGGCCAGGTTACCAATGTTGGGTAAATAAGTGTGCATAGTTTCTGGTTAGAATTTTCGCATTTACTGTTTGACTTCTCCATTTTATCGACGAGATAAATGTCAAAAAATATATTTTTCAATTGTGAACGTGTAACTTTGAATCAGTTGCACGGATATTGTTTCTAAGACTTATAATAAATTAAGCCCCCGTACGCCAACCAAGCTAGGTGAAATGGAAAAAATAATGTGTCCAATTTAATTTGCGTTCCAATTAAATTTAAGAAATCACCTAGGAGTTTTGCATTTGAGTTCTAAGTTTCAGAAAAAAGCTATCCATAGAGTATCTACTTGTATAGTCTTAGTATCAGCGGTCTAGTATGGTGCCCGAGCACGTCTCTAACAATATTTCACGGAGCACATTACCGCGCTGGCCTCAGACCTACTGTAACGGTAACTGCCTTCTGATCTTCACCCCACTTCTTCTCCCCTGATACTTACGCCAGATATCTAAGAATAACGCTCAAATAATTCTGCCCTCTTGCTTCCCCGCCATATTTTATATTCCCAGAATTAAGATAATGTAACTATAATGAAATAATTGTAACTTGAAAAAATATGCGCCTGGAAGACGTTGTTTTTTTTTAATATAAAAACACACGTGAGAGAGCCAGTTTTGTAATTCTTCAGTGAAGTGAATTCTTCACGTATAGTGTTTTTGTATGCATTACATTTTCAGGCAGTTCATATTTGGTGCATATAGACACCGCAAAATGCCCTTTTATTTATTTTTATTTAATTTTATTTTATTTTATTAACGGCCTAGGCCCTAGGCCAATACATACGGTTTTAAAGTAGAAAATACAATAAATAAAATGGTAAAACAGAACAAATATTATAGCTAAGACAATACATTTAGACAAAACATGAACATGAGTAAATAAACAGATCTAGCACATTAGTAGAGGGATCTGCGAAATGCCGGAAGGTCCGCCCCGAAAAAGTCCAAGTCACTAGAGGAGTTAACCAGTCTACATATTATTATCATAAGAGAATAGAAAGCGTAGTTGGTTTTGGATGTCCTTACATGTAGCAGGTTACTGCCTCTAGTGAACTGGGAGGGAACATTGAACGTAATTTCCTGCAATAATGTCGAGTCATCAATTATGGAGTTCATAATTTTAAAAATAAACAGCAAGCCAGTCACTGTTCTACGTCTCTCCAATGTGGATACATTAAGTCGCCTCTCTATATGTTCATAGGAGTAGCTACCTCTCTCAAGGCCGATCAGTCGTGCAACTCTTGACAAGAAGCGATGTTGGACTGATTCAATCCGGTCGATATGAGTTCGATAGTAGGGAGACCATATAACGCTAGCATATTCCAGCTGCGGACGAATCAGTGAACAGTAAAGGACCTTCTACAGTTTTGTAGGCTCAGATTGTCTATGCCTTGTCCCCAAACACTTTTTTGTATGCCAGGAGGTCTACATGGGAACATAGATCGATCCCGGAGGTATAGACTGCGACTGTATCACCAGAGAAATATTTGGGTGTTCAATATTCATCGTTTTTTTTTAAGATATCAAAATAAGACCGACGCTCCTGGAGCCTGGATATTTTTTTGTCCTCAAGGGTACGCTCAAGACCACCGGGAGCATGTAGACGTTAGATTTGATTGAATAAATTTAAAATAAATTATCAATACTGCTTAATCATCTCAGAGAGGCAGGCCCGATGGATCGGTCACATCATGCGCCACGATGGTCTTCTTCACGACATTGTGGAGGGGATGGTTGAGGGTAGATACTGTAGAGGGCGCTCTAGACGGGAGTATTTGCCGCAAGTGTTCGAGGACATGAGTTGTAGCTCTTATGCTGAGCTGAAGAGGGTTGCGGAGGACCGAGAGGGATGGAGATCTAGATGCAAGATTCTGTTGCTGCTAACCAATCCACCGGATTGATACTACGAAGAAGACTGCTTAACATGTCTTAACATATATCATAGTGAGCACTGTTGATTCACTTGCTGAGATACCGCGGGTTCGCCTTCAAGTAAATATAAGCATTTTTAATATTATATCGTCTTTCATAGAAAATACATTTATTGTATGATACATTTTTCTTTAATATTTTTGCGCCCAAAACAGAAGTCGCCGGAATTACCTAATTGAATTGTCCGCATTTGGCCAGTGTAACCTCCCCCAGCACATTTTTGTTATTGTTATTACAACCGTAATAAAATTATCTTGATAACCCCAAGACTAAATAACACTTAGATTCACGCCTAATAATTCTGAGCCTTACTTTGTATTGCATTATACAATCTGCATTACAGCTCCATACCGAGTGTGTACATCAAGACACGTGAATCATTTTTATTCTACATCCTTCTTTTCTGATGTCCTATATAATAGAGGGTCCGCCATCTAACGTTTTTTTTTCAACTAGTGCTTATTTCGTGAATGGTAACACTTAGCTCATATCTGATTTGACAGATTATTAGTTTTATCCTTCCGCTAAACGAATATGGTTGTGTATACGCTTGAACAATGCTGGGAAATATTGCGACATTACTTTGAAAATCATGGTAATGTTGCAGAATGTGTGCGAAAATTGCGTAGGGATTTTGGAAGAAGAGAATCACCGTCAGCTCCGTATGTTTGTTATCTTGTGAAAAAAGTGAAAGAAACTGGCATCCTCATTGATAAACCAAAGCGTGAAAAGCCAAAAACAGTGCGTACACCCGAGAATATTGCTGCTGTGACAGAAAGTGTGCGTGAAGCGCCATCAATGGCGCTTCTATGCGGCGCGGCCATGTTGAACGAATTTTTGTTTACAAAAATTGAAGAGGAGGATATTGGCAACATTTGGTTTCAACAGGACGGCGCTACGTACCACACAGCCGAAGCTACACTCGATGTTTTGCGCCCTGTTTTAAAAAAAAAGTTATTTGGCGGACCCTTTATTAGACACAATGTTTACAGAACAACGTTTTTTTTCATTTATGATGAATCAATATTGCAAGTAGGTGTTGAATTGTATCCGTTATTATTTTATAGCAGCATCAAATAGCACATCGCAAATATAAACATTCTTAATTAACTCGTAAGAAAGACGTAAAGTTGGTTAATTTTTCGTCGTGAATTTTTCGTCGTATTAAATTACCTTTCATATTATCTTATATTTGTATAATCTTTATATAATTTAATTATCTGTTATGTCATATGTATGTATGATATTTAAATGTTTGTAATGTATTACGTGAATTTGCAACATCTTTTCTATTAAATAAATAAATAAACTATAAATATTTTGATTCGAGAATATTACTGTGATATGTATTGATAGTGTAAGACAATCATCTTAGTTTGAGTTGTCGTAAGTAAGTTTCTACTCTATAATTTCAAGGAGCTTTAAAATCACTGATTTACATAGAATTTTCGTAATTATTACTTATGTTGAAAGATTGAAAAATGCTGCTCTTGGGCTTTGAACATTGCGTATACAAGGGTTATCCGTAAAGTAAGGTTCCCATGGCGCTACAGTCCTGAAAAGCGCTATTATGGTGTATCCCGTGATTCTGAAGTGTAACCTGGTTCACCCATTCCAATTCCTTTGCAAAAAAAAACTTGAAAATATACATAAATCAATTCTTGTAAATATCTTTATATTATGGCCGGGCTTATGTACTCGTATTTTTAAATAAAACGAATAATTTATAATCAAATATATTATTAATAAAGCTTGTAAAAACGTGAGGGTATCAGGTTATCATAACTGAAAAGGAGGTAATTTTATTTTGCAATATCATTACGAATGAAGTGTTCAATCAAGAAGTATGAGCTAGACATCCACTTTATTTCGCAATAGGTATCGACTGGTAGAAGGGCGGTGCCCTGGGAAATCACCCATGAGATTAGCGTCAACCAAATACCGGAACCACCCTGCCCTAATTATGAACTCCTGTTACAAAATTCCTTGACTGGAGTAATATATTACTGGAATGCTACAGGAAGAGCTCTACTTTAATATTTTGAAATATTACATTTAAAATGAAAATAATATTTACCTATATACACTAAATGTACGATTTTAATGAGAGCTTATTATGGAAATGTATCATTTACGAGTACTTAAGCAGTATGCTCGTAGATATAGTATAATTCCTTACTACCACCAGACAGTAATAGAGAGATTTAAACTTTGGATTGTATAACGCTGCTATAAATATACAAAGAAATCGTTTATGGCCGCTATGCGGTCTAATCTCATACGAAAATAGAGTCCAAACCGTTACCTTCAATGTCTTATTGAAAAGTTTTTTTTATGATAATTAATCAGTCTGACAGATTTAATCCGGTGTAGCCTGTACAAAATTTTAAGCCTTAAATTTACAGCTTAGTATATATAGCCATTAAAATAAATAGTCAATATATTACTGTCACAGATAATTCAAATAAAATATGTAATATTGTCGTAAGGGCTAATAATCATAAGTTCTTTACAAAATGGTTTAACAAATCACCCAAAAATATTCTTATAGTATTCGGGTTGTTGCTCTGTAAGTTGTTGGTAACCATACTCGTATCTGAAACAAGGAAATACGCAGAAGAACTCGAGTAGTGGAGGCTACCCAACGAATAGGCACACTCAAGTGGCAATAGGCAGGACATATCTCTCTGATGGGGAAAAAAAGTATTGGAATGGCGTCCAAGAAGTGGCAAACGAAGCATTGGCCGACCCCCTGCAAGATGAACTGAAGAATAGCGGGAGTGACCTGGATGCGGAAGGCGGAGGATCGAAGAGGATAGAGATGCGGGAGGCTTACATTCAACAGTGGACGGAAACAGGCTGATGATGATGATGATATTCGTATATATTCCCAGTTGAACCTTCAGATGCAGAGAAATCTTGGAACGATGAAATGGCAGCTGCCAGAACTGAGTGCCAATTTGTGGACTTCTCATGTATCAGATCTGTAACGAATATGAGAAGGAATATTGTAAAAATGAATAAAACGTTTTTTTGCTTATTATAATGATTAATGTATTGAATGAACTTTAGGAAGAGTAAAGAGATCTGGACTAGTAACTTTATGGTGTTAAGTGATAGAAATATCAACCATCTATGTAACAGGATATAGTAAAAGAGAAAAAAATAATCGTGTATCATTCAGCCTTCAATATTTGTCAAGGGCAATGGTAAATCAGCAAATGTCACAAATCCAATATATTTGTGACATCCTTCCAGGGTTGTCCTTGACAGGTTCCCGCGTATGTTCCCACGGGATCGCGAGAGGTGCCAGGAGGAAATGATGTCAACTACAAGTGCAGCATAAGGTGCGAGGAGGTAGCGGATATCGCCGGCCGCTAGCTGGGAACAAGCGTAAACCTTGATGTATGGTGACAGGAGACGGTCTCCCTAGTATAATAATAATATATCATGTATAAGTCTTGAAACATTGCAAGGCGTTACTTACCTCCTAAACAAGCATAATACCCTGTCAGAGTGCGCAAAAATATACAATACAATATATTTAATTTACACATTCAAATTGCATCATCAAAACAAAGTGCCCCTTTTATATGGTAGACCGTTTACCCCTTAACAATTAAAATGGCTATAAAAAATAAACATGCTATGTCAATCAAAAAAACTGTATATTGTATTTAAACTTTATTTAAAAATATTTATTAATGAATATTAAAAAATAAGGTTTAATTTTGTGAACATAAAAACATGTAAGTGTGAAGCTTTTTTATTTTTACGTTTCATGTTTTTTTTTTATCTAAACGCATGCAGAGCACACTCGGTCAAGATCAGTGCACTCTATGACGCTCAGCCAGGGAGGCTGGACGTTGCATGCGGGAAACGTGTGTTGTGTTCGTGTTTGTGTATGGGTTGAGGAGATTGCAAGTGTATATTTATCTGTTTCTTGAAGGGATCCAGATTGTAGGAAGGAGGAAACACAGACGCTGGAAAAGCATTCCATAGCTTACCGGTGGCATTAAGGAAGGAACTTTGGAAGATGACAGTTCTTGGTCGACATATATTGGTCCTTGAAAATTCTTCTCCCTATCATTTTCTTACCTCACAAAGTCAAACCATCGCACATTTACTATTTTACAAAGAGACACATTCCTTAAATTCGTACTAGTACAGAATACTAGAAGTACATTACATTTACAGCGCCTGTATTCACCGTATTTGTCTGTACGGCTGCGAATCTAGACATCAAAAACCAATGCAGCCTTATAATTAATTTCAGGAACAGCTGTAAACATATTAACTAATGAAAACGATTTTCATTTCAACAATAAGACTTTAGTCAACGAAGACAGTCTTCTTCGTGTCAGCGACGTTAAATTATTTTTGCCCAGTATCTAGCAACATTGATATCCCGTGTGTTGCCTAGTATTAGGTCTTGTGGTGTGCAGCTTGTTGAGCACACGGAGCAGGATCTTAGGTGTGAGGCGGTCTGCAGGTCTCCACAGTCGCACAATAGTGGCTCTCCCTGCCGAAGAATTCCCCACCAGTAAAAAATATAAATAAATATATGGAAAAAAACATCTCCACAGAGTGTATGTCATTCATAAATATGCCTTTCATAGCCTATCAATTACAATAGTGATAGACAAGTAAGGTTTTCATTACACAATACATTATTTTAGTCCTGTAAGCCTGTCCGGTGTATTTTATGACAGAATACCAATGACAAGATGGAATAATTTATTGTTTAGAAACCTTGGCAACCTGTCGTAAAATACATCAATGATTCCGATTTGAAACAACCAAGCGACTAACGTATTTAAACGCATACACTTTATACAATGTAATATGCAAATTATTTAGAAAAAAAATATTTAGCAACAGTTAAGTACGAGTATTTTTGAATTAAATTACTATTTTTATTACGCGGTTTCCCCAATTGCTGTCATTTAACAATCAAAATATTTTTTTAAATAAATTATTTTAATCCTTAAAAATAGTGCATCACATACAGGAGAATACCGACAGATGGTGATAGTGATAGTGATGGTGAAGTCCCATCTGTGGATTCTATGACGCAATCCATGTTACATATGGTTAAACGCTGCATGTGGAGTGTTGATCCGCCAACGTCATAGAGTACAGCCCGATATTCACGCATCATCCTTATTATTACAGGAATTTACTATGAATGGGTGGTCTTCAGGGGACGATTTTCGTCTACCACCAATTTTAATTGATAGGCTATGACTGGCATTTTACGGGTGAAGAATCGAATTCACACAAACTGGGGGCATTTTAGAACTCAGAAATTGATTAAAATTATTATTTTTTTAATCTCCGTCGGGGATCGAACGCACGACCTTCGGCTTGCAAAGCAAACGCTTTGACTATTGAGCTATACCCGCCGGCATAATTATGTTTTCAATGTTAATTTAATTGTAATATCGGACTTTAAATCAGCTATTCCTTATTCCCAAACATTTTGGTACCCTGAAGTACTAAAATAACATCAGGTGATGTGATACACATTCCGTCATGGAAGCTGCACCATCGACACCACATCTAATATATGAAAAATATAATTATTGTTCATACCATATCAGTGGTTGCTGTTTCCAATGAGTGACTCTAAAAAATAATAAAGGGTCCGCCAAATAACTTTTTTTTTTAAAACAGGGCGCAAAACATCGAGTGTAGCTTCGGCTGTGTGGCACGTAGCGCCGTCCTGTTGAAACCAAATGTTGCCAATATCCTCGTCTTCAATTTTTGTGAACAAAAATTCGTTCAACATGGCCGCGCCGCAAGGAAGCGCCATTGATGGCGCTTCACACACACTTTCTGCCACAGCAGCAATATTCTCGGGTGTACGCACTGTTTTTGGCTTTTCACGCTTTAGTTTATCGATAAGGATGCCAGTTTCTTTTATTTCTTTCACAAGATAACGAACATACGGAGCTGACGGTGATTCTCTTCTTCCAAAATCCGTACGCAATTTTCGCACACATTCTGCAACATTACCATGATTTTCAAAGTAATGTCGCAATATTTCCCAGCATTGTTCAAGCGTATACACAACCATATTCGTTTAGCGGAAAGATAAAACTAATTATCTGTCAAATCAAACATGAGCTAAGTGTTACCTTTCACGAAATAAGCACTAGTTGAAAAAAAAAACGTTAGATGGCGGACCCTATACAAAAGTTAATTTGAAAGTTTTTTGACTGCCTAGCTTAATGGATATTACAACCAACCCTAGCGTTTTCATATGATTGAATGTTAAGCCCGATGCTCTTGAGGACTGGACCGCTTAGTACTAAGAGGCGGTTCAATCCAAAATATACAACAAAGAAGGGATCTTTATATGGAAAATCACCGTAAGCGCTTGAGGAAAAATCTGTGTTATATATTGTATTTTAAAAAGTACGTTATTTAAGAATTATAAATATATTATATATTAACTATGTTATTATATGATCCAGTGTTACAATCTTGTTAAATATGGTTATTCCCTTTTGTTTTAATTTTTTTTTAATTACTATAATTCAATATCATCTTAATTTTATAGTAAATATAGTTATTTTGAACCGGAAGCTTTATTTTATTTGAATGTGCTAGTTAAAAACTAAATTAATTTAAGCGAAGATTTTTACTGTAGCGCTTACGAGGTGTTTTCGTATAACGGTTCCTTCTATAATGTATATTTTACGTCAGCGTCTTATGACTAAGTGGTCCAGCCCTTAGGAGCTTCAGGCTAATCAACCGATCTTATGAAAAAGCTATATAAGTGTCGACTGTATTATAATTTTTTTCTTCTTCGTAGTATCAATCCGGTGGATTGGTTTGCAGCAACAAAATCTTGCATCTAGATCTCCACTCTTCTCGATTCTCTGCAAGTCATTTTTGCTGATACATGGAATATCTTTTAGACCTTTCATGTGATATTTTCCCCTTTATTTCCACATCCTAATGCCGTTGACCATAAAGGTTCATCCGCCTTTGGAGAGCATTTACTACCTCCAGGACAATAGAGTGACCTAACCAGCTTGACCTGATGAGGTTAGCTGGGTGTTAGCTTTTTCCGGCCAACATTCGGTCCCTGTCTTTATTGGCCGACTGATGTCGCTCGCCCCCCACCACGATAAGTAGATAGATCAGGATTTTCCTTTCATCGAACCTGTGACCATAAGGAATTTCGCAAAGTCTTTCAGTACTTATAGGGGGCAATTTTTATTATAAAGGTTAAATATTTTTTACATTTAAATATCAAGTATCAAACACGATACCGAAAACGCCCACAAAATTGATTCGGTCACGCCATTTAAACATTTTTTCCACAAAGTTTGGGTCGTCTTAACTAATTAATTTTCACGAAAATATTAACATATTTCATCCCAAAAGGGCATTGACACCCACAATCTTCCACCCTCATCGAAAACATCTCAAAATATATCGGTTTTGGAGCATTTTTTTGTCCCAAAGAGGAAGTGAACGGGACAGTCTCACGGTAGGGACTTAGGGTCTGTAGGACCGCAAAAAGGTCTCGATTTATGGAAACCACAAGACTCGTGTGAAGTAGATCTAGTAACACGTGGTATTATTGAAAGATATTTCTAACGGGAAATAACTTTTTTTGAGGGTTCGTGGTCATGTGCAAACTTAACAACAACAAATAATAAATTTATTTTAAATAGAAGTTTATGTACGTGGAGAACTGACGAAGCTTTCACTGAAAGCGAAACATCGGTCTTCCAGTTTGTGAATAAATAATTCGCAATTTGATCCATTTTAAAACAAAGTATGTTATTATCTATCTAATACATGAAATGTAACTCAAAGTAAATGCTAAGATAAAATATACATTTTTAAATCTTGCTCGTAATTTGATAAATAGAAAGATTCAATTTATAAAAAGCTTTTTTATATACGGTTATATTACGTTTAAAGCCAGACTTCAGACCGGAATATGCAAAACGAGAGAACAAATGAAAGTCAGTCCATCGTGCAGGGGGTCGGCCAATGCTTCGTTTGCCAGTTCTAGGGCGCCACTCCAATACATTTCTTCCCCATCGACCGTCGTCTCTTCGACAGATGTCCCTCCCATTGCAAATTAAATATGTTTTCATTAAATTTAAAATATATATAATTATATTACCGTTTTAATTAAACGTATTAAAATCTTAACGTTATAATGTCATAAGTGATTTTTAAACTAGCCTGAGTGATTTAAAAAAAAAATGTAAGCACATACAGGAGAATACCGACAGATGGTGTTAGTGATTCTGAAGTTTGTGGAATTCTATAACACTTACCATGCTGCACATGGCAAAGCGCTGCATGTGGAGTGTGGATCCGCCAACGTCATAGACTACAGCCCGATATTCACGCATCATCCTTATTATTACAGGAATTTACTATGAATGGGTGGTCTTCACGGGACGAATTTCGTCTACCGCCAATTTTAATTAATTGGCTATGACTGGCATTTTACGGGTGAGGGATCAAATTCACACCAACCGGGGTATTTTAGAGCTCAGAAATCTTTTTTTTAATCTCCGTCGGGCATCGAACCCACGAGCTTAGGCCTGTCAAGCAAACGCTTTGACCATTGAGCTATATCCAACGGCGGATGGTGCTGTGAATTTTTTATAAATAAATAAATAATTAACAAAAACATACTTTTCAATTTCATGTGATAAAAATTAAATTAATCAAATATAATCATTTATGTTTTCTGCAATAAAATTAATGCATTGTTTTATAAGGGCTGGAGGGAATTAATATTTCTCATTTTTCCCGATAAATAACACTAAATCAAACAACCCCCTCTTTTATCAAGAAGGGTAACCCTGAAGAGCGAAGGCAGGGCCGAATCAAGAATTATTTTAAAATAATAATTTTGACTTTAAATAGAAATAAAAAATAAAAATTATGACGATCTCTGTTATAACAATATTGCCTCTAGAATTGGATCATATAATAACCAAAAATAATTTTAGTGAAAGCGTGATTTTAATAGATTTTCCGGCGGTTATAGCTCAATAGTCAAAGTGTTTGCTTTGCAAGCCAAGTCGGGGATTCGATCCCCAATTGAGATTAAAAAAAAAAAAACAATTTTTGAGCTCTAAAATAGGTTAGTGTGAATCTGATTCCTCACCCGTCAAATGCCAGACATAGCGTATTAATTAAAATTGGTGGTACACGAAAGTCATCCCGTGAAGACTACCCATTTATACTAAATTCCTGTAATAATAAGGATAATGCATGAATCTCGGTCTATGACGTTGGCGGATTAACACTCCATATGCAGCGCTTAGCCATGCGCAGCATGGTAAGCGTCATAGAATTCCACAGATGAGACTTCAGCATTACTATCACCATATGTCGGTATTTTCCTGTATGTATATTATTTAAAAAAAAAAAATTTAAGCTCTATAAATACTCCCGGTTGGTGTGAATTTGATTTCTCCTGTTACCAGTCATTATTATTACTAGCCTAAATATTACTAACAGAACTATTTATTCATTTTTATGTAAGAGTAACATCACCGTTACTATATGAAACGATTTCGTCACCGTAATAGTTATCAAAACGCGTGCTGGAGGGATGAGGAGCAGATGAGCAACACAAAGAAATTTTTAAGAAACATATTAAAATATATTTAAGATAAAGATTGACAAACTTTCGGTCATCTGTCCGTGGTGGAGCGTACTGCTTCAAGCCCCGGACAGATCATAACTGACTACTAACCACTGAGCACCTGTAGTGGGAGGCACCTCAGCGCCGCAATTAATATAGTGGCGATCTACAGATATCTGCTATACCGAGCTGATATCAAGAGATAAACGACAGATGGTGGTAGTGATGCGGAATTGCTCATCTGTGGATTTTTTACCGTCTACATGGCTAAGCGTTGTATGAGGAGTGTTGATCAATCAACGTAATATACTACATCCCGACTTTCACGCATTTTCTAATTTTTACTGAAATTCACTATCAATGGGTGGTGTCCTCGGACGACTTTTGTCTACCGTCTTCCGTTATTAGTAACCTTTTCACCGAGATATGAGTATGTGTATTTGTTTAAAGGCGATTTACGAGTATGTTTGGATTGAGTTGCCCAATAAGACAAAATGGTCCTAGCCTTGAGATCGTCGTAATCATCTAATTTCCTTTAAAAAAACCGATTAACAAACAACACAAAAATATGCCTCGGATATTATAAATACTTCCTCTTCCATCATTCGGACTTCTTCTCCGGAGGTTGTCAGGATTATGTACAAGTGTGTTCTCAAGTGGACCTTTAGTTACATACATGTGCTTGAACGAGGATTGGACAACTGCAAGCAACTTCGTAGGTTTTCACGGCCAGATTTGACATCGTGGCTTATGGGTATAGCCGTGTGTGGCGAATTTATTCTGACCAATATTTTGAGTGCCATTGCAGAGGTCATCTTCAATGTTGACGATTTTGTGGTCAAAATCGTCTAGCAGCTAAGAGAACTAAGTGGCGGCAATTGTTGTAACCATATGTTCTAGATATAGAACGTGTATGGGATATGAGTATGTGTTTAAAAAAATATAAATATATACTGCGGCGGCCCTGCTCGGGGTGACTTTCACTCTCACAAGCCACAGGGGCGGATGGGGTAGCCGAGAGTAATAAAGCTGTAATCGGCTGGTGTGGTTCCCACCCAGCCCCCCCCCTGGGGCGCGGACCAAAACCGAGCAATTAGCATATTAATAATTCACCCCCACTCCAGCCCTGGCGGGACTTAAAACTCGGCTTAATTGAGAATGTCTCACAAGGGGTGGCACAACAAGCTAGTACCCGACATTCACTCTAAGTCAGATTTCTTTTTACGATTATATTAATTAGATTGTTTTTTTTTGTGACGGCAGTTCGTGACAGTCATATGATTTAGACAAATGGACATCAAGATCCGCCTTGGTCCTTGCTTCATCACGTGTCAGTTCTGCTTCCAGCAGCTCCGCCGACTGCATTATGTGTATAGTTCCCGTAGTGGTAAATAAATAGGTACCAATTCGGTCATTCATTTTATGTTTTTGCGTCATATTCATAGAATTTATGTACCTAATTGAATGTTATACATATATATAAATAATATAATGAAATGAGAAATTTAGCAAAAAAAACTTACTTGTTGAACCTAGTTTATTTTAAGGTGCCAAGTCGCCGACCTGGCTTGACCTTTCTATACTACACCAATGGTAATGTTAATATCATCAACCTGTGTTCGTCCACTACTGATCTTACAGATGAGTCTCCTTGCCTAACGTTCTTCATCGCATTCATTGTTAACGTTATTTATAATAAAAAACGTTAACAATGAATGCGTAAGTTATACATGAACGTGAATAGCAGGCATCAGAATTGCTTATAACTGCCTTAGTGTTAGACCAGGTAACAGGCGTTTCTGAATATCTATCCGTATGTAGATTGCCTCAGCGAATTAAGATTTTTCACACTTTACTGCCTGGCGACAAGAGATAAAATTAATTTGAAAGGAAGAAGAAAACAGAGGGAAGAACAAGAAGACAGGAGAACGAGAGAGATTCGAATCCGTAACCTGCAATTACCAAGATACTAAATATCTTAATTGCTTTTTTGCGAATCGCTAATTTATCATTAATCATTGGATTTTTACGTTTTCACAAATAATTTGCGCATTTTGATAAAATGATTAATTTAAAGCGGTTTTTACTTCAAGAATAGATTCTACCACTGAACTTGGCTGACATATTTTTCCTTACTAGTGATTGTCACAGGAGAACATAAATCGCAAGATTATATGAATAACTTTGTTTGTAGTCTTTGAATTTAAAACTAAACCTTTTCGCAAAAATTAGCATTATCACTTGACTGTTCAATTTTTTTTTTTTTATATAAAACCATACAGGAGAATACCGACATATGGTGATAGTAATTCTGTAGTCTCATCTGTGGAATTCGATGACGCTTACCATGGCGCATATAGCTAAACGTTGCATGTGGAGTGTTGATCCGCCAACTTCATAGACTACAGCTCGAGATTCACGCATCATCCATATTATTACAGGAATTTACTATGAATGTGTGGTCTTCACTTGACGATTTACGTCTACTACCAATTTTAATTATTATGCTACGACTGGCATTTTACTGGTGAGGGATCAAATTCACACCAACCGGTTGTTGTATTTTAGAGCTCAGAAATCGATTACAAAACCTTTTTTTTTACCTTCTGACGGTCGACACGCAACTTACTGACGTGCGGCGCCGTGGTCGGTCACACAGCGCCCCGGTGGCTATTTACGTAACTAGTCCAAAATGCCAATATGGCGACACATATATATACGGCAAGCGAACAGAAATAAGAGACGAAAGATTGTACATCGAGGTTTTCGGTACCAGTCAGCAGAGGCTATATCATGCTGATGACAATAATAATACATATTTCATTTGATTTTCAGGCGGAAAGTACATCCCAAAACATGAAATTCAAGTGGCTGTCATCAAATGTCTTTATGAATGCCGCATGCTATAAATCACTTCTTCTTATTCTCATATCTATTCCACATCTTGAACATATGGTCAGCAAAAATTGATTCTGTCAGTTCTCACTGTCGATTCTTCGTTCTAGGACATATCTTCACCTGAAGATCCGCTTGGGAACATATATGGTTCCCGACAACCTCCAGAGCAGAAGTTCAAGTACTTGAAAAAAACAGCTGTAGTATCCAAGGCATATTTTTGAGTGTTTTGTCAATCTTTTTTTTTAAATCGGATTTATATTTAATCGTGTCGGAAACAACAGGGTCAGATCCTGTCTGCCCAGAAGTGGGTTACGTCGATGGCGTTACTCCCGGCCATCGTCAGGTCTTCCTGGGCGCAGCTACTCGGACACAGCGCACACTCCAGAAGGTGTCACAGGGTCTGCTCCACGCCGCAGTCACATTCAGTCCGCTGTAAAACTGCCAGGCTTTCATTTGTGTCTTCGTCTTGCATGCTGCGGTCTGACGTCTGTTAAGGGACCTCCATATATTCCACCCCTGGTCGTGTCCAGGGGCTAGGTTCTCTTTCGGGGCAATCCAAGCATTCCCCTCAGTTGCGCTTCTTCACATGCTCAGCCGCAAGGTGGCTTCAGGTATCACCAGTTCCGTTGTCGACTGTGGAAACTTCTTCATGATTTGAGCCATGTGGATATCTTTTGATACCCAAACGTAGGGTGGAGTGTGTTGTGGGTTGCTTTGGAGAGCTCCTTCTTGGTGGTGACTTCTCGCCGTCTGTTTGGTGTTTGGTGGGGCGAAGCCCGAGAGTTTATATAGCTTTGATATTGGGGTAGATTTTAGGCAAACCCGTTACCACCCGGCACGTTTCATTCAGAGCAAAAATAGAATGATTTGCTCCGAGTCTGTGAATATAAAAATAGTTTCTGCGTCTTTACTAATTTTGCTACAACTCGATATTAATTGATCTTTTTACTTGATATATCTATAATAAGTGATAAAATTCTTAATGTCTTTTTCATGTTTAATATTTTTAACAATTATGTACTGTGCCCACAAAAAATCATAGAGTGCCTTCGTTGGACATATCAGAAGCTTACTTATTATATCCTGAATGAGCGTAGCATCAAGGAGACATTGTCCTACGGTATGATGAAGGTATGAGGCTAGATATTTAGTGCAGCTAAAGAGCGCATATTTAAGAGAAACACATGTCTTGGAGTTGTTTTTGTGGTTTCATTAAATCGCATAATTAAAAAAATCGCATAAATACAAAAGAATAGGTTGCTAGACCACCTGAGGGTACTTTGAAATAAGTACTAATAACAGGTACGCATCAGAGTAGATAGGTTCTACTATATTCGTGCTCAGTAATTCTCTCTTGTTACCTACCTTAAGTATTTATAACTTCCACAAAGGAGCCCTCTAGGTAATGTAGATACCTTATTTGGTTTGATAAGTTTGTGACCCTGAAGAAGACTCCCTGCAATGGCGGTCGAAATATCGGAGAGAAGAAATTCGCCACACACGGCTAAACCCAAAAGCCACAAAATAAAATCTGGCCGTGAAAACCTAAGAATTTATTTCAGTATAATAGCCCATCCTAAGTCAGCCTTCGCGCGCCTTAGAATTCTAGTATTGACATATTCCAAGACGCAAATCATTTCCCGTGGTTTTAATAACGTGAAACTTTTTTTACAATTATTGGACATAATTCACACAAAATGAGTGGGTGAGCCTTAAAAAATAACGAAAAAAATTTTTTTGGGACATCGTAAATTGTTCATAAATGTAAATTACTCATTTTGTCTCGAAGAATTATTATAATCTTCATTATCCATGTTACAATATCATCAATAGATGCTTCTTCTTCTTCTTCTTCTTCTTCTTCGTGTCAACGACGTCAAATCGTTTTTTCCAATATCTGGCAACATCGATGGCTCGTGTGTTGCCCAGCATTAGGTCCTGAGATGTGCAACTTGTTGTGCACATGAAGCAGCATCTTAGTTGTGAGGCGGTCTGCAGGTCTCCACAGTCACACAATAGTGTCTCACCCTGCCGAAGCATTCCCCACCGCTCGAGGTTGTCCTTTGTTCTACCAACTCCGGTTCTTAATCTGTTTAGGGATTTCCTGGTCCGCCAGTCAAGGCTCTTGCCAGTTGGGAGGCCTTCCTTTGGAGTAATGAAATCCTCTGGTGCGATTTGTTGCCAGAGTTGGAGTCTCTCATTTTCAGGGGCGGATGTGAGAGGTTGTGTGGATTTCAGAAAGCTGCTTCGAGACTTTAATCTTGGTGTTGGGGGTATCTGATTATACAAGCAGTGGGACGGTTGGTTGATTGCCTTACGCATTTCTTCGGCGTATATGACTTTGCGTCTTATGTTCGGTGGTGCGATACCAGCCAAGGGGTATAGCTTAGAAATGGGTGTTGGCTTGAGGCAGCCTGTGACGACTCTGCATGCATCATTCAGGGCAGTATCCACTTGATGATCAGCATCCGATAGATGCTGATAAACCTGTTTCTTAATTACTCGGAATGATCCACCACACCAAGTGTGTACACTAACGTCACATTCGATGACCTTAGTAGTGGGATCACAGGTCATGGCTGCATCGATCCTTGTGTGAAAGGGACAACTACAAATGAAACACGTAAGAAAGTATAAATAACTAAATGAGTTGTACCGTATATGGTGTTATTTATACGTTTTCTTCCAGGATAGAAAGAAGCATCGCCGAATACGCAGTGATTAAAAAAAAAACTTCTTCTAAAGAAACAGAAATATAAATATAGACTTTAGTTATCCACAATTGTGTTTCCATTTATAACCCACTGTGAAAGAATGAAATGTAACAGACGGGGCGTCGATTCATCCTCAAATCCGAAAAAACCCCAAAAAAAAACGAAAAAAAGATACAACAACATTTTACAGTGTAGTGAAAAGTATGTATGCGTGCACTTAAGACTTTACGGCATTCAGGTGTTGTTGGGATGTTGGCCAATCGGCGTGAAGTTGGCGCACTCTTCTCGCAAAACATTTTTCATACAAAACTGAAAAAATTTGGAAAAAATGAACGTCGAACTCAATGGAATTATTTAAACTTCGTCCTGTTTGAAATACGATTTTTTGATTGGTCAGAATTGTGTTTGGAGGTAGGGAGGGGGTACTATAAGCCCCCCCTCGGGGCAGAAGACTTTCATTTTGCGAATTTGCTTCATCGATGAATGGTCTTATATATGAAGAAAATAAAATTAAAATACAAATTTTAGTAGCGTGCGTACGACAAACAATGCCATTTTAACATCTAATCAATGAACACAGACGTTCAATGGGTTCACTAAGGAGTCAACTAAAGTTTTTCAATTATAACCTGTAAAATATGGTACTTCTTTAATAGATATTAAAATTAAAATATGTATAAGGAGCGCAGAAGTTACGAGGAGGTATGCGAGTTATATACTTTTGACGATAAATCACCCGGGCGCGCGGTGTCACCAGCGACCATCTCATGAATCAGGGTAACAGGAGACCGAGGAGATTTATACGGAACAGGAGGGGGCGAGATAAGCGCTTTCTGAAGCTTTTTCAAAGCTTCGAGCGCGCGGGGAACAATGAGGTAATTATTAATGCTAGGTTATAACTTATGAGTTTTAAGCCGAAAAGACGTGACATATTTTTGCGAATACAATGGAATATGAATTCTTGATACAGTTATATCTTTTTTATGTAAACGCATGCAGGAGAGCACACCCGGTCAAGATCAGTGCACTCCATGACGCTCAGCCAGTGAGGCTGGACGCTGCATGCGGGAAACGTGTGCAAGTGTCTTCTTCAAGACATCCAGATGTAGGAAGGAGGAAACACAGACGCTGCAAGAGCATTCGATAGCTTACCGGTGGCATTGAGGAAGGAACTTTGGAAACTGCCAGTTCTTGGTTGACATACATTAACCGTGTATGTATGTTAGGTGAGTGCAAGACGACTTTGTCGGCTGTAAGTCGGTGCAGGATGAATTACTTCTTTCACTTCCGAAGAGCAGCGACCGTGGTAATTACGGTAGAAAAGACTAAGAGAACTAATCTTACGCCTGTGTTCCATTGAGTGGAGATTAGACGTAAGAGTGTCATTATTTATCAAACTAATTGCTCTTCTTTGAACTGAGTCAATTAAGTTTAGAAGGTATTTTGGGGCTCCAATCCAAAGGTGACTGCCGTATTCAAGGATAGGTCGGATTTATCCTTTATATAGAAGAATAAGTTGTTTATCGTTCAGATACCGACGTGATCTATATAATACACCTAGTTTTTTTGGAAGCGACACCGGCCTTACACCTAATTGACTCGTAATATTTGACATTATTCGAGATTGATAATCCAAGCATGTTGATGGAGCTTGCTTTATGCTTTATGGGCAATTTAAAAGATTTGTGATGCCATTTTATAATTTTCAAACATTGGGCGAATCACACGGACTCTTCAATTGTTTCATTTATATTATAATAGCGTGTACTCGGCATGAATTGCAATATAGAGTCGGGAGCCTCTCGCCAATTGATTGGATAAGTCGGATTTAGGCAAAGCTGGAGCCAATCAGAATCGATAATCTTAGGTTTGGTTAGGTAGGACTTGCATATTGAAAATAATTTTCATCTTTTCAAGTTGTAGATTAAATACGTTGTATTTTCGTTAAATGTGCTAAATAAACATTTATTTTATTCATGCAAATAAATATATTAAAAAAATTTCAGCCTCACAATTGAACATCTAATGTAGGAGATTTTATTTGGTATTGTGGTGTCGTCATTGCTCTTAGAATATTTTATTTATTATATATTATCAATTATAATACATTCATGGATTAATTTATTCCTCATGAAAAGTATCAGGACAACACCTTATAGAGGAGGTATTTACAGATTTTTCCACACAAACCGCAGGCGACGTTTTACTGCGAAGAAATCTTGCAAATTTGTACTAAAAACGACATCTTAATATATTGCTTGTATGAATGCCTCACCATAAAACAATGTAAAGTCTTAAAGTCACATCAATCGTGATAATAATGATCTCCTACTGTTTTCTTTAATTCTGATCATTCGTTAAATATATGGAACAAAGCATATTTGGAATAAAATATTATTTATAATACATTAATGGATTCATCTAGATATCATATTTTTCTAAGACCACATAGGGGGGAAGCATTGGTGAATGGTGCTTAAAATAAAGAAAAAGAAAAAAGAAACTCTCCTTCCTCCAAAAATTAGCATTACTTAATTTTGACTCTGATATATTTAAATCCGGGCGGCATAGTCCAGTGTTAAAAGCGTTTGTTTGTCATTCAGGCGCATTCGGTTCAAATCCCGATCAGGCTTGTTTTTTTTAAATTTATTGATTCACATCTTACTCTATACGTGTTACCGATAGGGTTAAGCTTCCTTAAAAACGATGATTATTGAACCCCTACATATTCCTCTGGTACTACAGCCGCAGTCTATGCAAGTTTTCGGGCTTTTCCCATGGAGGCTCCCAGGATCCATCTATGTTCTCATGTGGACCTCCAGGTATACAGATGTTTTCGGACAAGGCATAGACAACCTGAGCTTCCAAAAATGTAAAACGAAAATTTGTGGAATCCATATGCTCCAAATATGAAGCGGATATAGTAAAAAAAAATTAAAGCCGACCATTTTTCGGTCGTCGGTTCACATGTATTGTTTTTTGTTAAGTTTTTTGTATATATTTTTTAAATTTTTATGTTGTTCTGATTTGTGGCGGTAATAAACTACGATAATAAAACCGTTGGCAAAAGGAACACCAACTATATTTTATATATATCCGATGTATATTTGGGCATTTGCAAAAGCTAACCCAACATCAACAAGACGTCAAAAATGATATAATTTAATGTTGTTTTACATTTAATATATATATATTAGGAATATGAGTTTACGTGTTTTTTTCAGAGGGGCAGCATAGGTTTCTATGGTCAATTACTACAGAGCACATCGATTCGTATTATATGATCCTTTGTGCGGTGCGCCGCGCACATAAACTGCCTTTCTTTGTTACAGAGTATGGCGCGGACCGTAAATAGGACCGCATACAATGAAGATGTAACTAGACAGCGGTTTGTATGAATGAATTTCTTTGTGCATCTATCTCCTTTATGTTCATGTTTCCTTCGTAGTTAAAATATTACAAATTGCGGAAATTTGACATGTAGAAAATATTCTCTGCTGGATGAAGGCTTATTTATTTGTAATTTTGGTACTAAAATTATTCACTGCTAGTAAACATAATTGCTGTGTAAATCCATCCATGTTTTTGTGGTGTGTGGCTGTGTGGTGGTTGAAATAAAATTAAAAGAAAATATTATGAACTTAGTGTTGCTTTGCCTATAACCATTTATATTTATATCAAACCATAAACACGAACATTAGTTATAGTAGTGGGTTATAAAAATATTAATGACAACTAAGTTTATGTCAAAATAGCAATAATATAAAGTTCAAGTTATGATCAAGGGTCGGGCACAGAGTTGTCTATATTATATATACAATATTAAATACTACGGGTCATAATTTCACATTACTAAATTTCATATGAAATTATTTTCTGCTGAAAATTCGAATAAAATTAATATACCAATATACATTTTCTTACGTACATACTTGTTTGTAAATATTATTCGGCATATATAAACAAAACAAATATGGTGAAGAAATTAATGACCGATGTGGTACTTATTTATTTCCCACTACGCCACTGGTTATGATAGATGTTATTTATATTGCTCTAACTAGGGGGTTGCTGAAACTAAAATTCGCTTTTTCGTCTACCTCTGGTATACATGTTTAACCGCGATACTAACACGTACAACTTTGACTATAGTACAGTTTATTTTCTCTAAGTTACTTGGGAAGTTAATCGTTACTAAGTATACTGAGTAAGCGGATCTGTATTTCTGGGAACAGACAATATTGTGCTGCCGAACTTTTGGGAGTCAACTTTTCATCTGTGTTTTTTATTGAATATATATATTGAATACTAACAAGTACCCGGCATGCGTTGCAATGCCACTCAAAAAAAGAAACCGCGAGTTTATGGAAGCGCCTCGTCGGAAGTCTCTCACTTATTGATTGGATAAGTCGTAATTAGGCGATGCCGGAGCCAATATATATATATATGTATAAATTGGTTTTCAGCGTTCTCGATTTGTTTCCAATCTTGCTTCCGGTTGCTTATCTGTTTCAAACGAACGGGTTTGAGCAGTGCGTTTTCGATTTGTTTCATATATAGCATCCCGTTGCCCGTCTGCTTCTGATTTTTTTTTTCATAAAACTGAATTTTATTTAAGAAACGAAAACCTACTAATAATAGTAAAGCACGGTCGCGAAAATGAGGTAAGGAAGAGATAAAATAAAAGAACAGCGAACAACAAATATGAATAAAATTCGAATATTTGAAAATTTTCAAAATGACCGTTCTGTATTATTTTTGTTTTACTCTGAATACATCTTGTTTGAAAACACTACTTTTAGAAATATTCAATTATTTTTGTAATTAAATAAAATTTTGATAACCCTATTCTCTTCACAGTTCTTAAAGAAATATTTCCTGAATGTTTCAAATCGATCGGATGAACGGTGTAGGAATGTATAAAAGACATACATTCAGGCATTATTTATAAATACATATATATTTAATTCATTTAAGATAGTTTTGTTTATTTCAGGTTTTACTGTATATTTTTTTATCAAATTTCCTCGCAATACAGAGTTCAAAAGTCACCGCAAAACCATACTTAAAACTGTAATAATGAACGTAATAATTTCCTCGTAATAAGCAGCTTTGTCGTGGGTTGGTATGCGGTTTAGCTCCACGTCAGCTCCAGCGGTCACAGAGGTCACGGTTTGACATAAATCACACTTCATGTCTTCCTTGGGATGATGTTTTGCTAGCAAAGTACTGCGGGTGACTTTAGTGACTTTTCTTAGCAAGAACACATTTTTCTCTCAACGCAGCAGACAAGAAAAAACAACACGTTTTCGCTTAGCGTCTATAGTTATACAGCGGCGTAATACACAACTTATTTGTATATATTGTAACACAAAATGCCACAGAAAGTTTCACTTACTTACAAATAAACTTCCAATCGTTTTTATTTTATTAAATAAATAATTATAATCAGAAGATAGAGGTTATTAAGTTTTGAAATTCGTCTATCGCATGCGATCCTTATTTATATAGAAATAAGAAGACTTCCAAAATGTCGATAGATAAACCTGATTTTTGTAGGTTTTGTGAAGTTTCATTCAGTACAATTATGTCTTAATTTAAAATGCAAAGAGAAAACAAATAAGTGTGAATACTCGTGTGTAGCAATATTTCAGGTATAATTAAAGTAATACATACGAGTTTCTTTTTTTTATGAAAATGTGCTGCACAGTGTTGGCTTTTTCAATTTTAGTAAAAACTAAAATTGATACAATAGCAACACTTAGATTTTTTTCACGAGCGAAACAATGCAATTTTTTTCTGAAAATTTTACTCTTCCACGCAAGAAAAAAAATGAGAGAGGGCACCAGTTTTTTTTGTTCTATTGCGCCGCAGGGTCTAAAGTCGGCACTGAAACTATTGAAACTTTGGATGTGGAGTAACATTGAAATATATCGTTACGCCTCTGAATTCATCTGCTAATGCTCGCCGACTCGCCGGGTTCACTTCTTCCGGAGCTAAGAGTGACTGTTGAACTTCCGACCTGCATCCCTACGCTAAGTATTCGGCTGACGATCTTCCCCGTGCACCAGATGGGATGTATGTATCAGGAGTTGCGTATACCTCCTCACATATTATATTATCCTGATCATTTGGTACAAAATTAGAAGAGATGTACTGAATATGAACATATAAAAATAAATAACTCATATTATATTAGTCATAGTCCAGTGGTTAAGCGTTTGTTTGTCATTAAGACGCCGTCGGTTCAAAACCCAACCAAGATAAATAAAAATAACAAAAAAATGTCCAGGCTTCGGAAGCGTCAAGCATATCATCCAATCTCCTTAAAAAAACTTGATAATTGAAAACACAAATATATCTCTGGTACTACAACCGCAGCGTATGCAAGTTCACGGCCTCTTGCCCTGGAGGCTCTTGGGAACCTTCTATATTCCCATTTGGACCTCCGGGATACAGGTTTTCTGGGTCAAGGCATTTACAACATGTGTTTACAAAACTGTGAAACGGCAATTCGCGGTGTCCATATCCTCTAAATACGGAGCGGATATCATCATTATCAGCCTGTGTCCGTCCACTGTTGAACGTAGGCCTCCCGCATGAGTCTCCATCCTCTTCGATCCTCCGCCTTCCGCATCCAGGTCACTCCCGCTATTCTTCTTATAGGAGCGGATAAGACACGGCGTAATTCAAAAGCCACAATTCATAAAAAGTCATAATATAAAAAATATACGGTTCTCAATTATTTTTAGTTATACCAGGGCGGCATGAATGTATAAAAGGACGTCATAAATTTGATTTACTTTGACCGAAATTTGAAGGCTGTTAACATAATGGAATCAACACGCGCCTACAATAAATAAGACATCAGTTGACGCCATTGTTCGATGCGTGGGTATTATATCTAGACACGTGTATAACGCCTACTTTCGCTTTACCGCAAAGACGATGGAAATGTTAGAAGTTGGCCTAAAAGTTGTCAAACAATGGACGTTTATTATAGCTTGTTCCATGGCGAATCGGTTGGTGTCAAATATATTTTTTGCCTTCATAAAATCAATGTTACACACTTTCTCAAACATCGGCAAGTAATTTATTTCTACAAATAAGAAATTTATCTGTATCTTACTACACGTGCATAGTTCATGAGATAAACTTACTCGTGATGTGTAAGTTTATGTCATGAACTAGCCGTGATATATAATTTTACTACTTTCAGTACTCATTGTGACATCTACGGTAAGAACTTGAAACTGCAGTCATTCCCTTTATCAACCTACATGTATTCTTTACAAGAATCTGTAAAGCATGTAAATAAATATCGTAAGGTTTCGTCACAGGAGCGATTTTTTTGTAAACTACATGTGTCAATGCCACCACATGTATGGAGTTACATAAAGAACGTTTGGTCAGTATAATAGTTTTTTATGCATCATCTGATAGCTAAAGAATAGAAGAACCAATGTGATATATGAAAATAGATCAGATAAGTACATTTATGCTTGAAATACTAGTTTTAAGCAAAAAAAAGTATAATTTGTATTCCATCGAGCAGTAACGAAAGGGTTAAACAAAATGGAATTTCCCAATTACCTGATGTAAAAATAAAGTTATGTAAAATATTGTATCTGAATACAACTGATAGTAATTTAAAATTAAATGACAACTTAGGCCCATTTCGGAACATTTTAATAAAGTGAGTAATTTTGTTTTGTACGTTTCTATTGTATGCGAATCACGTGTTTTATAAAGACTTAGAAAGAGAAGAAAAGTCTCAGAGAAATAGTAGACAGCTCTATTTTTTAAAATAAATATTATGAATGTAAAGATGGTTAGGGCACTCTATTGTCCTGGAAGTAGTAAATGCTCTCCAAAGGCGGATGACCCTATAGTTAACGGCATTAGGATGTAGAAATAAAGGGTAAAATACCACATTAAGGGTCTAAGAGACATCCCATGTATCAGCAAAAATGATTGCATCTAAAGTTAGGATCAAGAAGAGTGGAGATCGAGATGCAAGATTTTGTTGCTGCAAACCAATCCACCGGATTGATACTACGAAGAAGAAAGAGATCATAAGCCAAATTTGTTTGTAATTATGTTACCGCACATAAGAGAATAAAGCTATTTTGTGGATTTTATGGTGACAATTTTTTGGCTGTCCTGACACAGTTTGATATTCGAAGGAAGCCGAGTACAGAAAGATCGGAAGTTAGTTGCGAAACATCAACTGAACCACTAACGTCTGAAGAGATAGAGGTGTCCATTACAATGGTCATTGATAGTGCGGGGAAGACGGTGGGTGGGTCACTTCCTCAGCCCAGGTGTTCTTCCGCTGGAGAATGTAACTGATAGTCTACAAAACCTAAATAATAAAATGTATTGCAGTATAACGTGTGTGAATACATGAAAAGAGTATAGATAATTTAATTGATTTGACTGAGGCCCATGATACAACATTTTACGTTCGGGCGGGGAAACCGAAGTCTTATATAGGAAATAAACGCGAATTCTTTTTTAAACAAGTTCTTTGCTTCACGCGACCTGGTGACGAGCCCGCGATTTGTTGTCGCCTTTTTAAAGATGGGGGACGTTAAAGTGAATTCAATTCGCACCAATAAAATAAATGAGAAAATTGTGGATATGTCACTATTTTATAGAAATATTCTTAAAATTAGCAGAAAACGGTTTAATTTAAACAAATCATTACTCAAAATACATATAATAAATACGCAAAGTTTGAGCAAACTTAACATTTAAAAATAGGTAATCATAATATCAAATTCATATTAATAGCTAAGTTGCAGCATAACATTACTATTAAATAATGTATCAAGAAATTTATAAGCATATAAGACAATGTATTAAGTATATAATATATTATATTACTGCATATTGACAGGTTATGTAACGCACTCTTATATGCGGATCCAAGGAAGACTTACAAATGTTAAGAAAATAAATACCGTTGACTTTTCGTCTAAGAGGATTTCCTTCGAAATTTAATACTCGGCCTTATACACAAGTATGTATAACTATAGTACTAAACTAGCAACGCCGGTGCTGCGGCCAGGCTTTAGTCAGACGAACCCTTCGTAATTGGATTACTTGGCGGCTCGCGGTCGACCATACACTTTGTACTGCGATGCAATATGCAAAGGTCCAACCCCATTGACTCGCGAGTCAAGAAGGCTGTGTGCACGGCAATGCATTTAAGCACACATTTAAAACGATGCATTTATAAACACAAAGGCTTTTTGGTAAATATTGCTTCGTACCCGAGATTCATATATTAATAAAAGCAATCTTTATGTACATTTTTGTCGGCATAATACTCGTATATCACAGTCAAATTATTAGTTTTGGAGGTAAGCCTGTGTGCACCTACTGTTAAGCGTAAATCTCCAGCATTATAGCTTCTATCCTTTTGCATCCAAACCTTGGGTGATTGATGTGGTAAGAAAATAATGCAATAAAAAGGAATCCGATAATTAATATAACTTTTTTTTTTGCTTCAAACCACATGCATCAAGTAGAGAGTATTTGTTGTAAGAAAACGTAAAGTAATCCAATTTTTATTTGCTTTTCCTTGTGTTTCTTTGCCTACCGATAACGTATTTTGTAGAGTTTTGGGATGCGGAGCTGATTTGGAACGTGGCAAAATAATTGATTGTTGATAGCAGTGTAAGATTGATAATAAGCTTCAAATTTAGCGTGTATTTAAACGGTAAATATTAATTTTATTGTAAATAAGTTTATTTCAAAATTATTTACGAGTATTATTTTATGGTCTGTATTTCTTTTTTCAGTAACTAATTTAAGGGTTTAGTAGTAAGTTAAATCAATTGGCAATAATTAAAAATAATCTAAATTTTATTTTTCTATTATCTTTTGTATGTATTGTATATTTTACATACCTTTATAGATATCTATTACTGACCAATATTGCCAAAAAAACCTTCTTATATTATTATTAAATGTACGTATTATTATAATTTTGTATCAGGATATCAGAAGTCCGTATGGGTTTATAATTTCCTACTCTATATACATTCGATAGTGCATTTTGTATTGAAAATCACTAGCTTTAAATATAAATCTGGTATTTGCGCGAAATGCGAGATTTGTGTAATGTATCCCCCTTTGAATTTTTCTTATGGCCGAATAAATTTTGCATTAAACCCTCCCACTGCCCTTAAAATAGACATTTGAATAAATTTTATCGACACTTGTATTTTATTTTACGTCTTTCTAAAGAGTGGGGGTTGGTGCCCTATCTAAAACGAGGGGATTAAATGGACAATAAGAAATGAAAAAAGAGACCCGAGGAATCCGCGCAGCTTATGCTGGCCTGATACTTTATATTTTTATAACCGCATTTAGAGATGAAGAGGTATCAATATTTTCTTTTAAATATATGTTTCAATACCAATTTATAATAATAAAAATACTTGGACATACGTTTCTCAAAACATATGAAGATTTCTTGCAGTAAATAAAATGATTTCTTTGTTTAGTTGGTATCTTCTTCTTTGTAATAGTATCAATCCGGTGGATGGGTTTGCAGCAACAAAATCTTGCATCTCGATCTCCACTCGTCTCGATCCTCTGAAATCCTCTTTAGCTCAGCATAAGAGCTACAACTCATGTCCTCAAACACTTGCTACAAATACTCCCGTCTAAGGTGCTTTCTGCAGTTTATACCATCAACCATCCCTTCCACAATGTCGTGCAGAAGACTATCGTGGCGTATGGCATATGATCCATCGGGCTCGCCTCTCTGAGACGCTTCTTAGTAGGTGCCTATCTTCCTTGATTATGCTGAGAGCCTCATTGTTCGTGACGTGGTCTCTCCAGGAAACTCCAAGAATTTTTCTATATGGTCATATGAGATTTATATGATACTATAAGCCTTCGAGATCTGATCCACATCTCAAAGGCTTATAGTTTTTTTAATCACTTTCCTAGCAGCAGAAAGTAAGCTAGGAAGAAGTACAGATCCCTTCAGCTGATGACCTAGCTGTAGTTTGTGATAGTAATGCTGAAGTCTCATCTGTGTATTCTGTGGCACCTACCATGTAAAATATAACCACTGCTGGCGGATTGTTGATCAACAACGTTATAGACTACAACCCGACTTTTACGCATCATTCAGTTATTACAAGAATTCCCTATTAATGTATGGTGTTTACGGGACGCCTTTCGTCTACCACCAATTTTGATTGATGGGCTACGACTGATATTTTACGGGTGATGGATCAAATACACACCAACCGGAGGTATTTATAGAGCTTAGAAATCCGTCGGCGATTGAAATCACGACCTTCGGTTTGGTAAACAAACGCTTTTACCACTAAGCACTGAAAGTAGCGATATGTGGTCATCATCAGCCTGTATCCTTCCACTGCTTAACGTTAGCCTCCCGCATGATTCTCCACCCTCTTCAATCCTCTGCCTTCCGCATCCAGGTCACTCCCGCTATTCTTCTTATGTCGTCAGTCCATCTTGCAGGGGGTCGGCCAATGCTTCGTTTCCCAGTTCTTAGGCGCCATTCTAATACTTTTTTTCCCCATCGACCGTCGCCTTTTCGACAGATGTGTCCTGCCCATTGCCACTTGAGTGTGCCTATTCGTTGGGTAGCATCCACTACTTGAGTTCTTCTGCGTATTTCCTCGTTTCGGATTCTATCTTTTAGCGACACTCACACATGGATCTCTCCATAGCACGCTGGGTGACCTTTAAATATGTGGTGACCTACAGATATTAAATACAATTATTATTTAATATTTGTGTGGTGGCCCTATGCTAAAGCTACTCCGCAGACATGTTAATGAATACGTATATTTTATTGTAAAAAACTAAGATAAATATTTTCACATATTTAAGCATTTTTTACCTAATGACGGTCTTACTTAATGTTAGAGATATATATCTTAATTGATACTATATCTAATCCGTTAAAAAATAAATGTGACTGTAAGGAACATTTAACGCAAAATCAATGTAGCGTAAAGCCTTTTGAGAAAGTCACGACATTAAAATGTAATTGTATCGTGTATAAACATTTCATGACATTTTTGTGCAACTCTTAATGCTTAATGCCACCTGTAAAATACGTTCGATGTTTGTATATATTGTAAATTTATATGTAAGAGAAGAAAATAATACCTCCATAAAATATCTCAATAAATCTTTGATGCTTGCTATTGTTGAGTATGACTGATGGATTGTTCGTAAAGGATAGCGATATAATAAATGAAAATAACATGATATAATATAAACAATAAAAAATAATAATCTGGCATAATAAAAGTTTTACATCTTTTTATTTAAATTACTAATTTGGAGTGGAATTATATAATTCTAGTTAGAATTCATGTTTGTCCAACTAGAAGACATTTAATTTTAATATCATTATTAAATAATATACCGGCCAGATGTTGCCAGATATTGCGCAAGAATAATTTGACGTCGCTGACTTGCAAAAGAAGAAGAAAATTAAATAATATAATAAATAGTATAATTAAATTTACTATTACAAATATGCTGCTCTAACATGTACAGGATTATCAGTTTCGTTTTTTTTGTTTTACTTCTTCTTTTTATTCCTATATCTGTTCTATATCTGGAACATATGGTCACCATAAATTATCGTCACTTAATTCTGCCAGTTGCCACTGTCCATTCGTCGTACTAGAACATAACTTTTTTAATTTGATATGTATGTATAAAAAAATAGTCACCGTACTCGGCTCAATTCAAAAGCCATGTATTTTATATATGTAATCATAATTTTTATAAGATGGACTTGAATTGCCCCGAAAGAGGACCTAGCCCCTGGACACAACAAGGGGTGGAATAAATGGAGATCCTTTAACAGACTTCCGACCAGAGTATCAAGACGAGGACAGAAATGAAAGCCTGGCAGTTTTACATCGGACCGACTGAATGTGACTGCGGCGTGGAGCAGACCCTGTCACACCTTCTGGAGTGTGCGCTGTGTCCGAGTAGCTGCACCCAGGAAGACCTGATAATGGCCGGGTGTAACGCCATCGACGTCGCCCACTTCTGGCAGACAGGATCTGACCCTGTTGTTTCCGACACGATTATACATATATGAGATGGACACGTGGTCAATCTTTTATATTGATGTCCTTTGCCTAATATCGTATTTTCATCGTCATATTATGATCTTTGTCATTTCTTACGTTTTTGGTAACATTGTATGACTTTCTTTATATGCACAGTATTTGACAACTATAATTAACAACCATGGACTTTTAGCATCCTTCAGTTTATTTTTACTAGTCTGAAAAGAGTTGTGAATTGTGAAGATCTACCGAAAACATTTAATGTTAAGTTGTCGCCCCCGGAATACATTCTTCTTTATACTAGCCATTTCCCATCATCTGGGGTCGGCTCTCCTTGTGCACGGCCGCCATGTCTGTCTGTCATGCGTTGCATTCTCGGTCAAACCTTGGGTTTTCAGATCCTTGTTTACAGTTGTCTTCCAGGTCTTCTTCTCAGCGTGGGTATGTTGAGGGCTCTCTTCACCATGTGGTCCTCATCTCGCTGTGTCACATGCCCATACCATCTTAGGCGGTCTCCCGGAATACATTAAGAACATTATTTAGCTATGGCTAATATGTTTGTTGTCCTTAGATAAAAATGTTTTCTAGTTTGAGCATAAAGTCACCAATATGAAGAAACATAGACAGAATTAAATCCAGCGTGTTCGAAAATACAGAGAAAAAAACTATGTTTTTTTCAAAAGCAAGATCGCTTCACACCTAAGATCCTGCTCCATGTGCCCAAAAAACTGCACATCTCAAGACCTAATGCTGGACAACACACGGGCTATCGATGTTGCCGGATACTGCGCAGAAATAATTTGACGCCACTGACACGAAGAAGAAGAAAGGTAACATAATTAATAACTGTACGATATTCCAGTTCTTTATACTGAGTATCGAAGTATCGTTCTTATAGTTAAATTGAAACAGAATCTAATCAATTATGAGGCGTGATTTAAATTGAGGGTAAGATTGATGATATTTCTAACAGGTTGAAAGGTGACGCGAAAAAAAGATGCTGAATATATTATCCACCTACCTAATTTGCAAACCATGACAGATTCCATCTGCTGTATTGCATGGGTATCATAAATTATAGGAGGTATTCGGCACACTGCTCGGCAGAGAGAACCTTTTGATAAATGCCTTTTGGTCAGAGTTGATTAAGAATTCCATCAAGTTGATCCTTGCAACTAATTACCTCCTCGGTCTTCTCCTTGCCTGGCTATGTCGTTCATCTTCTGGCCACTTTTAGACTATTCGACCGTGTAAACGCCGACATTGGATAGTATTCATTAGTAGTTTAGTACTCATCTGAAGTAATTAATGACCTTCTGCTACTTTAATCTCCATGGTTATGATTGAAAGAGATTTCAAGAAAACAAAAAGATTTAATTTTAAATTTAATTACTAACAGTATCCAGAAAGGGTATTATATAGATCGTTTGAATGTTTTAATTAACAAAATACATCGTTTTTTTTTTAATATGCACATACAGAAAATGTTTAATATCTACCATGATTATTATGGCCACCCATCATAAAGTTTTGTCGGTTGCCAAGATCTTATTCTTTAAATTTAAATGTGTCGATTCCAACGGCTTATTAGGATACCAACAACCTGAAATTTAAATAAAAGACAGCCGTAGTTTAAGTTCAGCTGCAATATCCAAAATAGTGTTCTGCGTTGGGTCCATCAAGGAAGATAGGCACCTAATAAGAACCATCTCAGAGAGGCGAGCCCGATGGATGGTCACATCATGCAGCACGATGGTCTTCTTCACGATATTGTGGAGGGGATGGTTGAGGGTAGAAACTGTAGAGGGTGCCCTACACGGGAGTATTTGCAGCAAGTATTCGAGGACATGAATTGTAGCGCTTATGCTGAGCTGAAAAGTTTTGCAGAGGACTGAGAGGAATGGAGATCGAGATGCAAGATTCTGTTGCTGCAAACCAATCCACCGGATTAATACTACTACGGAGAAGAAGAAGTTGCGTCCACCTTTGTCTTTTTGTCGATTATACGAGTATGATAATAATTTGCTTAACCTGTTCCCTAATCACATAATTAATCACAAAGTCAAATCATCGTACCTATTTTTTTTAATAATTAATAATATCTGATCGTCATGTCTGCTTTCTCAGTTGGATAGAAGATTAGAAAAGTAAGGTGATAATACTATAATATTAATAAAAATACTATAGCATCACAAATCTTATCGTTTATTTATACTGATATTATAACAAATCGATAAAAATCTAGTTGTGTTGTAAGTTTTACAATTAAAACTTAAATTTTTTTTTTTTCAATAATAATGTCCGAGTTTATTTTTGTTCTACATTTTGACCCTAATCACTCAAACTGCATATATTTTTTTTTGGTTGGGTAAAGCTCTTGTAGTTTTTTTAGTAATTTAATTGTTTAAATATTTCATTACATTTTCGCTGTAAAAAATGCAAATTGTATATTAAAATAATTCAGGGGAAAAAAGCAAAATGCAACTTTTCGGGTAGAACTTATTTACTGAGCTCTGAAAGCTCTCCACCAAAAAAAGCTGAGACCGCGGCAGTCTACGAAACGACGCAGACAAAATAAAAATACTGGCCCTCTACAGTCACGGGAGCTTTTTGTTTAGGCAATGAGCTTTTTTTTCAAAGCTTTTTCGATAGAACTTCTGGGGAATTTCGTGGAGCACTACACGGTAGGTGATATTCCACATGAAATATAATACGCTTTGAAAGCTGTAGTTTATTTTTAGAAACGCAATTTTTTCGATTTTTTTTTAGTAATGATAGCAAGTAAACTAGATTCCACAGACTGTATATTATATTTTCGATTACAGCTTAGATCTCAGGTTTACCGTTTCATTTTTTCTGTTTATTTAGAAAATATACGAAAGGATTTTTTCTTTAATGTTTTCAACATTCACTTTGAGATTCATTATACATATTTATTTATTTACCTTGTTCTTACACACCCCTACCCCTCTCCTACATAAAATGGTTTTGAATACTTATAAAGTACTATCGCAGCTCAGTTATATTTTAACGGATGATGGATTGAGAAAGGTTACGAATTATATGAAGCTGCAGTCTCCTAATAGATAACTAATCTTACGTGATCCATGTAAAAACAAGGTAAATAAATAAATATTTATAATATACGATAGCACATTGTAAACGCCGTTCTTGTAAGATCACCGAAGTTAAGCAACATAGGATGCGGATCAAAACATGCCTGTTTTAAACTGCTTTTCACTGGTTGAGTTGAGCCGATCCTTAGAACCAAATGATCCAAGCCTTGGGATCATCGGCTTATCATTCGATATCCTAAAAAAATCCGATTAATAAATCAACCAAAAATATTCCTCGGATAATACAGTTGTCGTCTTTCCAAATCTGCTGTGCGTCGTCGGAAATCATAATGTTACTAAATTAAGAATTAAAAAAGAGTGCAGAATTTTTTTGTGAAGAATAATTGCAAATGACAGAACTAAGTTCTTGAAAAATTGTGGTGACCATATGTTGCAGATATGGAACGGGTATGGTGAGAATATTATATCTATATAATCGTGTAGGAAACAACACGGTCAGATCCTCTGCCCGGAAGTGAGCGACGTCGATGGCGTTACTCCCGGCCACCATCAGGTCTTACTGGGTGCAGCTACTCGGACACAGCGCACACTACAGAAAGTATGATAGAGTCTGCTCCACGTCACAGTCACATTTAGTCGTTCCGCTGTAAAACTGCCAGGCTTTCAACTGTATACTTTATGTTTCTTATTCTTTATTATTCTATGTACCTTGGAACTGCGGTTTTGTTAACCCTTTGACTGCTACAACGACGATATTTCGTTGTTTTGAAATCGGCGAAGATTGCTAACGACGATCGTCGTTAACATTAATGCAAATGTAGCATTTTCCCCTTGTATTTTGAAAAACCTCTATAGCAGCCAAAGGGTTAAATAAATAAATTTGTGTCCTCGTCTAAGAATATTGCAAAGTGCTTATTTACTTTCTCAACTATATTATAAGTTATCGGGTTAATAGGCAGTTAGCAGTGGCTCCCAACTATTTCATTGCATTTACATCATTCTTGTTTTTTAAAAACATAATTTACTTTCCACAAAAAAAAATATATTTAGCTTCGTCAAAGATCATGACTTGACAATAATCCTTGGAAAGTGTTGATGACTCATCACGATCGCATATCCGATTTAAATGTAGTTATTGATTTTTATACTCTTATTTGTGTGCTAGGTATTGGGATTATTTTGAAGACGATATACTCTGGGCGTTTTCTTTCATTTGACGATTTCAAATTGTTGGGGGAGGGTTCAAAGGTGACGGCTCCACCAATCAGAGGGCGCCGCGACGCCTGACCTTGTGACCCCTCCCACGCGGGAAAGCGAGACGGAAAATTTACTTCATCAAAGGTGGGAAAGAGCCGTAATAGTAATTCATCACTTAAATACATCTCTATAACCATACGTGTGAACTTATAGTCGCCTAATACTTTGAAAAAAATCTTCCAAGAAAGAGTTAACTCTAATAAGAAATGTATAGTTTTTCATCGACTTTATACGCATATAATTATGATCTCCTGATAAATTCTTTCTAGAATCATATAACATTATTGTTTTCAGATTAGTTTTATTAGATACTGTAATTATAAATATTATTTTTTAACAATATCCATTACATTTTTTTTGCAATTTGTGATAACATACATATGGGCACCACGAATTGCCGCCACTCAAGTCTATCAGTTATCAATAACCATGCTTTGACCCAAGATATTTAATTACCCAAAGGTTCACCAGAAAACCTTTATGGTTCCCATCGATCCATACCGACAGAGGCTGTGTAGTATCGGAGGTATATTTTTGCGTAATTTGTTTATCGGATTTTTAAAGGAATTCGGATAATTAGGCCAACTCTCCTGCCTGGACAATTTGATAGTAAATACCAGGTCAACTTCATCAGCTCCACGCGGTTAACAACAAATGGTGACCCATCCATGTTTTGGTCCGCTCCCAATGTTGCTTAACTTCTGGTGATCCAAAGAAAACGGCGGTATCGATGTGCCATTGTCACTAGACATTATATATTATTTAAAATCGGATAAATTTGAGGTAACGTGCACTGAGAATGTGTAAAAAAATGAAAACATGGTCAACAAACGCCAAAAAATGCATTGAATACTACAGCTGCCTTCTGTTGCAGCCCCTAGGCTCTCACTCAGGAATCCTTAACCATTTATGTGCAGAAGTGCAAAAATGATATCGAAAAAGAGCAAGCCTAAGTGGATATGGAAAAAAATATTTTATAATAAATGTTTATTTAAGGTTTTAAGTTAATTTTAATTACAAAAATACAAATTGAAAATATTTAGTTTTGATTCACATCTATTTTGAACGATTACATGTATCGGTCTCCCTGGTGACCATCTTCAATATTGGTTAAATGTGAATTTAATCGTTCAAAACAAATGTGAATCAAAACAAAATATTTTTAATTTGTTATTTTTTTAATTTAAATTAATTTTTAATTATGATTATGAATTTTCACAAAGTATTATCAGTTTATAACCGTAATGTCAAAGTTTTATTTCTTATACTTATTCTTTCGTATTTTCCATGAATATTATCATACAAATTCATTACCTTATAGGTAGTACAAATTAAACATTTTTCTAATACATATAAATAATCGTGTCGGAAACAACAGGGTCAGATCCTGTCTACCCAGAAGTGGGCGACGTCGATGGCGTTACTCCTGGCCATCATCAGGTCTTCCTGAGTACAGCCACTCGGACACAGCGCACACTCCAGAAGGTGTGACAGGGCCTGCTCCACGCCGCAGTCACATTACTTGCTCTTTAATTTCTATACATTTATAATAATAAAACATATCTCAATTAAGTCCACATTGTTCAATACTCACAGAAGGTATAAATTAATATTTTATTATCATCTAGGAAAGTATAGTCAATGCATGCTTCACTCAAGTGGTTGCCATCAAAAGTATTTTGCTACGATATATTTTTAAAAATATATATCGAAAAATGTATTGCAATGAATGCATGTGCAATAAATTCAAATCAAGCGAAGCATATAATAAATTTCCTAGAAAAGGGAATCGGGGCGCGAAATCTAAATGCATATATTTAAATTTTACAATGTCACAGATGCAAGAGTTTTAGGTTCTTGTGCCGCGGGTTCTCACGGCTCTCGCAAGTCCAGCTTGGACCCCTCAGAAATCAAAAAAGTGACCGGTCAAACCGCCATAAGACTCACCCCATACAGAAAGATCGCCAATAAATCATCCCCTGAAACGTCTGCGATCCTGTTACCCGATGCGACCGTTTCCATCAAAAATCCATTATATTATTAAAATGCACAATTTGCACTCGTGAAGTTTTTTAAATGCATTATTTTTAGTTGAACTCTGGATTAGGGTAATCCAGTTTGTTTGTTGGTTTTTTTGATTTATAGATCTCTTCGTTTTTTTCGTGCCCTAATAATGCTGGCACTTGAAGTGACTTTTTATTTTCGATTTCATTTGAAAAAACTTGTTTTACGTTTCACAAAACTTGTTTTCAGTCAGGTATTTTGTGCGAAGAGGGTTTGTGTTTTTTAAATTATTAGTTTTTGTGTGAATTTATAAAGTTACCTATTTGTTATTATTATAAAAAGATTTGTGATATGCTACACTTACAATATCAATTGAACGAAGCTTAACACAAATTACATAATTCATTGAAATAACTTTCATATATATTTTTCATGTAGTACCTTAAATTATTTTGAAAAGATTTTTCATCGACATATTCAGAACGGAGTCGCAAAGGAATAAAGCGAGTATTATGGCACATAACTTAATGGAATGGAAATATAAAATAAAGAATTTTTATAAATTTATAAATGATACATCTCATTTTTAATTATAATCTAATTCTACAGAAGAATTCTCGTTATTTCCTGGAGGGACCACGTCACGAACAATGAGGTTCTCAGCATAATCAAGGAGGATAAGCACCTAGTAAGAACCATCCCAGAGAGGCGAGCCCGATGGATTGGTCACATCATGCGCCACGATGGTCTTCTTCACGACATTGTAGAAGGGATGGTTGAGGGTAGAAACTGTAGAGGGTGCCCTAGACGGGAGTATTTGCAGCAAGTGTTCGAGGACATGAGTGGTAGCTCTTATGCTGAGCTGAAGAGGACTGCAGAGGATCGAGAGGAGTGGAGATCGAGATGCAAGATTTTGTTGCTGCAAACCAATCCACTGGATTGATACTACGAAGAAGATTAAAAATATCTTAAATAATTCATGAGCTCCTAGCATTATTATTCACATTATATTGTATTTTTTTTTACCCCTTTTTAGTCAAAACTGTGGCACACTTCTAATGTTATGTTAATACACCATATGCATAAATATAATATACTCGGAATAAACACTTTGTCGACATAATATCATTATTATATAACTGTTATTCATATGGACCACACTTATGATAATCTCTCCAAGGGGTTGATACTTGCCGGGCAAGATTCTGTGGTCCACGCACCACCGCGTAGTGATCTGTATACCAAAGGTCAAATATCAAAACGTTTAAAACGTTGATGCATTCTTAGACAAATCCATTACAAATCTCCCCTTTTTATTGAAAATGTTTATGACATTTTATTTTTATACAACACGAGTATGTCACTTGAAATTATGTAATTGAAAGCGCTGAAATTAATTTCGTTCGAAAATATTATTTTGGGCATTGGGAAAAAACCGAATGCATTCTTTCGAATTACAGAACTAATGTCTTAATAAAACGTAAGGTCTTACTATTTGAACTGTGGAGTTCCATGTGAGTCCAAGCAATCTGCTAATGCGTATTTACGTGGGTTTCCCAAAAAATCTTTTTCAGATTTCATAGACTGTTCCGGAACCGATATCGCGTCCCGGAATTGCAGAGTCGGCTAAATGGTGACGCCGGAATACCAAGGTTGAGGCACTGAAGATAAGTCCAAAGACCGAAGTTGAAATGGTACAGATTTATTTCAAAACAAATACCTTTTTATATCTTATTATGCAACATGAGTAAGCATTCTGTATTTTATAAAATTAATATTGATAAATGGTTTTTCATACACCGCAAATTCTTAGATACCTGTTGTTTTGGACCTTGATCTCTTCAATTTACATAGAGTGGTAAAATATTAAAAATGGTCAATGCCCTGTGTCGTACCCGACTGTGTGAATCGACAAATTCGAGCTAAGATAGAGAATTTTATTATAATTTGACAATTAATACATTAAAGACTTTTGGATGTTGTATACAAAATAATTATGTTCAAATAACGTTTTGAACATAGACTGTGCATAAATGAACGGTAGTCGTTTTCAACTTAACATGTAGCGTGTAGCTGTTTTTTTAATTACAAGAGTCATAGGATCTAAGGAATATAATGTTTGCGATAGCTTGCTGAGAGGTGCAGTCAATCTTCCCTTATTTACTCATTTATTCCTGAATGGCTCAACCCAAAATAACTAAGAAAAAATTACCGTTAGAATGACCGCAAAATCTATAAGACAAATATGTATTTCAAAAAATAATAAATTAATTATATATATTGCTAAAACGCACTGTCGGGATGTGGGAGTGTTGTGATCTGTAGATAGTGTGTAAAGGATTCTTATATGTGCTGGAAAGGGATCACTGGAATTAATCCCTACATTCCGAACAAGAAAGAAATGAAATAACAACACGATATAGTGTTCAAACAATTTTAGAGGAGAAAGGTTAGAGAATATATACATTCAATTGAATTGAATGATTAACGAGATTCTAATTTACTGGCAAGTTCTAGAAATGATTTTTGGAATAATGAAATGTTAAGTAGGCAGGTTGTGACATCAGGTTCGTAGATTGGCACGTAACACAGTGATTTCTGAATGACGGGCGGCTTAATGAGTGTTCGATTATGGTGGTGTCGAAGTAGAGAGATAAGAGAAGAGTCTGGTCCGTCTGGTCGTCTGCTTATATAGAGCTAGCTCGACTTCCACTTTTATCAGTTCAATAGTACTTGAATTGACCTCTGGTGACGGCGATTCTATCGACATCTATAGAATATATAAGGTAAGATAATTAGACAAGCATAGATAGCAAAATTGGTGCAATTGATAATACAGAAGTCCGCCACAGCACCAATTTTTCAGGTATTACTGTATTTTTGGCCGCAATTTTTTTTTGAGCATTTTTATTTTTTTATTACACAGAACCGAAGTTCAAGGTACAAAATTATAAGAAACAGAGCATACATAAATATACAATACATACAAAAGATAATAAAAGATAAGAAAAACATAAAATTAGAAGAAGATGACACGTGTCAAAAATCATAGAGATCTGGGAGAACAACACCATCGACAAAAGAGGAAAAAGATATAAGAAAAGGATCGAGGTGTGCTGGTAGGCCATTTAGGAGCGCCATTGCCGTTGTACCGAATTGAGTGCTTGATGCTCCACAAGCATCAACTGGGATCAAAAACAATAGATGGCCACGAGAACGGGTGTACTTATCTGGAACATAGAAGTTAAAATATTCAAGAACCCCAGGGTTGTGAATTGTACCGCGAAGAAGAATGAATGAATGTTTGAGAGCAGCAATTTTCCTCCGGGACTCTATCGAATGGAAAGAAAGCATCCCTAGAAGAAAAAGAGTTGGGTAATGTTCGAAATTGATTGAATTGAATGGATAGTTATCGTAAATATAAAAATAGAGACGTCGGAGAAATTTTTTATGGCGGTTTTCCAATATTTGTTAAATTCTAATGCGGCTCTTCATTCGAAACTTTTGCCCAGGCATGTCTAATATACATAGTAACTTTAAGTAACGTTAAATCTTAGTATTTTATACTTTATCTCAGTAACCAACCGACTCGTAAAATATTTAGTACCAGGGAAGCAGCCTTGTCCAAAAGCATTATACCTGATTGAACAGACACGCGTTGCTAGAAACATTGTATCAATACTTATGCTGGACAGTTAGACGTAACTTGTGTTATGCGGATAACATTAAGCAAAGGTTATATTTAATATGTTAATTCTCTTTTTTTCTGTTTTTAAATACAGAGTAAAGTGTTTATGAACTTAGCCGCCCCTTTGAACAAGAAGGTCCAGGCCTCGGGAGTGTCAGCTAATCATCCGATTTCCTTCAAAAATCGGATTGATGAATCATCCAAAAATATGGTGTGTGGCAACACCATGCTAATAGCGCACACAAGGAAATATCACCAATGGACCGAAGTCACGTTGCAGACCCCGAGAAACAAAGTCCTGCACGAAACACTGACAAATTACGACGCTATATCGGCTCAATGAACAATTAATTTGTAAAACTAACAGGTAATTTGCAATATAGTTAAATATATTTACAGAAGAAATAGTAGCAAACTTTTAAAGTTACCGATTATTATATTTTAATACTGATAAATGTTATGTTTTTATCATAAAATTCAAGGTATATAGTACAGTAATATTCTGAAATATTTGCTATATCTAAAAAGATTGTGGATTCCTTACTTCTAATATCTCTGTGAATATTAACGATGATAGAAACTTACAGTGCATAAATAATTAAAATGAACAGTTACTTAAGAATTGTTTTGTATAACCCAGCATTACCTATTTAAAGAAATGACCCATTGCAGTAATTTTATGACTTTAACTTTTCATTTGGATGTGCAAAGTACTAATCCTTGGCATAATGTGTGAAGCTTAACAGTGGACCAGGTCTGGCCAAACTATTCGCTTGACGGTTAGCATTCTTTAAACCTCAAAAATATTTATGTTGGCATTTCCGCTTCATATTTAGAGCATATCATCATCATCAGCATGTATCCGTCCACTGCTGAACCTAAGCCTCCCGCATGAGTCTCTATCCTCTTCGATCCTCTCCCTTCTGCACCCAGGTCTCTCCCGCTATTCTTCTTATGTCGTCAGTACATCTTGCAGGGGATCGGCCAATGCTTCGTTTGCCAGTTCTTGGGCGCTACTCCAATACTTTTCTTCGACATCGACCGTCGTCTCTTCGACAGATATGTCCTGCACGATGCCACTTGAGTGTGCCTATTCGTTGGGTAGCCTCCACTACTTGAGTTCTTCTGCGCATATCCTCGTTTCGGAATCTATCTTTTAGCGACACTTAGAGCATTAAGACTCTGAAAATTTCCGTTTCACAGGTTAGGTTATTGAGTCAACCGGTGCACCAGTTGTCCCGTGCGCCAAATGTCCCATGCACCAGACGTCCAGTGCGCCCCACGTTGTTACAGATGACTCGTTGAACGAATTGTCTGGGGACGATACACCGGTGAAAATCTACGAAAAGCAAGTCACATCAATGCGGAAGAGAATTTAATGATCATATATTTAATCTCCCATAGGGAGAGTGGCAGAATGGACGTCATAAAATGATCAGATCGTCCATCATTCCGCGGTGCAATCGAGATGCCAGTAAAAAATGTGCCGAAAGAATACTGTTTTACCCCAAAATGTTGCGATAAGCGTCTCTGGAGGGTTACACAACCATGTTGTATGTAATCTTAAGCTCCAACAAGTCGATATCTTTCATTTTTTATGACTAAGACTGCAACTCTCATGAGAATATGCTGATAGTGAGTGTATTTTTATCGCACACGTTTAAGTATTCTTAATCACAAATGATTTGAAGAGTTTTTTTATATTTTTTTTTACGTAAACATATACAGAAGAATACCGACAGATGGTGATAGTAATTCTGAAGTGTCGTGTGTAGAATTCTATGGTAATATCTACGCTTACCATGATGCATATCGGCTATGCGCTGCATGTGGAGTATTGATCCGCCAACGTCATAGACTACAGCCCGAGACTCACGCATCATCCTTATTATTACAGGAATTTACTATGAATGAGTGGTCTTCACGGGACGACTTTCGTCTCTCACCAATTTAAATTAATAGGCTATGACTGGCATTTTACGGTTGAGGGATCAAATTCACACCAGCCGGAGGTGTTTTAGAGCTCATAAATCGATTCAAAATATATTTTTTTTAATCGCCGTTGGGGATCGAACCCGTGACCTCTGGCATGCAAAGCAAACGCTTTGACCATTGAACTATACCCACCGGCAAATATGTCATTATAAATATGTCTGCTCCTCTAACTGGAGCATATGGCATTCACGAACTGCTGCCACAAAGCTCTATCAGACGCAATAGTTTTCGCCTCATCCCATGTCACCTCTGCCTCCCGTGGCGTCTCCGAATACATTATGTTTATAGTTCCCCCTATATCTTCTATGACGGCGCGAGCCAGGGGGCTTAAAGAAAAAGCAGCTATAGCTTATTCTCTCCTGAGGCATCCTTAATCCAGTACTATGTACCTTTTTTATGCAATTGACGATCACTGTAGTATTCGAGGTATACTTTTGATGATTTGTTAATCAATTTTTTTGTTGGAGGTGAAATGATTAGTCTGACGATCCTGTAAGTATGTACAGGAGGAATTAATTAATTCTAATCATAATTTTTGAATTCGCTGTGTTTCAAATCGGATTTCATGTATTTGTTATTATATATATTATAAATTCTCACGGAAATGTAACAGGAGTTCAGAAAAATTAAAGAGGTAGATTTAATTATTGTGTGTCTAATTAAGCTACATGTCACATTTGTTGATAAGTATCAAATAATAATCTCTATCGTCTTGATAATACACGCGGAGACATAATTTTTTGCATGGGAAAATCCCAGGAGTTGTGATGCATTGTGGAGATAGAAATTTCTAGTGAGATCCCCGTAGCTTTATCAGGGTAGCAGATTGAAGAAAATGCATGTGTCGCATGTTAAGATGCAGTTATTGTATGTATGAGAAACAAAATAGTTAAGATGATCTTAATTAACTATAACAAATATTAATTATATTTTATTTTAAATTAAAACGTAAGAATTACAGTTTGATTGTGGATTAACTGTGTAATTTGTTGGTAGACAACAAAAAACATTTTTTTTTATCTACAAACTTATTTTCATTTCAACATACTGACATCAGCATGATGTAGCCCTTGCTGACTGGTACCGAAAACCTCGATATACAATCTTTCGTATCTTATTTATGTTCGCTTGTCATACATGTATGTCTCACCATATTGGCATTTTGGACAAGTCCGCTCACGGGTGTGTTAGTTATATACATTGCCGACGAGCGCGCGGAGCCAGTCGTGTCCCGCCCTTCGGCGAGAGCATATTGTATTGTGGCTCAGCCTAATACTGTGACTAGGTCGAGCCATATGTAAAGTTTAATCGCAAAAATATGTCAATGTGCGTCAGAAAAAGTATGTGTTATAAATCTGCTCATAATCCTGCCATTACGCGACTGAGTAATAACCTTTTTGAAAGAGAGGAGGATGTTAATACATTTTATATGTTCAATAATAGACGATATTAGTAACAAAATAAGGGAAATAGTATACCCAAGACTATTGATATATGCTGCCTGTATTTGATGCATACTATGGTTGGCTTATTTTCAAGCCCCCAGCTTTCGTCGCTCAGGAAGGCCATCCGAAACTATTCATAGTGATTTTGGCGTTGTCTAACATTATGATAATAGTATTAACAAAACATGGGATCTAAATGTTATGATTATATAAAAAGATTGATTTCAGTGTTTTTGTATGGAATTTTAAAAAAATATGCTTCAGAATACGTAATTAAATATATATATATATATATATATATATATATATATATATTGATACGTTGTTGATAAAATTTGTTGTAAGTTATAAAATAAGTTTAAAAAATATATTGTTAGCGTGATTAAAACATAAAAATAATACACAGCTGTGTTTCAACTTTACAAAACTTTGTCATTCAAAAATTATCTTACCAACAGCATCGTCATTCGTTTTTTTTTTTCAATACTTAATCCATTACTGGATCATATAAATAGGACTCTCAGCTGATATTTCTCCTTGTCTTATTATTGCATAGCTTCACTATGAAAATAAAATGCATGTTTACGGCATTCTTCTGAAAAGAACCCGGGAATCGAACAGAAAGCAGCTGCAGTGACCGAGGCATATTAAAATTTAATATTAAATATATATATAATAGACATAAAATGCATAATAAAATCTGTAGTGGTATAATGATGGATATATGCTTAAACTACGGAATAATATAAATAATGATTTTGAAAATATTTAAAAAATAATTGATCCATTTATTTTGTACCTGGAGTACACTGATGATGCTGTTATCATAGAGCACTCCACTGAAGATTTGCTGAACATTATCGACAGGTTGCAAAGTAACTCTTAATTCAAATGAGACCCAGTAACTGTGAAACGGCGCTTGTAAAGATGTAGATTATTTGTCTGAGAATCTTATTAAAAACCAATGCAGCTGTATAACAAGTTTCGATAGCATTAGCCTGCGTAGAATACAAGGGGTAACATGGTTTGACTTTGTGAGGAAGGACGAGGTGAGAGAATGGACAAGGCACTATCTTTTATGCTAAAATCGGCCAAGAGGCAAAGGTGAACGTGATTGCAACATGTACTAAGGATACCTCAGGAAAACATTAACTACAGTGCCTTTTCTTCAACCCCCGGTTTTGCACCGTCCTGTAAGGCTGCCGGGAAGTATACATAGAATATACTCGGTGGAGCTACGGGAGGCAGAGCTGACATGGAACGAGGGAAATACTATGGAAGCTGACGACATAGTCGTCCTATAGAGTATTATGCTACAGTCAGTAGAGCGTACATGGTAATGATGATGATGATGATAAATATATACTTTAATGAGAACTAAAAATATACAAAAATAATTAAAACGCATTGGTTTAAAAATGAATAAAAACCACAGCGTATTAAAATATCCTAAGGATCGCTTAGGTTCGGGATTACATAAATCGTGGAGTCTAAGACGTTAATATTCGGCATTAAAAAGCGGATATTGGTGACGAGCCGCCCCTCTGTTAAGTGTGGGGACTTCCTTCAGATTATCTATTTTAAAAAACATATTTGCATGAAAATCACTTCCTGTTGTTTTCTATTAAACTTTGATCTTAAAACCAGTGGCGCCACAGTGATAAGTAAAATAAGTAAAAAACAAAACATTTAATTACTTAACATTAAGTTTATCAACTGACAATAACATTGTGAAACTGCATAATTATATTTTTTCATTTTTTTTTATAAAAAATAACAAAGTAAATATATTTAGTTTTCATACACATTTATTTTTAATGATCCCTGGAGACCATCTTCAATAATGGTCTCCAGGGAGTCCGAAACATGTAAACATTAAAAACAAATGTGAATCAAAACTAAATATTTTTAATTTGTTAATTTAAAGCAATTAAATTATATTAACATGGTCGTTAAAAGTAGCTTACATGCGGCGACACTCGAATTCAAGCTCGAGTATACTGTGAACGGTTAATGTTTCAATAATAAAAACCTTCGTTTTACCGTTAACCGGATTTCGTCCGTTATATCCAAAGTATGTAAAATATAGGTCCGTTATATGGAGATTTAACTGCATTAGTATTTTAAACATGAAAAGAAAGGCGAAAATTAGTAAATATGAAAGTGAGACATCATGAAATTATTTCTTATTACAAGTGATAATAAAACTTGAATATATCAACTTTAGGGGGAATCTTCTAATATCATACATAACATCATAACTCGTACGTAAAGTAGATAAGCATACATCAACTGATTACGTACAAATTATCGTTAATTATATTAATTCGAAGAATTTTTAATATCATACTGTGAAAATATATTCCATTCTACGTCCTTTGAAAATTATACATTAAACGTAAATAGTCTGGTTGTGTGGATCACCGCCGGCTGCGTATTCTTTATATTGTTTACAAAAAATAAACCCAAGCATACATAATATGTTAAGATCAACTGTGCGGAGGAGTGACTCTATTATATATTATAATTATTAAATTGTTTAGGATTTTTTCCTTAAGCCGCCTTGCACATGAAGAATAATAACCATTAGAATTACTTTAAATTGTTTTTGGTTGGTTTTAAGAATATATTTCAGTATACTTACTACTGGTGAGCTTTGGAATGCTCTTCCAGCATCTGCGTTTCCTGCTTCCTACAATCTGGATAACTTCAAGAAGCAAATAAATATACATTTGCAATCTCCCCAATCCACACACAAACACGAACACGACACATGTTTACCGCACGCAGCGTCCAGTCTCCCTGACTGAACGTCATAAAGTGTAATGGTGACGACCGGTTATATTACTAATATCCAACAACTGATGCATGCGTACAAATTCACAGCAAACATCATTAAACGTAAATTTCTCTCATCAACAAATCGGAGAAAATAAACGGTAGACGTTTGGATTCGAACCTTTGCAACCATGTTCATTTCGTTACTCGTCGACAGTCGCTCGGCCATTTGTATCGCTAGTCGGGTCAAGAAAAAACAAATCTTAATAAATATACATACAGCTTACAACAGGCGCCATCTATAAATGATACCCAGTGCCGGTTTTAGGGGGTGGCGAAGTGGGCCGGTGCCCCAGGGCGTCAAATAAGCTAAGGGCGCCGAGGGCAACCAATCTTTCTTAGATTTTTTAAAATAACAACAATATGGGGCGCTAGAAAAAAAATGCCCCAAGGCGCCGTAGGGGCTAAAACCGATACTGATGATACCTATCAATATAACAAAACTTGCTAATGTGTAGCTGCTTACGACGGGTAATTTAATGAAAAGGGTCGCAAAGGTTTATGGTTCGAATACCAGCGTCTGCCGTTTATATTTCTCCGATTTGTTGATAAGAGAAATGATTGCTGTGAATTTGTGTGTGTATCAGTTTTTGAAAAAGCATTATCTTTATCCATTTAAAATTCAGGGTTCGATCCCCGACGTAGAATTTAAAAAAAGGTTTTAATCGTTTTTTTACCATTTAAAATACCCCGGTTGGTGTGAATTTGATCCCTCACACGTAAAACGCCAGTCATAGTTTATTGATTAAAATTGGTGTTAGACGAAAGTAGTCCCGTGAAGACCAACCATTAATAGTAAATTCCTGTAATAATAAGGATGATACGTGAATGTCGGGCTGTCGTCTATGACGTTGGCCGATCAACACGCCACTTCACCATATGTAACATGGTAAAGCGTCATAGAATGAGACTTCAGCATCACTAACACCATCTGTCGGTATTCTCCTATAGTTGTTTACATAAAAAAATGATTTATTTCTTAAATGTTAGATCGATTTACTTATTATTAGAAAATCATCCTCACCATACTATAGCTGAAGTATTCGTCTCCTACAAGTTCATTGATTTTTTCACAGACGCCTAGATAATGTGGTGTGAGAGCTACGGCCCATTTGGAGCTGCGAGTTTTGCTTTCTTCCATTTTTTCTTCTGCGTTTTTTTTTCTCTTTTCGGTCCATTAATTCTCGCTTGTTGCCTCGGTGTGTTCCGCGGAGCGCTTTAGAGAAATTCGAGATCATTCTGGAAGCAAATGTTGACATCTGTAATGTTAAATAATAATGAAATAATCATTAAATATTATATTTGCGGATTACCAGCAAATAAAAACAATAATGCCGACGGGTTCAGCTTCGTAGTTGAATCTTATGCTTACCAAACAAAAGGTTGTGGGTTCGATCCCTGACGGAGGAAAAAAAGGTTTATCCATCGATTTATAAAATCGATAAAAATACCCAGTTGGTGTGTATTTGATCCCTTATCTGTAGAATGCCCGTCATAGCCTATTTATTAATGTTGTTAGTAGACTTTTCTACCGATATTACCACGGGCACTGCTCTTTGGAACTTAAAGAACTAATTTCTCTTGCACCCACCCACAAACGATAAACTTGTATTACCCCTGCCAAAAATCCATACACGGTTAATGTGTGTCGACCAAGAACTGGCAGTTTCCAAAGTTCCTTCCTTAATGCCACCGGTAGGCTTTGGAATTCTCTTCTCTGGACCTCTTCAAGAAAAAGATAAATATACATTTGCAATCTCGCCAACCCACACACAAAAACGAACACAACACACGTTTCCCGCATGCAGCGACAAGCCTCCATGGCTGAGCGTCATAGAGTGCACTGCTCTTGACCGGCTGTGCTCTCCTGCATGCGATTGCATAAAAAATATAAAATTTGTTTCATGAACACAATTAATTCCGTGAATAAATTGAAAATGCGTAAATTTCGGGCTGTAGTTACTCCACATGCAACTCTTAACCATAGGAAATATAGTGACTTCATATAATCCACATATGATATTTCAGCATTACTATTACCATCTGTTGATATTCTCTTTTTTGTGTTCTTTTATTATACATAATTTTAAAAAATATGCATAATTTATGCATGTCAAATGAAAGCTGAATATTCATAAAACTATTGACATATGCAATGTTTCAGCATACGGGTGTAAAACTATGTTTCAATTACGTTTCAAATATTTAAAATGTAGTGTTTTACTTGTACGCTGTACAAGTATTAAAAACCAATCCAATTATTGATGTTTTGAACTGCGTTGTTGTTTTTGCCTTTGGAATCCTGATCATTCATTATGTACTGCATCATCAGTGCCACAACTACGAATATCATTACGTGTTCTACCAATAGATTACTGTGATCTATTCCAATGTTGAATTGATGTTACATTACTATAAGAGCAAATTCAGCTCTAACACACAATCCAATATGACCATAAACAAAGATTATGTATAGGGTCTATTAAGTAAAAGAATATGGTTTGAAATTTCATTATTTCATGAATTTTTTTTTAATTTTTATTAGAATATTATTTTATTATTTCAATACTTCTCCTTGAGACAATATCAAGAAGGTAAAATTATCCATCAGTAACACAGGTAAATGATTGGTTATAAAGTCCGAGTCGGAACTATAAGTAGTCGTTTCTCATCCATTCAGTCTATAGTTTGGTTCGAGACCCGAGTGGTACTTACTAAAATAAATAGACTGTCGGAAAGTAATAATATTTAGCTTGTGAATAAATGAAGACTGATTGAATAATAATAAAAATATACATACTTTGAAAATATACTATAGCGACATCTATCGTACGATGATAACAATGATATAAATACTAGTTTCAACGCAAGTCGGTCTAGGCATAGCAATGGCTCAGTTCGCCGAGCGGTATGAATACCTGGGCATAGTTGGTTTCCAAGGTCCGCGGTTCGCATCCCGCTTCTGCCGTTATTTTTGTGCTTGGATTGACGCGTTGAAAAAAGAATTTTATGTATAGTATATGTATATTTAAGTAATAATTTCATTATTTCATTCACTTTCATAATTGAAAGTGCATCCATTTGTAGATCAAAAGTAACTTCTTAGGTTTTCACGGCCAGATTTGATATTGTGGCTTTTGGGTTTCGCCGTGTTTTCATTCGAACCCGAAAGCGTGGCTCGAACGTAAGGAAAATATGCACGCCTTGTAAGGGAAGCCATTGAAATCAAAAGACATCCCATCAACAATAACAGGGTTGATTCTCAAAACAGCATGGTTTCCACCTCTAGCACATACTCAAAAACCTGTACAGACAAGCAAGGACGACCTCAGTCCGACATGACGTTCGTGGAGGTACAATTCTTAGAACATACCTACCGTACACGATTCTCTGGACCAATGAAAATTGAGAATGTAGTTGCCATGGAGATAACAATGACGCTCGTGGTATAAGATAACCTGACACCAACTCACAACTAAATCATCAATCCTAAAGAAGACCCCTGCAATGGCGGTAGAAATATTGGTGAAAAGAAATTCGCCACACAAGGCTAAACCCAAAAGCCACAATATCAGATCAAAAGTAAGAGTATAAAATTATTTAAAAGATCAGGTGATCGGTCTGAGGCTTTCAAGTGCCGGACGTTTTGGTCCTAATGGTTTTCTCAACCCAAATGTAATAAATTGTCAACGATAACCAAAAAGTATAATTACGGAAGTTCATTTTTACGTTTTTTCTGAAAAGCAACGAAAATAAAAAGTAATCCAAACTGTCAGCCGTTAGTCTCCAGGGATTTGGGCGATATTTTTAGACTTAAAAAATGACTGTTTGGAGAATTCCGTGTTATTTCGTAAAACAAAGGTATTATATTCTAGTAGCAAGGGCTGCAAAATAACTTATACTTCTAATCGTTTAGTTTTACAAGAAAGTTATTACAAAACATAATGTAACTTTCAGGATTAGAAATGGTTCATGGAAATATTCCTTTTACATAAATAAAATCATAAGTTATAACAATAGTTACAATAAATACGATAAGTTTATTTTAGAGATAAATTGTCAACTGATCACTTAATTAGCCTAGGTTTAAGCACATAAATATAAGCACATATATGCTCTTCTGCAGAAAAAACTTTCATATTTATTGGGGAAAGGCTCCTCATCATCATCAGCCTGTATCCGTACACTGTTGTATGTAAGGCTCCGGCATGAGTCTTCATCCTTTTCGATCCTCTGCTTTCGCATCCAGGCCACTCTCGCTATTCTTCTTATGTCGTCAGTCCATCTTGCAGGAGGTCGGCCAATACTTCGTTTGTCATTTCTTGGGCTCCACTCCAATACTTTTCTTCCGCATAGAACGTCGTCTCTTCGACGGATATGTTCTTTCCATTGCCACTTGAGTATGCCTACCTCATTGGGTAGCCTCCACTACTTGGGTTCTTCTGCGGATATCTTCGATTCGGATTCTATCTTTTAGAGACACTCCGAGCATGAATCTCTCCATAGCACGCTGGACCTTTATTTTATGAGTAAGACTCGCTGTTAGATTCCACGCGTCTGCGCCATAAGTTAATACAGGGAGGATGCATCGGTTAAGCGCCTTAGTTTTAAGACAATGCAGAATTTTCGCCTATAAAATGTACTTTAGTTTTCCAAATTCTGCACGTCCCAGTCATATACGCCTGTCGAAGGGAAAGGCTTATTAAACCATAATGGGGTTTAATATTTACTAGCTAATTTGTATTTCTTTATTATTCTTATAACTATAACCCTATAAGGTAGTCCTAGCACGGTCTTTGGCAATCGGGCTTTCAGCTACGCTGCACCAATGGCCTGGAACTCACTACCGGAAAGCATAAAAGAGCTTAAAGCGGAGGCATCCTTCAGAAGCAGACTCAAGACCCACCTTTTTACTCAGAGAGGCAAAGAAGCGCTTTTGGGATGATCATTCGGTCATAAAAGAGCGCTATACAAATACTAATATAATAATATAACGACATGTCTTTTATTACTATGATCACTCGTTTCCAGCTTGATGATTTCCTTGACATCTTGTATATTCCAGCTGGGGTGTAGATTCTTTAGTAGAGGAACAAGAATATGAAGAAGAACGACAACAAAACACTAACTTAACAACAACGAAACAAGACTTGGTGGCAATCCTGCGTTGGTGGTATTTGTCGTTCCTTGAGTAATTGAGTCTGTATGAAGTCGTTCCCGATGATGCGGCTGCGGTTGACAAATGCGCGGCATTCCTTCGACAAGTCGGGGAGCAAGAGGAGTGGCGCCGCGCTTATGCTATTGTGAACAAACCTTAACGTGATATGTACTTTCTAATGTGCTTAAAAAATCTATTCTTTTTATCTACTTTTCTCTGAATCCCTTACAGAGGGTCAAATGGTGAATATAAAATATATATCACATGAAAATTGTTTTTTTTTCTATGTTCAAGACGTCAAATTGAATCTGCTTAATATCTGTGCAACACCGATGGTCTGTTTGATGCCAAACACGAGGACGAATACCGGTCGACTCGTAACAGACAACTGCCGAACACTGTCAAATGCCGCTCCGCCAAAGATCGCGGCAAAAAAGCAAATTAAAGATGACATTGTTTTTGATCCCAGTCGATGCTTGTGGAGCTTCAAGCACTCAATTTGGTATAACGGCAATGTCGCTCCTAAATGGCCTACCAGCACACCTCGATCCTTTTCCTCTTTTGTCGATGGTATTGTTCTTCTTGATCTCTGTGATCTTTGACACGTGTCATCTTCTTATTATTTTGTGTTATTTTTATTTTTTATTATTTTCTCTATTTATTGTATATTTATGTATACTATATGTTTCTAAATATATGTTATCTCTTTCTCCCGTTCAAAAAATCCTATTCTGTCCAAATACTACTTATCTGGAACATTGCTCGACAGAGTAGCAGTTGTCAAGGATCTAGGTATAACCTACGATTCATTATTCACTTTCCATACTCACATAATCAATTTAACTTCACGCGCCAATAAACTTCTCGGATTCATCACCCGCCAGGCTAGTCAATTTCACAACCCTCTAATTTTTCGTACTCTCTATTCTTCACTCGTTCTATCTGTTCTGGAATATGGGAGCTTAGTTTGGAATCCCAATAAATCCAAATACATTTTCATGCTCGAAAAAATTCATAAAAAAATTTCTCCGACGTCTTTATTTTTTATATTTACGGTAACTATCCATTCAATTCATTTAATTCCGAACATTACCCAACTCTTTTCCTTCTAGGGATGCTTTCTTTCCATTCGCTAGAGTCACGGAGGAAAATTGCTGCACTCAAACATTCATTCCTTCTTCTTCGCGGTTCAATTTACAACCCTGGGATTCTTGAATGTTTTAACTTCTATGTTCCAGATAGGTACACCCGTGCTCGTAGCCATCCATTGTTTTTGATCCCAGTTGATGCTTGTGGAGCTTCAAGCACTCAATTTGATACAACGGCAATGTCGCTCCTAAATTGCCTACCAGCACACCTCGATCCTTTTCTTACATCCTTTTCCTCTTTTGTCGATGGTATTGTTCTACTTGATCTCTGTGATCTTTGACACGTGTCATCTTCTTATTCTTTTGTGTTATTTTTTATTTTTTATTATTTTCTCTATTTATTGTATATTTAAAAATGGAATTTCGATTCTGTATATAAATAAATAAATAAATAAATAAATAAGTAAAAAAATGGAATTTCGATTCTGTATATAAATAAATAGAATAAATGACAGTTGCACCAACATGAAATGGAGCAACTGTCACAACAAATAAAATAAGGTTTGCAAGCGCCTGCGTAATATTATATAATTTAAACTAACATTATTAGATGTGTATGTCAGGCGAGCGAACAAAAATAAGAGACAAAAGATAGCTTTTCGAGGCTTTGCGACATCAGCCTAAAAGAGCTATATCAAGCTGATATCAATAGTTAATCGATACATTTTTGTATTATACGTACAGACATTTTGTGACATAAGCAGTATCTTCTAAGCATTAAAACAAAGCCTTTTAACCTACTGATGTAAACGATGAATGTAACATATTATGATAAACAATGACACACATTTTATTTGTCATTGATATCACTACTAAACGTTGTAGTATTTTTTTAATATCACCATTACCATACATCTACATGCGTCGTGGTCATCAACTAATTCCAAATTTCTTAGTGCTTGTCAAGTCAAATAATTGTTTTGTGTAGTATCTAAATTGTCATGTTTCCCAAAGTGTCGATGTGTCCGATAGTAATGTTTCGTCCGAGAGTTGAACATTCTTAATGTTAGAGTATAATAATTAATTTGGATGTGTGAGCTCGCTGGTAAATAAATTACGCTCGTCCATTGTGCCGGGGTTCGAACCCTGACCCGTGGGAATGATTTGAATTTCAAAGCGGCCAGACCCACTAGACTGCTTCTACCTGCTGAAGAATCGCGGTGCTTGGAAATGCGTATTCCCCGGTGTCGTAATACCTGGATTTTGTGAATAATAATTTGTGGAACATTTCGACATGGTTCGACAACTCGCATTCTATAAAACATCTTAGTATTATGTGTTTTCACTGGACTTTACCCAACTCACACCTGCATCACACCAGAGGAAAATTAAGTCTCATTAATTATGCGCTCAATCAAATAATGTCCAGTAGTCCCCACTGGACAATTGTACCCACTGCACAGAAAAGCTAAAGTGAAAGTTTCAGTGAAAGAGATTAGAATCGCTTTCACGAGTTAATAGAAGACGTAGATAGAAGAAAGATTTGAATTTTCACTATTTTATTTTACCGAAATCTGGCATCATCAAAACATTAAGTGTTGATCCACCAACGTCATTAAACGACATCGCATTCTTTTATACGCACTACTTTGATTCCAGATTGTGACATGTATAAAAAACTCAACCAATATAAAAATCAATTAATCGTTCCTACAATGAAGATGTTGTTGCATACAAGAGAATACCGCCAACCTATGATGGAGACATATCATATTAAAATTAAACAATTTAATTAAGGCTTTCCATTCTCTGCAAAAAGATGACGAACCACTGTTCTTCGATGTCTATTGAATACGATATTAAGCTTATGCATAATATCTACATCTATTCACGAAATAGTAATTATTCTCAAGGTTATTTCTTTGAATTTGATGGTGACAAAATTTATAAAATTGATGGTCATCTTTAAACATGTCTAGGGGTAGCTTAAATCAGACAATATAAATTAAATAGTGTTTGACACCCTTGGTAACTGACCTTTTCAATATACGGATTATTTTGAATATGCATATGATTTTCTTAAATTTTGATTCATTATTATGCCATAGAGGACTATTGAAAACATAGTTACATATAAAAATAAATAAGTACTCGCATATTATGTAATGTGTACATATTTCATTTATTATTTATTCTTTATCACTAACCTTAACGTTGAGCGTTGTTATTTGTATTGTGCCATTTTTTTATGAAATCGCATGCAGGAGAACAAAACCTATGACACTCAGTCAAGACGACTGGACGCTGCATTCGGGAGACGTATGTTGTGTTTGTGTAAGTGTGTGGGTTAGGGAGATTGCAAGTGTTTATTGATCTGTTTCTTGAATAGATGAGATCCAGATTGTGTGTGAAGAAGGAAACGCAGATACAGAAGGAGTATTCCAGAGCTTACCGGTCTTTTAGAAATGAATTTCGGGAGGTGCCAGTTCTTGGTCAAGACACATTCCCGTGTATGTTCAACAAGTGTAAATCGTGTCTGTCGGTTGTGAGTGGGTGCAGGAGGATTTACTTTTTTGATTTCAGATGAATAGCGGACGTGTTAATAACTAAGTGAACCAATATTAAGTCTGTGTTCCAGAGATAGATGGTTTGACGTAGGCATGCCATTATTTATTAGACGAGCTGCTCTTTTTTAACCTTAGGTAATTGATTTCAAATATAAAAGTATTTCATATCTTGTTTTAACATGGATCACACTCAGCACTGTTTCATTTACTGAAAGATTGCAGTTTCGCCATTAACGAAGTCTTCATCAGTTCCATCGTGTATAAGCATAACTGATGAAGCCTTTATTATTTATTGATGTTGGAGCTGCAGTCTCCAGCAAGTGAAGCAGTGCTCTGTGTGATCCATGTTAAAACAAGATTAAAAATACTATTATATTTATTATTGAAATGGATCTCAATGTGAATTCTAAAAATATAAATAACGATGTTAGATAATAATTTCGTACGTTGTGTTATATGGATTACAATGAGCAGTGTTTGAATTGATGGAAAACTGCATGTTCAAAACGTTATTTGAACATAATTATTTTGTATAACACATTCAAAAGACTTTAAAGTTTTAATTATCAAATTATAATCAAATTCTCTATCTTAGCTCGAATTTGTCGATTCATACAGTCGGGTACGACACAGAGCATTGACCATCACAATATTCTGCCACTCTATGTAAATTGAAGCGATCAAAGTCCAAAACAACAGGTATGTAGGAATTTGCGGTGTATGAAAATCAATTTATTAATATTAATTTTATAAAATACAGAATGCTTACTCATATTGTACACTAAGATATGAAAAGTGATTTTTTATCAAATAAATCAGTACCATATGAATTTTTTTAATTTTTATTAGAATATTATTTTATTATTTCAATATTCTAATCTACTTTTATAGATCATTGACTATATGTGAATAAATGAAGATAGAATAATAATAAAAATATACATACTTTGAATATATACTATAGCGACATCTATCGTACGATGATAACAATGATATAAATACTAGTTTCAACGCAAGTCAGTCTAGGCAGGGCAATGGCGCAGTTCGCCGAGCGGTATGAATACCTGGGCATAGTTGGTTTCCAAGGTCCGCGGTTCGCATCCCGCTTCTGCCGTTATTTTTGTGCTTGGATTGACGCGTTGAAAAAAGAATTTTATGTATAGTATATGTATATTTAAGTAATAAATCAGTACCACTTCATCTCCGGTCTTTGGACTATTCCGGCATCACCATTTAGCTGACGCTGTAATGTCAGGACCGCGATCTCGGTTCCGGAACACTGCATTTTCACTATCTATGAAAGCTTCTTCAGTTCCAATGTGCTCAAACATCTACAAAGGTATGAAATTCTCATATGAGTATATTTAATATAAAAAACGAGTTTATTGAAGTAAATATATATATACTAGTAGCCACTATCTAACGGTTTGTTCTTTAATCAGAAATGCAAGGCTTAAGTAAGCAAGGCGTTGTGTGTATTTATATATTGAAAAACCGTCACCCTTTTATCGTTTGTGCGAAGAAGAGATAAAGGGGGAAATAAAATAATATTTGTGGAAATTTGGCGACATTTTATTATTCAAGTATCCATCATTTCCCGGAAAAGTCCGTAAATATCATTTATATTATGACATCTCCTGTGCGGTAAATAGCGCCCCACCCTTACAGTTGGCACAACACGGCCGAAAATAATACACCGTAAAGGGTGGACAGCTTTTTATAAAAGCTCATGAATAAAAGATTTCAATAGAGTAATGGACAAGAAAAGTACTTCCTTTGAAGTGTTATAGAATACCTGCATAATATTTACGGCGGCTGGATTTGTTTAACATTAACATAGAAAAGCAAAAATGTATGTAAAATCGTATGCGTTTTCAGTATTGTAGTATTCCAACGGTGAACTATATATAGTATAGATATTTTACGTTTCATTTATATTTATTTTTTAAAAAACTAAACGCATATAGTTCCCAAATGGACTTCCAAGACGGTGCGAGCCCGGGACTTATGCAGAAATATATGGAAGAAAATGCAGTCGTAGCTTATGCTCTCAAGGAAACTACAAATGAAAATTTATTCACTGTGTTAATTTCGGCACTGTGCTGTCACAACTGCCAGCCGAATCAGTTGGAGTCTGTCCGGGAAGTGTCACAGACACGGCAATGTTTCATCCCGGGCAGACGGCCAAAGTTTGTTAGTTCTTGTATTTAATATACAATGAAATGTGCTTCTTGAAGCTGCAGTAGGTAAAACTGACATAGGATCAGGCAAGGACCATGGCGACAGAGCTTTGTAGCAGCAGTTCATCACATCCATATGCTCTAGTTAATGATGCAAACATGGTGTTGATGATGATGATGAAAATCTATATGTAACCGTTCACTGCCCAACCACTACTCACCCTTGTGGTAATAGGTTGTGCGACATATAATCCACTGAAATATCACAACCTTTGCTGAAAATCACCTGTGTGCTTGGTGTAATACTCATCAAGAGTATAAATTAGGAGCGGATATTGCCCAGCTAGTATATTTGTAGTTTATTTAGTATTTCAATGGTCAATTGGTTAATTCGTTTTATTTTTTTATTTTATTAAAGAGTGTAAAATTTTAGCAGTGTCCGGTGCTGGCCTCAGAGAGGATGATGCCGCGGAACGATCTCGCCGCACCCCTTTGCGGAATACCCCGATAAATCATCCCTTCGAATGAGTGCTTCTGTAAGGGAGTATGCAAACATTGACCGCTTCTTGACGGAGATTCTCAAATGTTACAAATTCAAATATTATTGTATATTTTTTTCCTTTCGTTTTTAGTAGGCGCTATAGGAGAACAAAACGAGAAATCAACAGTCGCATACATCAAGCAAGGCTAGCGTTCAATAAAAAAACAAAAAATCTTGATTCAAAAAATATTAATTTAAAGCTCCGAAAGCAACTTGCCAAAAAAAATGTTTGGAGCATCTTGATGTACGGCTGTGAGACATGGTGCTTATCTGAAAGTGATAAAAAAAGACTAGTGGCCTTTGAGAAGAATTCTCGGAATTTCCTGGAGAAATCACGTCTCGAACAATGAGGTTCTGAGGATAATCAAGGAAGATAGGCACCTAGTAAGAACTATCTCAGAGAGACGAGCCCACACAACGAGAATCGGTCACATCATGCGCCACGATGGTCTTTTTGACGACATTGTAGAGGGGATGGTTGAGGGTAGATACTGTAGAGGGCGCCCTAGACGGGAGTATTTGCAGCAAGTGTTATGGAGGACGTTAGTTGTAGCTCTTATGCTGAGCTGAAGAGGGTTACGGAGGACCGAGAGGAGTGGAGATCGAGATGCAAGATTCTGTTGCTGCAAACCAATCCACCGGATTGATACTACGAAGAAGACATGAACATTTTTGTTATTATTAAATAGCTATGAATATTTGATAGCTAATAGCCTAGCGACGATAGCACATCATAAATGCGGCTCTCGTTAGATAGCTGGAGTAACGCAACATTGGGCGCGGCCCAAAACTTGGATGGATCACCCCGTCTATATCCCACCGCGATCGGATTGATACGCTTCTTAGAACTAATTAGTCTAGGGCCTAGACTAATTATTTTATATTGACGTTCCCAAAGCCTAGACTCTAGGCTTTGGGAACGTCAACCTAATCATCCAACTTACAATAAAACAATTTGATTGATATATCACTCAAAAATAAACCGTGAAACCATATATATATATATATATATATTTATTATTTATATTTTTTATTGTCCTAGAGCACAGCTGGTCAAGATCAGTGCACTCTATGACGCTCAGATAGGGAGGCTGGACGCTGCATGCGGAAAACGTGTGTTGTGTTCGTGTTTGTGTGTGGCTTGGGGAAATTGCAAGTGTATATTTATCTGTTTCTTGAAGAGATCCAGAATGTAGGAAGGAGGAAACACAGACCATCCATTAATGGCAGATAAGACGTAAGAGTGTCATTGTTTATTAAACGAATTGCTTTTCTTTTTACGCTTATTTATGTTTCCAGGTGGACCTTCGATCGCAGAGATGTATGGAGAAGAGGCAGATTAGCAATTGACAGAACTGAGTGGTGGCAATTTCTGTGCTGACCATACTTTACAGATATGGAACGGAAATGGTAAGAAAAAAATATCAATATTATATATTCGCAGTTTGAGAAACTTGTCAATGTGTCGTATAGGCTCCCAGCGGTGTAACTGGCCGTTATTTAAATATTATGTTTTCATATTTCTTTGATCGGAATAAAATGTTAAGGCTATGATTTCGCTTTGAAGGCACTGCCGATATATTGCGGACACCGAGGAATATATAATAATGGATGGGATTATATTAGACTGCAGAATAACGGAACAAGGAAAGGAGACACACGAGTGATTTATTGATATATTTCAATATTTTATTAATATATCATCTTATACAAATATATTAACGTGCCTCGGAGAGATTCACGTAGTATATATGTAATCCTAAACGTGGATATTCGAATAAGAGGTGCAGTAATGGACGCTACTTAAATAATTAACACACTCAAGTAGGGCGGCGAAGAAACGACGATCGATGGGTAAGAAAACTGTTGATAACTGGAGTGACGTGCAAGAACTGGTAAACGGAATATTAGCCGTACCCTGACGGATAACGTTATAAGCAGAAGTCTGGTACGGAAGGTGGAGGATCGAGAGGGAAAAAGACTCACGCGGAAGGCTACGCTTAACTGTAGACGGACACAGACTAACGATGATATAGCCCTTGCTGACTGGTACCGAAAAACTCAATATACAATCTTTCGTCTCTTATTTATGTTCGCTTGCCATACATGTATGTGTCGCCATATTGGCATTTTGGACTAGTTTCATAGATCCCCACTGGGGCGCTGTGTGACCGACCACGGCGCCGCACGGCAGTGAGTTGCGTGTCGACCGTCAGAAGGGCGCATTATGGCCTGCCTGGCATCTTATTCCGCCTGGGCTGGAAGATTGTAAAGTTTATCGTGAATATATATGTGCTTCAGAAAAAGTCTGTTGTTAATCTTTTATAAATCTGCTCCTCATCCTGCAACCTTGCGACTGAATAACTACATTTTTAAAGAGAGGAGGATGTAATTATATATCATGATGAAATATATCTTTATAAATAGTCTTACTGCTATCCTTTTCTCTTTAGTACATAACCACAATTTTTATATTTAGAAGCAACTTCCACTAAACTTACCAGTTGATAACTGACAATAATCTGAAGAAGAGTATCGTCAATAATACTTCATAGTTTTCCACTGCGATGCAAACGTGTTTCACTTTAAATCTAGTTTTTTATATGTAACATAAAAAAAAATCTTTAACCAATCTTCTTAGACACTATTGACATCTATGAATATGTATTAACACAAGTTTGACTGGAGTAAAAAATAATTAAATAAATAATAGAATATCGTAGGTGTGCCCTTACTTTTTTGTTTTCGGCGGTAATTCGAGATGAAACTTTTCTTTATTTTTCGCTTTTTCTATGTCCCTTGTATAGAGAAGGTCGATCAAACAATAATATGTTTTCACCAGTAGTTTGGTACATATTTGGCTTTCTCTAGAAGTCCAGGGTTTCTATTCTATGGATACGGTGGTTTTCTCTTCGGATTTATTGTGCAAATATTTCCTGGTCCGTAGCAGGCTCCTCCGGGATGCGATCTGCACCCTTAAGAACCAATAATCTCATAAATATTGTGTCAATATCCACGGGGGTCGACACTGCCAGGGATAGACTAGCAGGAAATATTACATTTTATCTGCAAGAAAGAATCGATTTTATGTGTAGTTTGCTTTCTAAATATTATATTATTTAAGACATGTTTTACATTATGTTTTATAATTTTTTTTGCATACTGTAGCTTTCTATTTTTTTTGCTTTTGAAATATCGTATATGCAACTAGTGCAAAAAGCATCTTACATTAAGCTATCAGCTGGACTGAAGTCATTCCAATGTTCAAAGGCACAAAATGATTCCTACATATTTTATCGCAATCGGTTGAACCGCTTTAGAAAGCATGTGCAATACACAGTCACACATTAATTAAATATTAAGGGTCCGCCAAAAAACTTTTTTTTTTGAAAATGGGGCGCAAAACATCGAGTGTAGCTTCGGCTGTGTGGCACGTAGCGCCGTCTTGTTGAAACCAAATGTTGACAATATCCTCTTCTTCAATTTTTTGTGAACAAAAATGGCCCGATAACGATCGCCATTGACTGTGACGGCCACTCCTTGCTCATTTTTGAAGAAAAATAGCTTGATTTTAAAAGTAATGTCGCAATATTTCCTAGCATTGTTCAAGCGTATACACAACCATATTCGTTTAGCGGAAGAATAAAACTAATTGTTTGTCAAATCAGACATGAGTTAAGTGTTACCATTCACGAAATAAACACTAGTTGAAAAAAAAACGTTAGATGGCGGACAATAGCATGATTTTCAAAGTAATGTCGCAATATTTTTTAGCATTGTTCAAGCGTATACACAACCATATTCGTTTAGCGGAAAAATAAAACTAATTATCTGTCAAATCAAACATCAGTTAAGTGTTACCATTTACGAAATAAGCACTAGTTGAAAAAAAAACGTTAGATGGCGGACAATAGCATAATTTTCAAAGTAATGTCGCAATATTTCCTTGCATTGTTCAAGCGTATACACAACCATATTCGTTTAGCGGAAGGATAAAACTAATTATCTGTTAAATCAGACATGAGCTAAGTATCACCATTCACGAAATAAGCACTAGTTGAAAAAAAACGTTAGATGGCGGACCCGTTATATGTTTAGATATTCAACTTGAATTCTCTACAACAAAATCGTAATTTCTTAAAAAAAGTTTTGTACATTAAATTTTTTTGAGGTTCTCAGGTTTTATTCGTCCTGGATGGCTGTCGGAAACTATGTTTACAATGTACTCGGTGGAGCTTCGGGAGACACAGCTGACACTGTGTGAGGCGACGACCATGGTGACTGACGGCACTAAATGGCAACAACTTTTTGACCATCATATGATCCACCTAGGGTGCGGAAATGGCATTATGATGACGATATGTAACTCTTTATATTAATTTAAAAACTTTTATTTCCTTATATAAAAATACTCGCATTATGCAGTTTCACCAAAAACTGACAACAACTAATCCATATACAAATTTACATTAAGCACCGTCCTATAGGACATTTCAGTCATATAAACAATATTCTTACTTCACTATAAAAAATAAATATTTTTCAGTTAATAACGCCAACTTTATACTAGAATGCATCAACATTTAAATATTCTTCTCTTTTATTTCTGTTTTTAAGCAAAGCATATTGTCGTCACAAAATGCCTTTGAAAAATTGTTTAATTCGTCATACGATCGTTCCAACTCAGATCTGACCACCACCAGCACCAGAGAACTAAAAAAAAAAACGATCTAGTTTTCATACCGATAACGTATTTTTTATTTATGCAGACATTTTTTTTTAATTTTCGTTTATCTGTTCATGCATTCAAGTGTTCCTTCTTCACCCCTGTCCTGAAAATCGCAATATCGCCATAAATAATTGCTGTGGCCCCATGGACGCATTGTCCTGTGTGAGATGTCCCTGCTGCCGTCCAGGTATCTAGCGGACACCGAGCATGCGCAATAAGCGCGCAGGTAAATGTTGCACCTGCGCGCAGGGCGGTAACAAGGCGGATAGGGTGACCGCATCTTAATTTCAAATGTAAATACTCGCTAAAATGCTTTAGAACGTTAACTAAGATAGCTGAACGCTGCATTTATATAAAGATTTGTGGAACTTTTCAAAGGTTCGGTTACATTCAATTAATACATGTACAATGTAATCTTCGGCGACCAAGAACTGGCAAATGAATACTCATGCGGGGGGCCTACGTTCAACAGTGGACGGACACAGGGTGATGATGAATCGAAGCGTCGAACTAATCATCCGAATTCATTCCGAAATAACCCAAAAATATGGCTTGTATCCTAGAGTTACCCGCCCGTCGAGCATTCGGACTTCTACTCTGTAGTTTGGAACCATATGAGTTCTTTATTAGACACTCAGGTGCATATATGTCCTAGAACGAAGAATGTATAGCTGACAAAACTGAGTGGGGCAATTTGTGGTGTCCATATGTTCCAGATATATATAAACATATGCCGAGAACATTCTATGTACGAGTAAAGTTCCGAGAGTTGTAGTAAAGGCAGTTTTATGCTCTACAATCTTTCGTCTCTTATTTCTGTTCGCTTTTCGTACATGTAGTGGCACCATATTAGTATTTTTTATAAGCCCGGTCACGGGTGTGACGTTATATAGATAGCCACTCGTAGCGCTGAGCGACAGCCCATCAAGAGCGCTCCCAGTCCTGAGCCGATGGCGGCGAGATCGTATTGTATTGTGGCCCGGCCTGAACGCTGTGGTCCGGGCCAGAAGTTTGTAAAGTCAGAAAAAGTCTTTGTGTTGTTAATTTGTTCCTCATCCAGCCACCACGCGAAAGAATAACAACCTTAAATTAGAGAGGAGGATGTTAATATATATTTATAATAATTATCTAGTTAATATCTAACTTCGTTTTTTAGATCTTTAGTGTATACTCTACGATCCCTGATTGTATCTCACATAATCAAACGACAGTACAAAAAAGTAGAAAATTACGTTTGTAATTTTTTTTTTTTTTTAATTAATTAATCGTCACCGCATAATTCCATATACAAAACAGCATCCTGAAATAGCTTCCGCAAAGATTACGCCGAAATGTCTCATCTTCCCATGACCGTCAGTTAATCCCTGATATATTGCGCGACGGAATCCTCAAAATCGCGAAAAGCATCCCCAAAAATCGCGTATTTAAATCACGGACACAACAAAAGTTCAAAAATAAGTCCAATTTCGAATTCGGACCCCGAACACAAAAGATGCCAATGCAAATTTTAAACGATTTGAATTCTCAACTCAAGCGTATCGTCGTAAAGACCCCCTTTGCAGTTATTTTCATTTTATTTTATTCTAAGCAGTCCGGCATTCAAAAAAAATAATGGACATGTTGAAAATGTGACAGAGGCGTGAAATGTTCCAGAGATATCGTTCGATTGTTTGACAAAAAGGAATGTTTTGGTTTCATTTGAATATGTTTTACAGTATGTTTTCAAGTGATATAAAAGATTGCTTACATTTTTTTACATTGAAGGGAAATGATAAAAAAACTGCGTTTACTGAGCGGTTATTGACAAATTTATTTATAATGTATGTATTTTAACGTATTATTTTTTATTTATGTCTTATGTTATTTTTTTATTGAAATTAAGTTTGTAAAACGGTTACAGGATTATTGATAGTAACGGAGATTGATACTGAGATATAAAGATTTGTGTTTTATTAATTGTAACAATTTCAGTATCTACGTATTTCTATTAATGCTTGCCTTGTATTTCCCATAAGTGTCGTTAGAATCGCCGTCGCCAATGGTCATTTTAAATGCTATTGCACCTATCACCAGCACACGGACCAGATTTATTCTTCACTCTCGACCACCTCCGTAACCTAATCAATCATCAAGGCGCCTACCGGAGAAATCACTGTGTTACGTGCCCGCTATACGACCAACAAAGATACAACTACCCACTAGTAACCTTTCATTATTGTAACAATCTAGAAATTGCTCATAAATAGAATCTCGTTAATCATTCAACTAAAATCGAATGTACATATTCAGTACACTTTTCAACCTTTAAAACTGTTTAAATATTAATCTTCCTTACTGATATTAAATTCCCGGTGACATTATATCGTGTTTTTATTTATTTTTTTTTTATGTTCGGAATTTTCAAAGTGAACAATTCCTTCTCAGCAATCCACAGATCACCACACTTCCACTACACTTCCACATTCCTTCAGATTTTGTGACCGAAAGAAAAATTCTTAATATGGACACCACAAAGCTCTATCAACCGCCTTGGTCCTCGCCTTATCTCATGACAGCTCTACATTCTATGTATAGACGGTCTTCCAGGACGGTGCGAGGGCTGGAAGATGCTAGTGTAGCCTAAGCTTTTCTAAGGCATCTGAAGTACATGTTTCAGCCAGTTACACCTTCCTCTATTGAACGATTGTAGTATTGAAAGCTGCTTTGATTCGATGGAGTAAAGCTGCGATTCCCAGACATTACGCATGGAATTAAATTATGCTCCAGTCAATTCTCACTGACCTGCTAATATCATTCCAAATGCTATCACGGGACAACTGCGTCCACCAACAATGTATTGAGGTTATGCTAAGCAAATATATACGGGTAGTCTTCAAAGTCCACCCTAATTAGGATATCATTTCAAAACAGCTATTCAATACATTAATTTGCCTGTAATCTTGCACTCCATGATCTCAAGTATGATTCATTAGTATTTTTTAATATGGGGGAGCATGGATTTGAAAAAAAAAACCACTGAAATGCTATGTTACTTATCGAACCAACCGATCAGCGGTCGGCCTATTCAACAGAGATGAATAATGAAAAGATTGTAATAATAGAGATGCAGAAAATATAATGGTGATTAGTTTCATATTGCGACCGCGCTGTGGCGCTGCAGATTCGCTATCGGCAGGTCTCGATATCAAAGTGCCCCACCGGGGGATTGATACAGAAGCAAAAGACTCTGGTTTCATTGTTTGGACGATCAGTGCGACAGAAAAACGGTTGGACATGTTTTATAATTATTTTTTATTAACGTCGATGATATCAATTACAAAATATTACTTAAGCAATTGTTTTAAGGCAATTTGAAGGTTAAACTCTTAGCGTTTAGACTAGTTTATATTTTTTTTTATGTAAAAACATACAGGAGAATACCGACACATAGTGATAGTGATGCTGAAGTCTCATCTGTGGAATTCTATGTCAGAGACTACAGCCCGAGATTTACGTATCATCCTTATTATAACAGGAACTTACTATGAATGGGTGGTCTTCACGGAACGACTTTCGTCTACCACCAATTATAATTAATAGACTATTACTGGTGTGAATGTGATGCCTCACCCGTAAAAGCAGGTAAGGGATCACATTCACACCAACCGGGTATGTATATACAAAATTAGTTTTTTTGCGAGCGTCCATTGACAGATCTCACCTGAGACTTAGACACTTGAACGGGAAAGAGGTATGCTTTTTTAATAGCATTCTCGCATTGAGAGTATTGTTGTCATGTTTTATGAAATGTTACAACAGCTCACATTGATGTATGGTCGCTCTTTGATGATTAATTTCTGTGTGATGTTAAACCACCCCTGACGAAGCGCACGACTCGCGTTTCAGAAGAGATGCTATCGCGAATAGGTCATGAGAGCTGCGGTCCCGACAGTAAAAAATGCGCTATCTAGATTTCACTACGCGACATTGCCAGATGTGTTGATAATAAATATATTATGCATTTTATTCTTAAATGTTTACAATTGTGGCTTAGCGGTAATGTTCCCGTTTGTGACGAGGGAGGTATCGCGTTCAAATCCTGAAGAAATCTCAATTATTTTTAAAGGCTTTGGCTCTTCAGTAGACTTACATCTTTTAATCGGGTCGGCTGGACGTTACGTAAAATTCTTGGTTTCACCGCATTTCCAGAATTCGTTCTACGACTCATCGGTAACAACGTAGGGCGCACTGGACGTCTGGTGCACGGGACATTTGGTGCACGGGATAACTGGTGCACTGTGTGTCTCGCTATCCTAAGCTAATCTAACCTAACATTATTACTATATTAAAAATGTACAATTAAAAATGTTCCAAAAAAACCTTTTTCTGCGTGTGAAAAATTCGTAATTCGAGAATAATACAAAACTTGTTGACCCCAAAAATTACAATCCAAAAAACTAAAAAGAGTCCACAAAGGATCCTGTATCCTTTAGGATTACTTCTATAGGTCCAGGTCACGAACCGGGAATCCTCGGTTCGATAGTCCGGCTACTTGACCACTGGTTAGATGGACTGACCAGTTGAATCATTTGACGGTCTGTTAAAAAAATATTTTAATCATGGGCGTAACATTTTTTTTTTAAATAATTTAATTATATTTCTAATTAGTCTTTATAATACACAAAAATTAAAAGCAAATACCAAAATAAAATAATGGAAAAATCTTATATGTTTGTAACTTGCCATTGTGAGGATGGCTAAGGGCTATTTTTCAAGCTCTATGATCTTGTTTATATTATTTACTAATTTAAATATCAGCTCAACTCGTTCAGTACCACGCGGCCAGCAACAGGCAGTAATCCATCCATGATTTAGTCCACGACCAATGTAGCTTAATTTCTGTGATCTAACAAGAAAAAAAAGTACGTAACCCAAAAATATTAAATCATTTTTTATGTCAGCTTTTGGAATTTGCCAACTTCTTGCTTGCTTATCCATATCGCTTGAGAATACCCCTGTTATGATCATGAGGCCTGTTGTCGGGGCATAAATCACGCGCCAAAAAAAAAACGCGCCAAAAATCTGGCGCGGAAATCGCGCGCCAAAAAAATACCTCGGAGCACGCGACCGGGGAGAGAGATACCGAGGAATTGAAACAAAGAAAGACGCGTCACGAGATTTATTGCCAACCTAAGATAAAAAGAAAGATAAAATAATCAACGTCCCCGTGCGGTGGCAACGTTGGTACCACAGAGTAAAATTTACTGGCTATTTTTTTATTATATTCACGAAAAATAGTGATAATAAGCATATTCTTAGGTTAGATTCAAAATAAACAATTGAATACATTAGATGTTTTTGTTGTTGTGAAATTGGATACAGAAAAGCACAACCGGTGGAGACCTGTGGGCTCTATGACCAGTTTGGACTGTACGATGTTGCATGCGGAAAACTTGTGTTGTGTTTGTGTACGGGTTGGAGAGTTCGCAAGTCTATTTTGATTTTTCTTGAAGACATCCAAATTGTATGAAAGATGAAACACAGATACAGGAAGAGCATTTCAGAGCTTACCGGTTGGGCTTAAGAAGAAATTTAGGATTCTGCCAGTTATTGATCGACATACATCAATCGCGAACGGATGTTCAGCAAATATTAGACGAGTCTGTAGGTTGTGGGTAGATGGAATCATGTCTTTGAGTTCAGAATAAAAGTGGCCATGGTACAGTGAACCAACTTTACATATTAAGATTTTCTTACTCATGTTATTTAACATAAAAAAATGTTTTTGTAAATTATACACAAGTTAAGTGAAGAGAGAAAACATAAGAAACATAGCAGTGTGTTCTATGTCAGACTCGTAAACCACGGCGCGTTATTCTGACAATATCTTTGATGTGTTCCAAGGATTACAGGACCTAAGTGTGATATTATATACAAGAGAAACTGCTGATTTGCGGCTTTTAAACAACGGTGACTGTCGTATTCGAGGATAGGGCGGATTTGTAATTGATGAAGTTGTTTGTTGGTGAAATACTAGCGTGCTCCATTTCACTGATAGAAAACATCTAGTTTTTGTGGATGTGGTAACAGCTTAAGGCATAAGACGACATGTGAACTAATCTGGTCTAAAAAAATCAATGGAACCATTTTTGTGATATTGCATGTATTTTGACAACTTATTGAAATGCTCAACATTTATAATCTTCGATTTGAATCAGCTTAAGAGTTATACAAGGTGCCGTACAAAATTTCAAAAACTATTTCCGATAACAGATTTATACTACGGATGTGATAACTCATGTAAGTGACTTGTGGTAGCCATTAGGTCGTGGGTTCGATCCCCGACGGAGATTAAAAATAATTAAAAAAACCAATTCTGAGGTCAAAAAATACCGCCGGTTGGTGTGAATTTGATCCCTCACCCGTAAACTACACGTGTTTACATAAAAAAATAGCGCCTATTTCGAAGGACACAAATGACTGATCAAGAATTTGAAAATATGACTATTTGCTTGTAGCACGAGGCTCAGATAGGTTGAGGAGGTAAACGGTCTAGCGAGGAAGTTGGACGTCCCCAGGAGGAGATAAAGATATGAATGCCCTAGGGAAATGAATCGCAGCCTCCCGGGGAATGAAAAAGTTTCGTCATTTTTTTTCTTATGATGGATTTCTGTATATTTTCTCTTAAATCAATATGATTCGCAAAGCTGTTAAAACCAATATTTAATTATATAAGATACAGTGTTTTGTGTGATAAGAAACGATAAAACATAGACGTAACATATCTTTGGACCCCCCAAATACAAAAAATATTATTCGAGAATCTTAAAAATATTTTAGTTAAGTACAGTCTCCGAATACTTCTCAAAGGCATTCCAGGACGGCGAGAGTTCAGGGGTAGACGTAACTGTAGTTTGTGCTGTCCTATGATATCTGAAAAACATGTCTATTAACCGACTATAGGATAGATGACTTGATGATGCCGTCACACTGACACTTTTGTTGGCAGTGCTACTGCTTAAAAGTTCTAAGTAACGTAGCCAAGTTCTAGAGCTGCGTGCTTTCATTGGATCGTAGTTCCTTCCTCGACTAGCGAGCGTTCATTGGTTCACGGGCATCGCAACGTCCCTTGTTTCTTACAAAATTGGATACTAGCTCCAAAGAGACGTCGTATTTAGGGATGGTATCAACATATACGTTTAAGCGATGGTAAAGTACGTATACTAGTACACATCTATTCATACAAAATACATCCACTTCTTATCGCATGTAGATTGTAATATTTTTCTGAAGCTCCCTCATATGGGCAGTGAGTTCTGTGGGCAGGAGCTTTTTTACCGAAAGCTCTCGCGGAGATGATTTAGAGCTTTCTGAAGGGTCCGTTCCACTCCTCTCTCTCTCGACGACCCGTGTGACGGACAAATGGCTTATTTATTCGACGTCTCGCATGAAATATTATTTTCTTTTGGTGATTTACGCAAAGCGCCCGGTTATTATGCGTCCCTGTGAGACTAGAGCTTTATCTTGCCACCATTTGAATGCGAAAGAACTTTCATATTTTTTTGCTGAGAAATGGATTTTGCCAAAAAAAAACTATCCAGTCTTCACTTCAAAAGCAATTTTATATTCTATAACATGTGTCTAGCGACAGAGGCACATCATAACCGTGGTTCTCGTTAGATTACTGAATTAAGCAATATTGGAAGCAGAGCACAACATAAATGAGGCGACGCCTGTTGTTAATCGCATATAGGTGGTCGAAATGAGCGGCTTATTACAAACAAACATCTTAGGCTTCGGGAGCTCCGGGATAATCATTCGACCTCCTTAAAAATACAATTAAAAATCTCCCTAAAATATGCTTTTGATCATACAGCTGCTGTCTCTTCAAGTCTTCGGGATTCTGCCTTGAAGGTCGTCAACAACCATATTGTTTCCAGGTGGACTTTCAAGCATGAACAACTGACAAAAGTAAGTAGCGGCAATGAGGATGATTTTCTATGATAGGAACGATGTCAAGAATGTTGAGGTATCGTGCTGAGGTATCACGTTGAGGTATCGCGATAAAGAGCTGAGTAATTATAGAAGAAGTAGAGAACAATCTTTAAACTCGATCGTATCTTTCGAAACGATCAACTTGACTCAGTACCGTAAGTGATAGAGATGAAAGGTACATATGTAATGACATTCCACATGACTACAACACTCAGCAATAAGTATTGTAACAGGAGTATTTTTAATTTTAAAAAAGAACACTAACTCGTTCATGGATTTTGCGTTGTGATGTGTGCGACTGTTTTTTTCCGATCTGAGAATTGATTTGTAAGAAAAAACGATTCATCTTTCATCATCATCATCATCATCATAACCACAATGGACGCTCCTCTAACTAGAACATATGCCGTTCACGAACTGCCTCCACAAAGTCCGGGGCTTATCGTGACTGTATGCAATCGGAAATTAAGGAGATCGAGTGATTACCTTAAGGGGCGGCCGCAGTTCTAAGAGGCGGCATACTCCGACAATAAACGTCGTGCGAAAGTGTATGGGGAGCAGGTTGAGGATGGAGAACACTGCTTGGAAGGGATATGGGATGCTATGCAGCGATCGGTTCAAGCACCTCGGGATTACCAGGTGACTTAGTTGCCCGAATAGCTGTTGAGCCTCGAGGACAATTAATCTACCAAAAATATAGATTTTCAGATAATGTGATCAAGAAAGCAGTGTAAAATCAACCTGATGTAGAAAAATCAAAACTTTACAGTAATTTAGAGACAGGGATTTAGACAAAATTTTATAAACTCTTTCAAAACTGAATGATAGCGAACGTACAACTACTCTGGAAAACTTGTTTACCAAACCACCTGGACTATTCTAGGTGATAACCTGAGGTGTTTTTCTTATTATATAAGATTGGAAGCTACCAGGGTCCCATGCAGTAAAGAATATCACTGCAAAATGCATTCCTCGAAGGTCAAACAGGTGCACATAACTCATCGCAAGCCGTCAGTCGAGTCATAAACTTGGACGAGACTTCGGAGAAGTAAATCACTCTTCTTCAGATTAAAAGCATCAAACCTGACACTGAACTTTGCACGATTGCCAGGTAGTATGAACGTGAATTGCTGGAATGCCATGTATTGTTTTTTCATTGTTAATATCAAAAGCATGCATAAGTATTTCACCAATGTAATAAATCCTCCCACCTACGATTTACTGATGAGATTGTCTAATAGCTGAATCACCTGATAAGCTTCAAAAGATACTCCACAACGTCCATGAAGTGATGAACAATATTGGTTTGTAAAAAAACTTGGATAAAACGAAAGCCATGATAAATAGTCACGTTTCACATATTCTTAAGCCGATATTCATTGGAGAAACAAATATTGAAGTTGTAAATAAATATATTTATCTAGGATAAGTAATCCAATTAGGACGATACAGCTTCCTAAAATAAATGAACAGGTATATATAACTGGGATAGGCAACATTTGAAAAACTTAAGTACATTTTTAGAGCAAAAATTACGCATTATCCTTAAACAAAGGCGTTTAACCAATGCATCCTCCAAGTATTGATTAACAGCGTATAGACATGAAATCGAACAGAAAGTCTTACTCATTTAAAAAAGGTCACCCAATGTGTCATGGAAAGATCCATGCTCGAAGTGTCTCTAATAGATAGAATCCCGAAACGAGGATATCCAAAGTAGAATTCAAGTAGTGGAGGCTACGCGACGAATAGGCACACTTAAGTGACAATGGGAAGGACATATATGTCGAAGAAATGAAGGTCGATGGGAAGGAAAGTATGGGAGTGGTATCCAAGAACTGGCAAACATAGCGTTGGTCGACTCTTTTCAATATAGACGGACGACTTCAAAATAATAGCGGGAGTGACCTGGATGCGGAGAGCGGAGGATCGGGAAGGATGAAGACCCATGCAGTGGACCGACACAGGCTGATGGGTTGAAATTGATATATTTTTACATGAATTTAAATTCTCCTTTCTGAATTGGTTATCCGATAATATAATAATTGGTTACAATTCAGAAAAAAAAACACAAGAATGCGCCACAAACAAATTTGAAAAATGTAAATGAAATCTGGGAGGAAATAAACCAAAAATTAAAAATGTAGCAGAAGAAGTCATTGGCATAGATAGGCCTAGGGCAAGGAAAGAATGGAAAACAGAGGAAATCGTTAATATGATGAAAAAAGAAGACTACTGAAAAATAGCCCCAATGACAAGGCCCAAAGTGAATAAAGAGCACTGAGAAACAGAATAAACAGAGAGTCACGAATCGCTAAGGAAGCATACTTACAAAAAAAAATGCAAAGAAATCAATGACAACATGAAAAAAGGAAATGTTGAAGTTGCATATGCGTCAGTAAAAGATTTCTTTGGCGTGAAAATTGGAAAAGGCAAAGCGATAGAAGCAGAGAACGGGAAAATATTGTTTGAAGATACACAAATAGGGGAGAGATGGAAACAATACCTGGAAACACTATACAACGGAAGTAATGATACCAGTTTTGAGAGTGTGATAGAAAACGAAACACATGTGGACGCTGATGATTTGGGAGACCCAATTATTCGAGAGGAATTTGACTTCGCATTAAACAAGCTCAAAGATGGAAAAACACCAGGGACTGATGACCTACCAGCTGAACTAATAAAGTTGGCAGGAACCGGAATTTTAGATGCTCTTTTCACAATGACTCAGATGATTTATAATACAGGAATAACATCAAAAGACTTCAAAAATTATCTAATTGTAACTCTGCCGAAGAGGCCCGGAACAACGAAATGTGAACAGCACTGAGCACTCAGTATTCTATCTCATGCATCCAAAATACTGACCAACATAATCTTACATATAATTGAACCAAAAATCGAAAAGACTCTCACTAGCGATCAATTTGGATTCAGAAAAAGAATGGGAACCAGAGAAGCAATCTTATCCCTACGTATGGTCTTGGCAAAGAGGATAAAAGTAAACCAATATACATATATTGCCTTCGTGGACATTGAAAAAGCATTTGATAAAGTAGATTGGGAAAAGATGAAAATTTAAATAGAGAAGATTAATATTTCATGCAAAAATAAATGCTGACCAAAAAAATGATACTTAATGAAGAAGAAAAAAAATCTTATTATTTTATAATTAAAATCGCACCGATTTAAAATGATAAACACACAGTCAGTTCCAGATATGGATCAAACACGGTAAAAAAAAAGTTCGTATCGATTTTATACATCGACATAAATCTAAAAAGAAAGACCAAAACCACTACATATTTTTATTTCAAAAGTAGCGTGTCAGACATTTAGAATTAAAAAATATCTGGTGAATGTGACTGTATATAATTCATTCAGAATTAATATTTAACAGTTCAAAATGCCTTTGGTACACTTTTTATTACTTAAACCGGGATAATAGTGTCTTACATTTCATTTTCAATATACTTTTTTTTACCTTCTTCAAAATGATTACATGAGTTACCTTAAGTTAGGTTCAATCCTTGGTATTTTAGACAAGCATATCAGCGTCTTTATTTTATACTTTTCTTAATAATTGATGCGTACATACACAGACATTTACAGCAAACATCATCTTTTATGACAATTCTCTCATCAATAATTCGGAGAAATATAAACGTTTTGCGGATTTGCAGCCATGACAGTGCATTTTTAGAAGTACATATATAAGGTTCATTTTTTTTTCAATTCATTATTTCATTAAAGTTATGGAAATATGTCATTTCAGTAAAATACTAAATTAACTGTTTTAACATTTATTTCATTTTATCACTCGTCGCCCTATACATTTATAAAATTATTGGATTACTCAAATATATCAATATATATATGCAGGTATATGGGGGGCGCCAGATTTTTTTTTGCCCTTGAGCGCCGCAGGGTCTAAAGCCGGCACTGGGTTATTGAATTACTGGGTGACAGGATGCAGGAGCAGATTGACAGTACAAAGAACTGGTTTTCGAAGCACAATTTGCGTTTATTTTAAAAACTTGATTTCTACGCCCGACCGGTATGGCCGGGCGCCAGTTGATTGCCGACTGCGGCACACTCACATCTAGAGCCCCAATACAGTCGCGGCAAAAAATTACATTAAAGATGACAGTTGCACCAACATGACATGGAGCAACTGTCATAACAAGTAAAATGACGCATGCAAACGCCTGCATAACATTCCATAATTAAAAGTAACATTATTAGATGTGCATGTCAGGCGAGCGAGCAACAATAAGAGAAAAAATACCGTTTTTCGAGGCTTTACGGCATCAACCTAAAAGAGCTATATCAACCTGATATCAGTATACATTTGTAACCATTTTTAACGCGAATATTAACTATTTATTTATTTATTTCCAATTTATTTATTTCTTCCAGAAAAATTACAAATATACATATTTACTGCGATTTTGAAATAGTATAGAATAGAAACAATTCAATAATAATACAATATTTTAAAAAGTTCCGGAGCTCGCTAAACAGAAGACTCCGTGAAATTACTTTCATAAATAAATTCGTGGAACTCATGTCGAAACTGGGCTTTTCACAAGTGGAATTTATCAATATTCGAGGCGATACGGTTGAACAGTCTGATCACTCTACTAAGAGGCATAGTCTCTGGCAGGTTAGTATTACCTCTAGGAAGAACAAACAATCTGTGCCTCCTTATCCTTAAATAAATGTCAGGGACAAACAAACCGATTTCAAACAAAATATCAGGATTTCCGAACACGCCGTGCACTAAGCGAAATAAATGCATACTCAAGCACACATCTCTTCTAGTTCTCAACTCATTGTATCCCAACATACCCCGTATAAAGTTAGATGGCTACAGCCACGGATAATATCCATACATCCTCATGTAAAGAAACCTCAAAAATTTCTCCCGATCTCTCTCCAACATGAGGTCATATTTATACTCGTGGGGGGCCCAAATATTTTTTAAGCTGAATAGCAACTCCGTGGATCAGAACCGCGACCGTCAGCATGAGAGTCGCTTAATTTCATTGCAAATTCTTTCAACTGTTGGATTGAAAAGACAATTTCGGCTTTTAACATGTTTAGCGCATTTGCATATATCTCTTGGGATTAATGTAAAAATATTATTTTATTATTATTCAATTACATTTCATTCAGAATGATATGCAAATTTCTGTACTCACATTATTCCAATTGTCCGTGTAAATATGTTAACGAGATAAGGCATCCTTATCATAATCTTTGAATTGGTCAACAAAGGAGAATATCCTCTTTATCATTTACACAAGTGCATCAATTTACGGCATAATTCGTTGACATTCATTGCCGATTGTGATAGCTCCGTATTTTGCAACGTCCCACTAAGTTATTATGAGCAATCAATAAAATTACGAAATCAAAGGCGAAACGTAGAAATTTCAGTACGAACTCAAGAAAATCTCTGCCATATTCATTTTTTAGCCCTAACTTCAAGCTAGACGTTCCAGATAGGTGCATCTGTGCACGTAGTCATCGCTTTTTCTATATTTTAGCGAAATCCTGAGAGGTTTTATCTATTTCATACAGTTCAACGCAATGATGCTTATAAAAGGACTTCCAGCCCACCTTGATCCTTTTTTATATCTCACTCCTCATTTGTCAAGAGCATTAATTCTCTTGCTATTATAATACATATACAGATTCTTACAATTTGATATTTCAATTTCTTTGTTTTCCTCTGTTACATTGTCTATTTATTTCATATATTGAATTATATATTACTTTGTTATACTGCCTATGATCTGTTTATTTTTTATTTAAACACATACAGGAGAATACCGATAGATGGTGACAGTAATTCTGAAGTCTCATCTGTGGAATCCTATGATGCTTACCATGGTGCATATGGCTAAGCGCTGCAAGTGGAGTGTTGATCCGCCAACGTCATAGACTACAGCCCGAGATTCACACATCATCTATATTATTACAGGAATTTACTATGAATAGGCGGTCTTCAAAGGACGACTTTCGTCTACCACCAATTTTAATTAATTGGCTATGACTGGCATTTTACGGGTGAGGGATCAAATTCACACCAACCGGGGGTATTTTAAGCTCAGAAATCGATAAAAAATCATTTTCTTAAATCTTCGTCGGGATCGAACCAACGACCTTTGGCTTGCAAAGCAAAGGTTTTGACCATTGAGCTATACACGCCAGTGTAGTTAAACAAAAATATAATCATTGATGTCTTTAATTTCCCACGTATTTCGTGGTTAGCAACATGTTGCTAAAGAAGGCAATTCGAGACTCGCTGTAGTATACTAATTTTGCAGCCTTAGACTGAGGTCTATTTGACATCTAACTGATGCATCTAGAATCACGAGCAGGCCTTCAGCCACTCTCTAACAAGTAGCTATTTGCGTGCATCCAGTTACGGGTCCCTATCTGGGTCTCCAAAAACAGGACGGGACAGGAATAGTTTTCACCAAGCGAGTTCCAGATGTGTAACAGATATCGATAAAAAATATAAATCACTGATATTGCGTTTTGTCGATTCATGTTCAAAATGGAGTGTTTCGGTGTATCTTACTTCTCCTAAGAACCCTTGAATTAATTTATTAGTTTTGAGGGTGACCGTTGTTTATCCTGCGACCGGTCCTCTACATCCTCGAGTGACCAAATGGCCCGTTAATGGAGCCGATAGCGGTAACGACGTAACCAATGTCAACACTGTAACTGCAATTATCGACTGACCATCGTGCTGGGGAGCGTTTATTGCCTCCACAGCTTCTAATCGACTGTAATAGGTTTAAAATGTATTACGTATTTTTTTGTGGAATAAATTTACGTGAAAAATTAAATAAAATCATAAAATAATCAACAAACTTTATAAGACCGTAAAACTTAAAAAATTAGAACTCCAAAACTTCTTACAACTTGTCTGCTCTTCAAATTTACAAATTCGAATTTACCGTTATTTTTTGCTACAGTGTTAATGCCATAATTCACAGCTGTAAAGTAAAATATATCATAGGTATAATAAATTTATTAAAACAAATAATGTAACATCATAATTATTTATATACGTTTAAAAGAGCCTGTACTTACATGTACTCGTAAAGACAAACGTTAAGGTTATCAAACGGTAATACTTGGTGAAACTGCATAAATATAATTGATGGATTCCAGAGAGTATGAAATAAATAATCACTCAAAAATAAATGCGAGACATTTTTTTTTTATTTTAATTTTTCAAATAAAAATAAAAATCAAGGAAGATAGGCACCTAGTAAGAGCCATCTCAGAGAGGCGAGCCCGATGGATCGGTCACATCATGCGCCCCGATGGTCTTCTTTACGACATTGTGGAAGGAATGGTTGAGTATAGAAACTGCGAAGGGCGCCCTACACGGGAGTATTTGCAGAAATTGTTCGAGGACATGAGTTGTAGCTCTTATGCTGAGCTAAAGTGGATTGAAGAGGATCGATAGGAGTGGAAATCGAGATGCAAGATTTTGTTGCTGCAAACCAATCCACCGGATTGATAATACGAAGAAGAAAAATATAAAAATAAAAACTAGTCAACGGTCATCTGCGATTTCTCGATATATCGAAAGAAAACATCAAAAACACCAAAAATCTCTTACCACGATTCAAAGTTAGGTATGAAGTATACAACGATAGAAAATCATACATATAAAACAGCGGTCTATCTGTCTCCCAAGCTTATGAATAATATTATAGGTATACAAATAAAAAAGCAAGTGTGAAGAATTTAAAATGGTGAACCTAATAATAAGCGCTTCTTCGCGTCCGTCTGCAAGAGTGCAGACGCAAGTAATGACTCCTAACTGATGTCTGCCATTCTGTAGAATGCATTTCCCAACCTTACCATTTCCTTATCCATTCCCACGTATTTCGTGGTTAGCAACGTGTTACCAAAGAAGGCAATTCGATACTCGCTGTAGTTTACTACTTTTGAAGCTTTGGACTAAGGTCTATTTGACATCTAACTGATGAACCTAGAATCACGGGAAAGCCAATCTCTAACAAGTATCTTTTTGCGTGCGTCCAGTAACAAGTCCCCATCTGGGTCTCCAAAAACAGGACGGGACACGGAAGGTTTTCACCAAGCGAACCTAATAATATTTATTGATGGGGTTCTGAGATCATCTTCAGAAGCGTTGTTATGATTATCAGATTATGGATGTGTGTTATATCTCAATGGATAGATCTGGTAAGGGTTGATGAAGGGTGAACCCAAGCATCCTTCCATACCAGTCATGAAGATCAGGTGGCACACTTAGGCCTCAAGTTAGGGTTAAATCTGAATAAAAATACCACGTTCATTCAATTTGGTCCATGAAGGGGAATTGTATGACTTTTATTATTGCGAATTTTATTAGAGTTATCAAGATTTGGTCCAGTATAACCGAAAATAATAATATTAAAAAACGTTTTTTGTTTGTAAAGTAGATTTTTCCTTAAGTTTTTGCGGAGATTTTTGATATGGAGATATTCTATGTTCATATTTTCGGTGGAAACGCCTCTTAGAATTAAATAGTCCAGGCCTCAGAAGCATAAGGCTAATTATCCGATTTTATGAAAACGTTATAGTAGCGTAGCGGACTTCCATTTTATCAATTGTATCAATTTCGCTATTTGTGCCTATCTAATAATCTTGCCAAATACGTTCCATATATGTCAATAGAATCACCGTTACCAGAGGTCGCTTCAAGTACTATTGCGCCTATATAGGTAGGAGTCTAGCTGGCTCCATTTATATAGAGCCAGCTCTACAGCCTATAGAGGCTGGTCCATATGGTCAAGCCTCTTTTTTTCTCTCGGCCACGACCGCCTCTGCAACTCGATCAATCACGCAGCCGTCCGCCAAGATCATCCTACTCGTTTCTCACTGGAGAAATCACTGTGTTACGTGCCGCTCTACGAACTGACCAAGTTACCTACAAGTAACATTACACTATTTAAAAAAAACATTTCTAGAACTTGCCAATAAAAATAGAATCTCGTTAATCATTCAATTCAATCTAGTGTAAATATTCTGTAGCTTTTCACCTTTAAAACTGTTTAAATATTACTTACTGACATTAACTTCCCCGTGACATTATACCGTGTTCTTATTTCTTTTGTTTCTTGTTCGGAATGTTGCAATATTTCCAATGATCCCTTCCTAACACGCATAACAATTCCTTCTCAGCAATCCACAGATCACAACACTTTCACACACATCCTACATTCCGACAGTAGTGTTGACTGGATTGTTTCTCAGTAAAATATTTTAATATTATTATATATGAGGCAAAATTAGTTTTGGTCGACCCCTAAATAGATATGTGTGACAAAATATAATCACCTTAAATATTATTTTCGTTGGATAAGATAAAACCTTAATACTTGAAAATAAACACATTTTTAAAATTTTATTTTTAAAACACATTCCATCCTTTTTATTTAGAATAACAGGAATACTCACAGATTAAATTATCTCTAAGCGACAAAGTTCAAATGTCAATATCAGCATCCCACAAATCTGTAACACTTTCGAAGATCACGCGGCACACTTTGGACCAAAAAATAAGGGTTACTTGTGTACGTAAAAAAACTCCTCTCTTAACGTCTATCATTCCAGCTTCAAAGGGTGAGTATGAGAAGAAGGGTGTATATTGATATTCTTTTTATACAGTTTAACCATACAATAAGCCACGAGTGATGGGTAGTAAATGCATCTCGGATGCAGGTAGATTTAATACTAAAGTGTATCCCCGCATCCTTTTGTTACCCTGTTATGATCTTGGAGTTTTTTTTTTAAATCGGTCCATAATAAAAGAGTTGGAGATCGCGTGCTTATTGTAATATCCTGAAAAGGCATGCAGTATCATATTAAACGACAATGATGATTCAACACTGTAATGTAAATAATTGGTGTTGGAATGTAATATTTTGTATAAAAAAAAATGAAACGGCATAAGTATGCCATGTAAAATATATTTGTTGTAAAGATTAAATATACTCAATTTTATAATAGTACGAGTATATCTCGATTAGAATAGTGTGAGCATAATATTTCTTTATATTACAGTATATTTTTTTTATAATTTACTTACTTGTTTGATTAAAAAAATTTAAACTACTTATGAAATAATTATATCACCCTTAAAATAACTGCACCAAATTATTAAAAAAAACATATTTGCTTATGAATTATTTATACTTTTTAATGAAATTGTATTTTTTTAATAATTATACAATATTTAGTAGTTATTTATCTTTTAAGCATTCACTTTGAGTTCTTTTTTAATATTAAATATGGATATTTACAGTTTTAAAGAAAACCAAACATTTATAAAGCTTTATAATAAGTTGAATATAAAATAAAGCCAATTGTAAATATAATATACAATTGGCTTTATTTTGGCAATATATAATATACAATTCTAGATATCTTACATTATGTTTAAAAATAATATAGGTAAAAAGCAAAGATCAAGAATTTCTAGAAAAATACTCGTGTAAATAATGAAAAATTAGAAGCGTTACAAAGTTCAGTTTTAAAGAAAACGAAACTTTCAAAAAGCTTTATCACTTAATAAGTTGAAGTTTTCTAACTTTGTTATATTGTGCTTAAAAAATATATCGGTAAATGTAAAAGATAAAGAATTTCTAGAAAAATAATCGTGCATATAATGAAAAATATGTAACGGCCATTCGTGCTTGTGTAAGAAGTGTCAAAGGTCTCAGCAACGGTTTCCAAGCCAGTTCTTCACCAGGCGGTTACCCTGAACTCCTGAGGTCATCAGGTCAATCCAACAGCCATCCCCTGAAAGAAACCCAAATCCATTCACTTGCATCTTTCAAAAAACCTTCAAACTGTAACGCGCTCCACAAAAGACACCAAATTAGTTACAACGCACAGACAATGAGTAGCTTTTTTAAGATCTTTCACAAAAAAACCTACGTCGCAAAAACTGAAACGGTTTTTCAGTTTTTTGGAGTATTTGAAAAAAAACACACATAATTGTGTTTTTTGTATTATTTGTAAGTATTCGGGGTATAAAGACGTTCACGATTTAGACTAACTGTTGTTATTTAAAAAATGCTCGTTGATGTAGAAAATATAAATATTTTATTAGCAATATGTAAACTCAAGCCATGGCTGTATCGAAATAGTTTGATATCTAAAAATAATATATTTACAATCGCTTATAATTACGAGATTATTTTTTGAATGTAAACATATACCGGAGAATATCAACAGATGGTGATAGTGATGCTGAAGCCTAATCTGTGGATTCTACGCCGTTTACCATATATTACATATGGTTAAGCGCTGCATGTGAAGTGTGGATCCGCCAACGTCATAGACTACAGCCCGACATTCACGCATCATCCTTATTATTACAGGAATTGACTATGAATGAGTGGTCTTCACGGGACGACTTTCGTCTACCACCAATTTTTATAAATAGGCTATGACTGGCATTTCACGGGCGAGGGATTAAATTCACACTAACCAGGGATATTTTAGAGCTCAGAAATCGTTTTTTTTTAATCTTCGTCGAGAATCGAACCCACGACCCTTAGATTGTCAAGCAAATGCTTCGACCATTGAGTTATACCCGCCGTTTGGATTAAATTCGTGTAGTTTTATATTTATATTTTATGTATTATATCACCTCGAAAAGAAATCTGTTAGCTTTAATTTAATGTAATGGTTCTCCATGGCAAAACGCTTACGGACTAAAAAATGTATATCATTTTAAGGAGATCCCGAGAATAGCCCGATGGTCCCCAGGACCATTTTGTCCTAAAGATCGTTGCAACCTAGGAACAAGCGGTTAGCAACAGACTGTGATCCATCCAAGTTTTGGTCCACGTCCAATGTTGCTTTACTTCGGTGTGCTTTTGCCGCTGGACCGAAATCTTCTTCTAAGTATCAACCCGGTGGATTGGTTTCCAGCTACAAAATCTTGCATCTCGATCTACACTCCTCTCGATCCTCTGCAGTCCTCTTCAGCTCAGCATAAGAGCAACAACTCATGTCCTCGAACACTTGATGCAAATACTCCCGCCTAGAGCGCCCTCTACAGTTTCTACACTCAACCATCCCTTCCACAATGTCGTGAAGAAGACCATCGTGGCGCATGATGTGACCGATTCTCGATGTGTGGACTCGCCTCTCTGAGATGGTTCTTACTAGGTGACTATTCTCCTTGATTATGCTGAGGACAGATTGTTCGTCACGTGGTCTCTCCAGGAAATTCCGAGAGTTTTTCTGTATGACCACATAATTATATAAATTAATCAGATTTTGTACATTTTGCAGTTACCTCCATGGAACCAAATTTTGCTTGCTCTAAATTCGCAAAAATATTCAACAGAAGGTCGATAATGGTTAATCCAATTTTAAAAGCTTCCTTTTTATGCTGAAGCAAAAGACACGGGTGCGAAAAAGTAAAAAAAAATGCCAAAAAAAAACATGAATGCGAATTCAAAAGGGTCTAAAAAACACGAAGCCAACGAAGTGAGACACTTTTGACAAAAACAAGATTTACGCATCAGGGGACCTCAAAAGAGACACACAGCTCGTAATAAAAATAATATTTAAAATTAGTTCATATTCATATTTTTTTTGGATTGAAAAATCTCGAGTGGGCCACTAGACATCCGGACCCTCTTTGATTTTTAAAAATATATTTTTTTTAATAAATTATCGCGCTCCAGAAGTCAAGATGCGAATGCATTTTTTCCATTTAATAAAAAAAATGGATTTGTTATTATCATAATAATAATATAATATATGGGCTTATATTTACGTTCTCCCCTTACGTATTTTTTATTAGAATATTTTTTACGTTGATCTAAATCAAATTAGCTGCGGTATTATTGAATAAAACAATTTTTAAATCGAATTAACTCTATTTTATAACCGCATAGCATAACTAAATAAAATATTTATTTTTATCTTTACAAAATTTATTTTTTTACAATAACGGTAATTTTTTGTGACGAAAATAAAATAAACTACAAAATAATAATAAAAAATAACTGTTGTCTGCCCAGAATTGGGCGACGTCGATGGCGTTACTCCCGGCCATCATCAGGTCTTCCTGGGTGGCAGCTACTGACACAGCGCACACTCCAGAAGATGTGACAGGGTCTGCTCCACGCCGCAGTCACATTCAGTCGGTCCGCTGTAAAACTGCTAGGATTTCATTTGTGTCCTCGTCTTGCATACTTCGGTCCGAAGTCTGTTAAGGCACCTCCATATATTCCACCCCTGGTCGTGTCCAGGAACTAGGTCCTCTTTCGGGGCAATCCAAGTATTCTCCTAAGTTGCGCTTCTCCACATGTTCAGCCGCAGGGTAGTCTCAGGTATCACCAGTTCCATTGACGACTGTAGGAAACTTCTTGATTTGAGACGTGTGGTTATCTTTTGATTTAAAATAACTGTTGATTTGCTGCTATCGACAAATATATAAAGAAAACATTCAGTAGATCTTTGAGTTTTACTACTTTGTTCAGACAAAATAAAGAACGTGAAAGATGACGCGAATTTATATTTTTTCCATATTTGGAGGCTTTGATGTCTAATATCAATTACTACTTACTATATAATTATTATTAATTTAAAGAAATATATTTTTAGTATGCAAAATATTTCAAAATAGACGTATCTTAAAATTTAAAAACGCTTTTACGTGATGAATGCGTCCAAAAGCCGTTGATATTTTCAATTACTTGTTCCCTGTACAAATTTCATTCGGCCGAAAACATTTTGAAAAAAAGATAGTCAACACAAAGAGGTCCCGCTATAGATGCAGCTTAGGGGTCGAGGTCTGGTTAGCATTTAGGGTGAGTTGGCTGTCATTTCTTTGGAATAGATCACGCCTCTTCTTTCATAGACTATCCCTAGATCTCTAAGCCCATTCACTGGATCAGAATACGCCCGAATGAACATTCAAAATGATTCGTTGTTGTGTTTATTTTATTTATTGCGTTTGTGCATTTTGTGGATATGACTAATATTGCAAGCATTTGAATTGCTTCGAAGTTCAAGCATCAGATCTTACATGACTAGTTGAAATATGTAAAATATGTGCTTCGAACATTTGAATTAGAAAAAAGAATACTTTCGTTTACGACTTTAAGATGGAATAATTAACCACCATAATATAATACCTACGTAAATTGCAATATTTTTTCATGTTCAAGACCTTTTCCTAGCTATGATACTGTATATGTACGAGTATCATTCCGAATCTTCTTCGTAGTATCAGTCCGGTGGATTGGTTTGCAGCAGCATCTCGACCTCCACTTTGCTCGATCCTCTGCAATCCTCTTTAGCTCAGCATAAGAGCTACAAATCATGTCCTCGAACACTTGTTGCAAATACTCCCGTCTAGGGCGCCCTCTGCAGTTTCTACCCTCAACCATCCCTTCCACAATGTCGTAAAGAAGACCATCGTGGCGCATGATGTGACCGATCCATCGGGCTCGCCTCTCTGAGATGGTTTTTAATAGGTGCCCATCTTCCTTGATTATGCCGAGAAGCTCATTGTTCGTGACGTGGTATCTCCAGAATATAATAACTAATAGTAGTATGTAAAATCTGTGCTTCGAACATTTGAATTAGAAAAAATATTGCTTTCGTTTACGACTTCAAGCTGGAATATTTAAGCACCATAAAATAATACCTAAATAAATTGCTGTTTTTTTTCATGTTCATGACCTTTCTTTAGCTATGATACATTTTATGTACGAATATCATTCCGAATAGCCAACGGGAATACAAGAGTCCCAAGACTTAAAGAAAACATACTGTAAACATACCTCATCCATATTAAATATTTCGCTTCTTGTTTTTACATGAGCACTGCTTAATCACTTGCAGGAAGACCCCAGTTTCGAATTCAGTGAAGGCTTCATCAGTTCCAGGTTCACTTTCGTTTCTTGAACGACAGCGGTTAGTTACCAGATTCAATTCTTAACATATTTTTATCACACAAAGTCAAATCATCGATCCTATTCTCCTTCTTAGGTATGATAGGAAATAAAATATTTTTAAAAGCATCATTATATCAATAGTATAAATTCGATTCAAATAATTATTTAAAAATATTGTTTTCTTTTCTCGCAATAAAAATAAACACTTAAAAATATGCGTCGGATACTATCAACCCCCTCTTCAAGCACTCGAACTCTCGATATGGAAGTTGTCGGGAACCATATATGCTCCCAAGTGGATCTTCAAGTGCAGATATGTCGTTGGAGGAGGAATAAACAGTGGCAGCTGAAAGAACTGCTTATATTTTAATTAATATTAAAAAAGCAGATCGATTATATCAGGAGTACATAAGATGCAGTACGTATTTTTCCATACATTGTGTTCCAAACCGAAATAACGATTTGAAAATAGCCTCCATACATATTATAATATGAAGTTATCAGTACTGAGAGGGAACCAATTTTGAAATGTCAGCCCAACAATGGCGTCTCTTCTTAAGCGCCATAATTCCTCAAGGGAATCATTGTCAATTGTTGAGCAAATATTTAGATTGACAGTTTTTTGTATCGCGAGAAATTGCACACCAAGGCGTATGTACGGGATTTGTAAAGATTTTTTTCATTCGACGCGCATTGATCTATAATATTGTAAAAGCATTTAGATTCAAAAGAAATTTATCGTTTTGTTCGCTATCGAAAAACATAAATTGCACCCAAATTAATAAAATCAGAAAAAACTATTAAAAATACGAATAAAAATTAATGTATGTGTGTTTGTACTTTATGCATTACTACACCATTCATTCGATCAACATAAAACATTCAGGAGATGTTGTTTCTATTTTCATGAAGATTACTGTAAATTAAAATACTTCTAAATAATTATGCAGGATTACAGGAGCATTCATATTTACAATTAATATTTGAGTTTAAATATTTCCCACACGGTACGCAATCAAATTCATAAATATGTATAGTAAACAAATAGATATTTGTGTTTCTGTTTTGAAACCGGGATAGGAACGGGAATATGCGTTTCTATACCATTCAACCGATTTCGATGAAAATTACAGAAGTTACTGCGTGCGTGCCCGCAAAGGTTTCTGTGTAATAAGGTTCCGCCGCATTTAGTCCTCAGAAATTCGTTAAACGACTTATCGGTAACGACTTAGAGCGCAGGAGCGAGTTAGTAAGTGCACCAGTTGTCTGGGGAACAAATGTCCTGTGCACCAGACGTCAAGTGTACCTCACATCGTTACCGATGAGTCGTTGAATGATTAGTCTGGGTACGATAGGACGTAACACCGTGTAAAAACAGGAACGGGTCAGAAATGGGAAAATGCAATCCAATATCATTCAATCAGACTTTCGTGCATCAAAGGGCATTAACTATGAAATCCATTTCAATACAAAATAGATATTTTGTATCTTGTTTTAATTTGGATCACACTTAGCACTGTTTAATGAATTGATAGAAACAGTTTCGCCCTCAATAAAGGCTTTACCAGTTTTTACTTGTATAAGCATACTATAGTATAATGTTATGTATAATAAATTTTATACGTAATAAATTTTAATGCATATAAGAAGTATGCATTGAAAATTTTCCAACGTGGAATTCGCATGCTATCTGAAAGGTAGGAGAAGGTCGGAGCTGCCAGTGGACAGTATTTTGAATGATCTGAGTCTAATAGTCTTCTAAAAATAAACTGTTGATTTTTATTTAAAAAAACGCTCGATTTCAATGCATACTCCACAACGTTTTATTTTTTATCAATATGGAATGTAAGCGCTGTTTTAAAAAAAGTATAAAGATGTCTTCAAAATTCATGTCGTTTTCAAAAAACCAGAATCTTAAAAATCGTTACACCTTAAATGCCGCTCCTTGAAAGAGTTTCTGTTGAATAGCCACAGTAAGCCTTCCAATGTACTAAGGGAGCCTACCAAACTATAAGGTCAAGTCAGATATTATATCAACCTATCAACTTATATATAGGACTAGTATTTTTAATGCACGAGTATGATTAAAAAAAAGTTATGGAATGTTATAGAAAATTTCATTATTATGTATAATGTCATTATTATCCTCATGACCATGTCCGCTTCCTTTACTGAAGCATTTGGCTTTTATAAACTGCTGGAACAAAGCTGTGTCAGCCGCCTTGATTCTCACCTTATCCTACGTCAGCTCCACCTGTCGCAGCTCCACCGAGTACTAGTTTTATGTATAGCTTACGGCGGCCTTCCATGATAGTGCGCCTCCTTCATCTTTTGACAGACTTTAGAATGGAACTATGTCTTGTCTGCTTTATCATCTCAAAAGTCAAACCATCGTACCTGCAGTATTATATTACTTAAGTCAGCAACTGATTTCGAAATCCATTACACGGCTGTATTGGATATTGATGAAATGCAATGATTAATAGCATTTGTATAGGCATATATATATAATAGGCAGTTGCTTTATAAATTAAAATTAATTACGTTCAACCAAAACGGCTAGACGTTGTATTCCGAAAGTATGTTTGCATTAGGTTTAGATATACAAGTGAATATAGTTCGTTTTTTTAAAGTTATCCATTATAAATAAGGAAGAAAGATTGATCATGTGTGAGAATTGAAAAGTTTGCCGGTGACATTTAGGAAGAAATATTGTATCACCAGGAGTAAATGAGTGTTCAGTAGGAGTTTTAAGAAGTTGATTTGGGTGGGGTGGGTGCCAAAGGAAATAAATCTGAGAGTGAAACTCTGTGAGACCTGGAATTAAATATTCGACAAAAAGAGTAAAGAGAAATAATTCTAGATGTCCCCCGTATGATGTCGTTGATGTCATAATTTCCATCTTAAAAAAAATAATTATATTTATGATATCCTACTCTCTTAGTTTGATATCGAATTACTGGATGACAGGATGCAGGAGAAGGTCAACGATACAAAGAACTTGTTTTCGAAGTACGTTTCTCGTTTATTTTATTACAGACTTTCTTTCTTGTCGAAAGTCGACGGTCGAAAAGTCAACTGTCCACTAATGGAGCACTCTGATACTAGCGCTCCAAGACAGTCGCGGCAAAAAAGGAAATTAAAGATGACAGTTGTACCAACATGAAATAGAGCAACTATCATAACAAATAATATGGCGCATACAAACGCCTGCAACATTATACAATTAAAAATTACATCATTAGATGTGCATGTCAGGCGAGCGAACAAAAATAAGAGACAAAATATCGTTTTTCGAGGCTTTACGGCATCAGCCCAAAAGAGCTACATCAAGCTGATACACTATGAAGAGATATTAGACAAAATAAATATAAAGTTAAGGTGACGAAGAAGAATAGGTATAAGGTGGTTAATAATATTCAAATAAATCGCGCAAAAAGTTATAGTTATCCTGTATATCGTCATCATTATAATCCGCCCCATTCCTGCCATGAATACGATGTATAGTTTAACAGGTTGTACAGGTTTTGGTCTGCATGGGGATGACTGTACTACCCTTCGATTTATGCACAATAAACTGCGAAACGCTAAAAAGGAGACTTCCCATAAATACTGGTTTCGAATATCCAGGTATCCGCCGACTGTTGAATAATATGTCTTGGCGAAAAAACACCTCACTCAGTACTCGGGAAATTGTCAATAACAATTTGAATGTATTCCAAAGGGTTAAGCTAGAGAGGTTGAGGATCAATAGTCATGCTAAAGTTTGCGAGTTCACTCGCCAGGAGTAAATATTTTTAGCTTTGTTTTACACTAATATCGAATGGTTGTAGATAATTCTAAGCAGTTGATTGTGAGACGCTTGCCACTGTCTTCTTCTTGTAGTATCAATTCGGTGGATTGGTTTGCAGCAACAGAATCTTGCATCTCGATCTTCACTCCTCTCGGTCCTCCGCAACCCTCTTCAGCTCAGCATAAGAGGTACAACTCATGTCCTCAAACACTTGCTGCAAATACTCCCGTCTAGGGCGCTCTCTACAGTTTCTACCCTCAACCACCCCCTCCAGAATATCGTAAAGAAGACAATCGTGGCGCATGATGTGACCGATCCATCGGGCTCGCCTCTCTGAGATGGTTCTTATTAGGTGCCTATCTTCCTTGATTATCCTGAGAACCTCATAGTTCGTGACATGGTCTCTCCAGGAAATTCAGAGGATATTTCTGTATGTCCACATCTCAAAGGCCTCTAGTCTTTTTTTATCACTTTCAGATAAGCGCCATGTTTCCCAGCCGTACATCAAGATCCTCCAAACAAATGTTTTGGCAAGTTCTTGCGGAGCTATAAATTAATATTTTTTGACTCAAGAACTGCCACTGAAAGACAACCAAATGCTATGTACAAAGTGTTGATCCGATTTGAACAAGATAATATACCAGAGATGGTTTTAGCTGTGGTAGGGACAAAAAACAATTTATTCTTAAAAAGGGTGCTTTCTCTGACGCTCTTGTTAATCTTTAATGTTTGTTACTTTCGCAATATCTATTTATTAATTCATTCTGTTTATTGAAGTGATTTTGACAAAGTAACTCAACTTAGTTTCACCGCAATCGGTTGAATGATATTGGATTTCGTATGCCCGTTCCTATCCCGTTTCCGCTCGTTACCGTCACGCTCTTGACCCGTTTCCGTCCCATTCCTGTCCCATTTCCCTTCCGTCCCTGTTTGCATTTTTACACAGAAACCTTTGCTGGTATAAACGCAATAACTGATGTTAGTTTCATCGAAATTGGTTTAACGGTATATGAACGCTTAGTTTCATTCCTGCCCCGTTGCTATTCTAGTTTATTATAAATAAACACGCTAATATATTAATTTATTATTTCTAGATTTGATTGTAAATCACATGGAAAATATTTAAGCTTGAATATAAACAACTGACGAATATGAGTGATCCCGAACAGGCAACTTATTTCTGTTTTTCCGTTTCCGTTTTCGGAAGATGTTGAATGCATTTCGCATGAATGCATGCAATAACTTCAGAATATTATATGCTGATTAAATGAATGGTGTAGTAATGCATAAAGGACAAACACACATTTTTATATAAAAGTACATATATTGAAGCAAAAATAGATATTATGAATTAAGTGGTGTATGGGGACTCGCATGAAAAAATTGTCAGTAAGAATGATGTTACTGTCATTTAACTTTTTGCCTGTGATTGATGTCCTCTGCGCTAGTCATTATCTCATATACTGCCGAGTAAATTGCCAGTCTATTATGAGTACTTTAATGATTATAAACTGATGTTGCTTTGATCTGCGGTTCTCATTTTTTTTTTAAAATAACAAACATTAACTTATACACCGTTTGATGATAAACTGGTCCACCACGTGTAAAAAACGCGTGATAGAGTATTGAACAAAATATTTGGTGAACAATAATCATTTCGTAAAAACAACTTATTTCAAAAAAAGGCCAAGAGAAGTGCATAGAGAAGAGCTGGAAGAAGCGGTTCTCAGGTATCTGCGTGGCTTGGCGGCATATTTTTTTGACTCGGGCATTCAAAGGCTCGTATACCGCATGCAAAAATGCATAGACCTCAGTGGCGACTATGTAGAAAAATAGGTAAAAGTCTTAACTTTCCAAAAATGCACGCATTCATGGAATTAAACATGTTTTACACTGTGAAAAATCACTGGGAACCTTATTTTACGAATAACCCTCGTAATATTTTAAGAAATATGTCTCGTATAACAATACATCGTTTTTATTTAAAACATTTTGCAATTTCCAGAGAAAGTACGTATTTTTAGTACAGTTAATTAAAAGGAAACCTGGGAGAATTTTAACTCTTATTATTATATTTTATCACTTTTATTTCACTATCGATTTTATAGTTGTTGTTTTGCCTTTCATAACAGTTTGCCATAGCCTATTAATAAATGTTAATGTGTTGATGATGAATAGAGACAGATTTTCAAGCTTTCTTGAACTAATCGCTATCATTTCTACATAAAGCTACGATGCCAAGTTTCTCTTAATCCAGTAAGCATGCGCTGTATAATATTATTCCACCATTGCATTGTTATTTATTATCTTAAATTGTTTTTGGTAGATTTTTAGAATATATTTCTTAGCTCGTATATATTAATACGTAATTGTGATAATGAAAAACATTTACTTGTTTTGTATTGAGAGAAATGACACTTTTTTATGTAATTACATACAGGAGAATACCGACAGATGGTGAAAATAATCCTGAAGTCTCATCTGTGGAATTCTATGACCCTTACCATGGTATATATGGCTAAACGCTGCATGTGGAGTATTGATCCGCCAACGTCATACACTACAGCCCGATATCATCCTTAATTATTCCAGCAGTTTACTATGAATGGTTAGTCTTCACGGGACGACCTCTGCCTACCACCAATTTTGATTAATAGGCTATGACTGTCATTTTACGGGTGAAGAATAAAATTCACACTAACATATATTTTAGACCTAAGAAATCGATTAAAAATCTTTTTTTTTTATCTCCGTCGGGGATCGAACCCACGACCTTTGGTTTGCCAAGCAAAAGTATCGACCATTGAGCTATACCCGCTGGCAAAGATTATGACGATGTTTGCTGAGAAGTTGTATGTACGTATCAATTGTTGAATTTTTAATACTAGTGAATAGGGTTGAGAATTTTCAGTGAAACAGTTTGACAGTGCCTGTTTCATACACACTTGCAATTGCATTTTCTAGTAACTGCACCGTCAATAATTGTATTCTATAAGAATGCGCAAAAAACGTCCCAGTAATGACCCATGTGCCTATTACTATACATAGAGTTCTCTAGAAGTAGCGACACATATATTCGTCTTATAATACTGTGATGCAAAACAGTTCTCCAGTCTTCTACTTGAATGCCTGTAATACAATGTATCAGAAACTCATAAAAACGCATTTACTTAAGGTTTGTTATCATGACAAAAAACTAGGTGTATTATATAGATCACGTCGGTATTTCAACGATAAACAACTTCTTCTTCTATATAAAGGACAAATCCGACCTATCCTTGAATACGGCAGTTATCTTTGGATTGGAGCCCCAAAATACCTTCTAAACTTAATTGACGCAGTTCAAACAAGAGCAATTCGTTTGATAAACAATTACACTCTTACGTTTTACCTGCAATCAATGGAATACATGCGCAAGATTGGTTCGCTTAGTCTTTTCTACCGTTATGACCACGGTCGCTGCTATTCATCATTTTGCTTACCTTTTACATAGCGTCTATAGTTTATATATAGACTCCATACAATAAAATATAGATATATTCGAAGGTAATCTACTAGTAAATAAGGTAAAAGGGCTAATCAGAGGCAAAATATAATAATTTACAATCATAATGATTCAGTATCTTTATATGTATATTTTAACTGCATATAAATGACTTTTCTATAAGCAATTAAATTCGCATTAACTAATACGCTGAAGTCATTAAATGTGTTTTTTGTTCATGGACAGTCATACTTAAACAAAGTATTATTTGTAATGGAGAGTCATTAAATATAAGTGTTTAAAGCTTAAAGTAACTATAAAGTCTTGTCTTAAGTAGCTAAGTACAAAAAGTTTCATTTAACCCTAAAACGAAAAGCAAAATGATTTTCAGTAAAAATAAAATAGTTAAAATTTGTTTATAACCACATGGTTTACAGTTTATTGTCTACTAGTTTCGGCAGCACCGTCTACTAAGTTCAGGACAACACAGTTAATTGTTCATATAACATATACTACTGTTAAAATATTATCTACAATTATAAACCACAATGTATGTGTGTTTGTCCTTGGTACCTAGACTATTAAACCGATTAAAACGTAACTTCTGAGAATTGTTTTGTAAATGTTCTTGATGCTTTTTGTAAAAAAAAAACTCCTTACAACTTGAATGTAAAAACAAAAATTAGTGACATTGTAGCGAGTCAAGCAAGGGTATTTGCATTCACGTTAACCCAGCTGTTTCGTGTTGAAAGTATATAATATATTGTAAATATCAAAATCATTAAAAGTATGTATTGCAACGTATTCCGAATTCAGCTAGTATATGATAAAGACTAAGGTCTTTTTTGCTTTTCTTATCAACATCTGACTGTCGCCGATTTAAAAAGCCGTTGAAAACTAAACGTTACATGTATTCGGTGAAACATTTAGATTGCGATTTGATATTATACGATAGCTGATATATCTTAAAGTAAATGATTGAAATGTATATGCGACAGTTAAGAAGATGATAAAAAATGCAACACAGTTGTGATGATGAAACACAGTGTGCGCAAGAGATTTCTTATGTTATGGGTCCGCCATCTAACGTTTTTTTTAACTAGTGCTTATTTCGTGAATGGTAACGCTCATGTATGATTTGACAGATAATTAGTTTTATCCTTCCGCTGAACGAATATGGTTGTGTATACGCTTGAACAACGCTGGGAAATATTGCGACATTACTTTGAAAATCATGGTAATGTTGCAGAATGTGTGCGAAAATTGCGTACGGATTTTGGAAGAAGAGAATCACCGTCAGCTCCGTATGTTTGTTATCTTGTGAAAAAAGTGAAAGAAACTGGCATCCTCATCGATAAACCAAAGCGTAAAAAGCCAAAAACAGTGCGTACACCCGAGAATATTGCTGCTGTGGCAGAAAGTGTGCGTGAAGCGCCATCAATGGCGCTTCCATGCGGCGCGGCCATGATGAACGAATTTTTGTTCACAAAAATTGAAGAGGAGGATATTGGCAACATTTGGTTTCAACAAGACGGCGCAACGTGCCACACAGCCGAAGCTACACTCGATGTTTTGCACCCTGTTTTAAAAAAAAAAGTTATTTTGCGGACCCTATATAATGATTTTTTTAAATACTTCTAAAAAGGTACGAGTGTATCACCCTTCTTCTCCATCTCGCCCTTTAAGTTAATGAACGCCACGAGAGGAATAGATATTGTTATAGATAAGTGTAACCCTTCTTTTTGTTCAGAAGTGTGCTGCGTGATCTTTGAAACTTTAAGAGGTTTGAAAGATGCTGATATTGACATTTGATCTTTGTCGGTAATATAATTTATTCAATCCCAGTTATTCAAAACGGAACAATGTAATGTGATGCATTTGAAAATGTGAATAATGTTTTACGTAAGCGAACGACAAGGAGAACCAGGCAAATCATTTAGCTTCTATTAAGAAAAAAATATATATGTCCCCACCGCAAAAATATCAACAAAATAAAAATATTTTTAGTATGTGATTTAGTCATTTATGAATCGTTTTTTCGGAAATAGGATAATTTAATGCTCCCAAACTTAAACCATTTGGTAATTAAGGGTATCTCAAGACAACCAACGACATCCCTATGCAAGCTCGGGTCCGCATCTAATGTGTCTTAAGTGATGTGATTAAAAAAATCTTATAATAACCTCTATTTGAATGTGTAATTGTTGTTTGTACATATCATATTATGAATCTTATACATTGACATCAGCATGATTGCTTTGCTGGCTGGTACCGAAAACCTCGATGTGCAATATTTCGTCTCTTATTTATGTTCGCTTGTCGTACATGCATGTGTCGTCATATTGACATTTTGGACTAGTTATGGAGATAGTCACTTGTGGCCCTGTGCGACAGCCCATCACGTGCGCGCCAGTCGTGTGCTGACGTCGGCGAGATCATATTGTGTTGTGGACCGGCCTGAATGCTGTGACTAGGTCGGGCCATAAGTTTGTAAATTTTATTGTAAATATATGTCAATGTGCTTCAGAAAAAGTCTTTGTGTTGTGAACCTGCCCCTCATCCTGCCACTGCGGTATGATGGTAACATTTAATGCATTGATCTAAGTAATTGATTTAATTTAACCTATGACAAAGTTCTGTTCAACTGTTCAATGCAAAAATTATTCAAATGGCCATTCTTCCCTTCCCTCCACTTCTCTCTATGCCATTAATTATTTGTTCTATATTTAAGTCTCTTTTGAGTTTGTCCTGATGAAGAAGAGTTATTTCCTAAACTGATAGACTAATAAACAATTAAAACTCACGTTTTACAAAGCGTTATGTTTCATTCTCTACAACGTTTAGGTTGACTTGAAAGGGTTAAACTGAAAATTAGTGAAAAACAATGTCCAAGCAGGTTGTGTTTACTCTGCGGCTTAATGTAGAAGTCGGTCGTGACTTAAATAAGATCGTCCGGAGACCAAGGGACGCGTATCGAGGATCGCCAGAGCCGGACGAGGCAATTACTGGCGGCACACGACCTCTTTTTGAATCTGATCTCCTGATCAGAGCCATCGAAAAGGTCTTCATTAAATCGCAGCATACGGAGACAAAACATATAAAAAACAAGGAACAGTGTACTTGTAATCGAGGTCGATTAATTCTAAAACCAAGAAAATATTCGGAACTCTCTGCTTCTAGGAAATTTCTGGTAGATATGATGAACATGTACCATCAAAGAGTTTCAAGATGGGGTGACCTCAAGATTCTTCTTTTTCTTTCCATATGCGTTCCACATCTGAAACATATGATCACCACAAGTTACCGCCACATACTTCTATTAACTTCAAGTGTCCATTCCTTAATCTAGCTAGGATAAATGTGCACCTAAATGTCCTGTTGGGAACATATATGGTTCTCTACAACCTCCAGAGTAGAAGCCCCAGTGCTTGAATATTGATTAGTCCAGTTTAAGGATATCGAATCACTAGCCCGACGCTCTCAAGGCCTGGACCATGGGTCCGCGGTCAGCCCGAACTTTAACCCGAATCACAACCTTGTCAAATTAAACGATTTCAAAACCCAACAATGCACTTTTTTTATCACGAACTGTAAGAAAATTAAGTCTAAAGCCCGTTAATAAGGCACACATATTTGGGTAGGAACCCTGAAATACCTTTTTGACTGAATCGACTCAAAAAAGAGCGGTCTTTCCAATTGATAATGACAAACTTAAACTCCTTGAAACACAAACGTAAGAGTAAAGTGAAACGTAAGGTTCACATCACTAAGATATGTTTCTTGAATACTACAGGAGGGCAAAATCCACAGCTGTTACATTTCATTAAATTCACTCCACAGGATCTCATAATACAGGAGAACCGTCGGCATTTAAACGTGCTCGTAAATTGTACATTGAATGCAGAGCTATGGAAATTGGTAAGGATCCAGGTCGCCTATAAGACATATATTATAAGAGACTATATGTTCTAGCTCGAGAGCGGATATAAGAGAAAAAGTTGATTGATTGATTCACTTTGGACTAAATAACAGGGAAGTAAAAGGGATTTGCAACGTAATTCTGCTTCCCCTGTGGGGAAAGCGCGTGGGGGCGCGACCATGGGTGGATGGGTGACCGCATCAAGGATTAGGGCCTACAATTTATTGGTACACTAATATCGCAGAAGATGTCAACCATTTCCATTTATCAGCTGCAACTTTTCAGAATTTTCCATCTTCGCCTCTTAACCGACTGTAGTATGTAAGGCTGCCTTGTCCGCTCTTTCCACCATTTAAAACAATTAAAGATTGAAAAAAATATATATCCAAAAAATAATAATCTTTGACTAGGTTTCGCTCTGTCAAAATCATTGTTGAACAGTGCCTTAAGATTTAGCGACATTGGTACAACAAATACTGGATCACTAAACTTAAGTGACTCAAATAGCTAGGTTTAATACTTTTGTCACTAAAGTATTTAACCTACGTTTACATAAAGTTTCAATTTTAAGTTAGCAATGTGGTCGACGCAGGCGCTCTGTAATTTTTAAATGTTTTTTTTTTAATTAATTCATCACCATCATTCTAAACTAATATAGCATTCACTAACTGCCGCCATAAATATATTGCAGCTGCCATAGTCTTCGCCTAATCCCATGTCTGCTTCCTCCAGCAGCTCCGCCGAGTAAATTCTATGTATAGTTCCCGACTGCCTTCCAGAACAGCGCCAAGTCCGAAAAATTGATTAAATGCCACCATTATTCTACGCAGACACTTCTCTCGAAGCCCATTATACGGCTGCATTGACTCTTGGTGTAATGTCAAGATTCATAGACGTAAAGAAGAATGGGAACGATATGCGAATATATTAATTCACAAATATAAATGTTTATTTTCTCATTCAGTTGATATTTAAGAATTGTAATTTGAATGCTCCTGCCAGGAGCACAGAAAGCCTTACAGATGATCAGGGATCAACAATTGACCGCTTCGTGATCCGCCCTTGATTAAATCAGTCCGGTCCGCAGGGAAATTCACCGGCCACAAAGAGCATATTCTGCTCGCATACAATACTCCCTTGTTCCGCCCGTTGTAATATCTATCTCTTCAATATTTATACTTTCCTGATACCCGGAAAGTTATTTGTTAAGTTAAGCTACCGAATATATTCAGTAAAGTATGTATTCAGCATATTTTGAAAATGACATCAGAATACTAATAATATGTTACTGAAAACATTGTGCATACTATTATAATCAGCCTGTATCCGTCCATTGTTGAACCTCAGCCTCCCGCATGAGTCTCCATCCTCTTAGATCCTTCGCCTTCCGCATCCAGGTCACTCCCGCTAGGTGCTCTTGGGTGGTGATGCGCACCTACCGACTGCTATTAAAACAGCAGTCTCTCACAACCAACTCCACTCCCACTTGTACGTGGTGAGCCCTACATAGTCATGTCACATCAAGATTGCGGTGACCAATCCCTTTGGCGATGTGACGCGAGGAACAGACGGGAGAAAAGAGGGCTGAGAGAGTTACCAAAAGAACTCTCCCAGCTTCAACTAGGCACGTTGCAAGCCGGCCATAAACTCGCCAAGCCGCCTGGCAAGCGTGGTGTTTTAAGCCAACTACTCCACATGACAATTCAAAAAACGATAACATACTATATATACTCAAAAACTTCACCAAAAGAGCAATTTTCACTTATTTAGTGTAATACAACAGAATATAAAAATACGTGTTTTAATAGATGACGGCCATGAAAAAAAAGCATAAAAGGCTTACAGCTTGTAATCAGAGTTAGCGTATCATTTCTTCCGCAACTATATGAAGGGTGTTAATCGAACAGAAGCCCAATCCCCTCTGTATCTATCGCGGTCCAGCGCGCCACTAATCTCCTACAAGTGCCTGCCCCACCCTCACCCCCGAGGCATTGTCATCGTCAAGAGATCGGAAGTAAATGCTTTCCATCATCAAGTGGGGTGTCTTGATGGGTCTGGACCAAATTTGAATAATTATAAAAAAAAATACAAATTATTATTGAAGAAGTTTTTTTTGAGTTCTAGTTATTTTGAGATAAGCAGTATTCACAATACAACTGGTTTAAAAATAACCAGGATTTTATCAGGAGACTGGAGTATATTTGCAATAAATGCATTGCAATGCAGTGTCAACTGCCTTCCAGGACGGCAAAACAACCTTTTACTTAGATTTTTTTTATGTAATCACATACAGGAGAATACCGGCAGATGGTGATATTAATTCTGAAGTCTCATCTGTGGAATTCTATGACGCTTACCATGCTGTATATGGCTAAGCGCTGCATGTTGAGTGTTGATTCGCCAACGTCTTAGACTACTGGCCGAGATTCACGCATTATCCTTATTATAACAGGAATTTACTATGAATGGATGGTTTTCACGGTTCGACTTTTGTCTACCACCAATTTTGATTAGGCAATGACTGGCTTTTTACGGATGAGGGATCGAATTCACACCAAGTGGGGGTATTTTAGAGCTCAAAAATCGATTAAAAAAAAATATTTTTTAATCTCCGTCGGAGATCGAACCACACCTTTGGCTTGCAAATAAAATGCTTTGACCATTGAACTATACCCGCCGGCAGATACAAAATTACCAAAAATATACTAATTTCGTGTGTTCCTGCGACGCCCTCTGTTTGAAGAATATTATCGCCCATGTTATTTATATATATATTTAGCATTTACTTCAAGGACCACTACAATATTTCAACTACAATTCTTCCAGCAAGTAAAACAGTGCTTAGTGTGATCCATGTTAAAACAAAGTATGAATTTTTTGGGGCCTTAGGCCGCTCGGGCCGGTCGCTTTGTACCTGCGCTCCTTAGGAGCACTTACCAAGGCATTGTTTACACAGTACTTTATCAATATACAAGTAACGGGCTTTGGTGAGCAACACCAAACGTGAGTGTAAATGTGTGAAATACTATATATTTGACTCAATTAAATTTCTTAAAAATAACGGAAATAATGACTGACAGATTTTTGTGGTGGCAGTTTGTGACGGCCACGATGAGCGAACATGGTGGTCATAAAGATTAAGAGCTTTTTTTAATGCGGTATTTATGCAGTTTCATCAAAACATTGCTCTAGCCCTCTGTTTCTCTGCTGGCGAGTATGCCGCAGTATGGAGTATGGGTGAGGTATGCCTATACCAAGAAAGTGGACATTGCTCTGAATGAAACGTGCCAGGTAGTTACAGGGTGCCTAAAACCTTCCCCAATATCAAAGCTATGTCAACTCTCGGGCTTTGTCCCACCAAACATACAGCGAGAAGTCACCACCAAGAAGGAGCTCTCCAAAGCAAACCACGACACACTCCACCCTATGTTTGGGAATCAAAAGATAACCACACGGCTCAAATCAAGAAGAAGATTCCTACAGTCGACAACAGAACTGGTGATACCTGAGGCCACCCTGCGGCTGAACATGTGGAGAAGCGCAACTGAAGGGAATACTTGGATTGCCCCGAAAGAGGACCTAGCCCCTGGACATGACCAGGGGTGGAATATATGGAGGTCCCTTAACAGACTTCAGACCGGAGTATGCAAGACGAGGACACAAATGAAAGCCTGGCAGTTTTACAGCGGACCGACTGAATGTGACTGCAGCCTAGAGCAGACCCTGTCACACTTTCTGGAGTGTGCGCTGTGTCCGAGTAGCTGCACCCAGGAAGACCTGATGATGGCCGGAAGTAACGCCATCGACGTCGCCCATTTCTGGGCAGACAGCATCTGACCCTGTTGCTTCCGACATGATTATATATAACTAATAATCTAAATATCATTAAAAATGATGTACTTCATTAATAAATAGCCTTTTAATAAAAATCAGATTAACATGCCAAGTCTTCCGGCAGATTTGCGTCGAGCAGCTACATTACATTTGTATGAAATCTCGCACCTTTTTGTATACGAAATTTAATATCCCGATGTAATACTTTAATACGTTGCATATTAATATCTGGGAAGCAATGGAACCCACGAGGCGCGCCCTTCCGGACCACTTACCCTTTGAAGCATCCAGGGTGACATTAGCAGTGGCGTTACTGTGGAAATTGGGCCCAGTTTTGATAATATCTGTAGTGTAATGTTCAAAACGTTATTTGAACATAATTGTTGTGTATAAAACATCAAAAAGTCTTTAAAGTATCAATTGTCAAATGATAATCAAATTATAATCAAATTCTCTATCTTAGCTCAAATTTGTCGATTCATACAGTCGGACGCGACACAGGGCATTGACCATCACAATATTCTGCCACTCTATGTAAATTGATGGGATCAAAATCCATAACAACAGGTATCTAGGAATTCGCGGTGTATGAAAATCAGTTTATTAATATTAATTTTATAAAATACAGAATGCTTTCTCATGTTGTACACTAAGATATAAAAAGGAATATGTTATCAAATAAATCAGTACCGATTCAACTCAACTCTTGGTATTTCAACGTCACCATTTAGCTGACGCTGTAATTTTGGGACCGCGATCTCGGTTCCGGAACAGTAATGTTCTATTATGACGGTATCAGAACATTATCGACAAGTTGCTAGCAAACTCTCTGCGACTGGTAATGCTAAATCAATACAAAAAAGACCCAGTTGCTGTGCAACACGCCTGTTAAGATGCAGATGGAACAGTCACCAAGGATCATGCCATTGAGAGGGTTGAGCGTTTCATTGAGAGCGGTGGTCTGCTTTTGCTCGTTTTTCACCTTGGAAAAATTGAGTTTTGTGTAATTCGAAGTGCCGCCTTTATCGCACCTGTATGATTTCCATTCTTCTTCACGGCTGTGAATCTTGACATCTCACCTAAAATCAATTTTATTTATTTAACGGGTTTCAAAAACAGATATCTGCGTAAAATACTGGGGGCACGATGGTTTGAATTTGTGCGGGATGACGAGGTGAAAGAGCGGACAAGAAAGCCTTCCATTCTACAGTCGGTCAAGAAGCGAAGGAGGACCTGGCTGGGAGACGTATTAAGAATTTCACAGGAGAGCATAAGCTACAGCTGAATTTTTTTAAGCCTTTGGGCTCGCGCCGTTCTGGAAGGCCACCGGGAGCTACACATAGAATGTACTCAGTGGAGCTGCGGAAAGCGAAGTTGACAAAGGATGAGGCGAAGACTGCAGTAGACAGAGCTTTGTGGCAGCAGTTCGTAATAGCAGACATTTTAATGATGATGATAATTATAATTTAATGTTTCTAGGGTTACTTCTATGTATAGAGCATTCGTTCAACCCTCAGAGAGCGGATTATCAGGCACGATTACCCAGCTACACTTGCGGCGTGAGTACCCCAGCGAGGAGATTACACCGCAGCGGACGGTTCCCATACAAGAGACACTTGTAGACCAACTCTAGCGACGATCTGATGGGGTAACCAAAACCCCTTAACGTCAATCAGGTGCTTATCCAATATAAACATCATTAAACTACCTATTTACATGGATTTCGTAAGCCCTTTAACCATCAAATATCACTCTAACTTCTGATCTTCGATTATGTACCGGAAGCTTTCTGAAGGTTTTTTTTTTCAGAAATCAAATATGCATAATATGCATATTACATGTCATAGTAGTATTTGAAAAGTACAAGTATTTCGAGAATAATCATGCTTATTTGAACCAGTATTGGTTAATTTTTTTGGTTAAAATTTAAATTATTATTTGCTTTTCCAAAATATATACAGAACACTTATTAAAAGCAAAACGCAACCTGTGAAAAAATTATTACAAACAAAATACTAATAAGGAGATTTTTTTTTTAAATATTTATTATTAATTAAGTATAAAGCCAGTCTCGCTTCCAGAAAACTAGGTGTATTATATAGATCACGTCAGTATATCAACGATAAACAACTTCTTCTTTATAAAGGACAAATCCAACCTATCCTTGAATACGGTAGTCACCTTTGAATTGGAGCCCCAAAATACCTTCTAAACTTAACTGATTTGGTACAAAGAAGAGCAATTCATTTGATAAACAATGACACTCTTACGTCTAACCTGTACTCTATGGAACACAGGCGTAAGATTTGTTCATTTAGTCTTTTCTACCGTTATCACCACGGTCGCTGCTCTTCGGAACTAAAAGAACTCATTTCTCCTGCACCCACCCACAACCGACAAACTCGTCTTACATTTTCCGAACATCCATACACGGTTAATGTGTGTCGACTTAGAACTGGCAGTTTCCAAAGTTCTTTCCTTAATGCCACCGGTAAGCTTTAGAATGCTTTTCCAGCGTCTGTGTTTCCTCCTTCCTACAATCTGGATCTCTTCAAGAAACATATTAAATTTCAGTGTAAGAAATTTGTGTATACACTTACAATCTACCCAATACTCACACAAACACAAATACAACACACGTTTTCCGCATGCAGCGCCCAGCCTCCCTGAGCTGAAGCTGAGCGTCATAGAGTGCACTGATTTTGACCAGCTGTGCTCACCTGCATGCGATTAAATAAAAAAAAATCAGGAGTGAATCAGTAATCGCTCGGCATTACAAAAATTGCAATTTATTATTTCAGCGCGATTATTGTAATATAATAATGTGTAATAAATTGGATTATATCACACCTATGATTTAATAGGCACCTAATTATTTATTTGGCATTTTTGTATTGAATGCGTGATGATCGCAAATTTGCAGGTGTGATTTCTGCGATAGCGCTATTATATGGAACTAATGATGGCTCAGTACCGTCGATCATGAGATTAGTACAGCGCTTGCCAAGGATTTCTTTTAAAAAACACCTTCTTTTTCACTGTATCGGTTCTTCTTCAAAGTAAAATATATTCCAGCAAGTGATTAATCAAATCACAGTGTCATCCATATTAAAACATGTTACGAAATATCTATCTATTTACAAACGGTAAATACTAACATCCTACTATCTCTAAAAAGTTGTTATTCAGTCGCGTGGTGGCAGGATGAAGAGCAGATTAATAACATAGACTTTTTCTGAAGCACATTGACATATTTTAACGATAAACTTTACAAACTTATGGCCCGGACCTAGTCACAGAATTCGGCCGAGCCAAAATACAACATGCTCTCGCCGACGGTCGGGACACGATGGTCCAAAATGCCAATATGCCGGACACATTCGTGTACGACAAGCGAACAGAAATAGGAGACGAAATATTGTGCATCGAGGTTTTCGGTACCAGTCAACAAAGGCTATATCATGCTGATGTTGATACATTCTTGATTCTGGTAAGATATATGACATGTATATTACTTATCGTAGGGTTATAGGAGGAGCAATAAGGCATATACACAATTACATTATAGTTATCAACTGACAATACTTGGTGAAACTGCATAATTATAATTTTAGAATTAATTTTAATTAAAAAAATTATGAATTTAAAATATTTAGTTTTTATTCACAATTTATTTTAATGATTACATGTTTCGGCCTTCCTGAAGACCATCTTTAATAATGAACGATATACGACAATAAACGAAAAACTAATTTATTGATAAGAACTGTACAAATGCTTAAACTCTTTAAAAAAACTCCCTCCTCATTTTACGATTGGTTTTACCGCGCTGCCATGGATAGTGGCGTCATAATTAAAACTTCCTTTTACACATTACAATTCTTTTTATTTTTCTATAAATGACATTACAAAATATTTAACATTTCAATTCGTCATTAAAGTACATAATAACACAAGTTACGTAAGTAACATAAGTAACATAAGTAACATAACTAACAAAAGTAACATAAGTAACATAAATAACAGAAGTGTGGCCCTGTAAATGAATTGACAAATTTAGTGTCAATGACCTCTTACTCAGAACAAGCGTTAGGAGACTCAATGCAAATAGTTGACTTGTAACAACAAAAACCCTGTCATAAAGTAAATCATGGTTGACCCACAAATAACACGGCATTATTGTCACAAAATCAAACGTCTAACATTTCGCCTTCATCAACACCAGCACTGAATCTGAAGCATGATTACACTAAATATCTCAATATCTTCACTCAAGTTGGTTTCAACCACTGTTCACTGCGATTCTTTCGTCTTACACGTATCCAGGGTTGAACGATTGTCTTTTCAAGCCACACTTCAGGCTCCTCCTTCATCGATACCAGTTTCCTGGCCCGGCAACACTCCGGTGGTCTCCCACACCTCATTCAGTCCCAATTAGTGATTTTTTTATTGACTTTTGTTTCTTCGTTCGAAGGAAGTGGTAAAAGGAAAACATTGGAAGACGGTGGAAAACATCCAAACGTTTTGAAAGATATTCTTATTACATAATAGGCTATGGCTGGAATTTTACGGGTGACGGATTAAAGTCACACTAACTGAAGGTATTTATAGACTTTTGATATCGATTAATAATCTTTATTTATTTTACTTTTAATTTTTATTTTTATTTAACAGAACCGTAGTTCCAAGGTACAAATAATAAGAAACAGAGTGTACAAAAATATCCAATATATACAAAAGAGAATTAAAAAATAAAAATAACATAAAAAAGAAAAAAGAAAACACGTGACAGAGATCTAGGAGAACAATACCATCGACAAAACAGGAAAAGAATGTAAGAAAAGGATCGAGGTGTGCTGGTAGGCCATTGAGGAGAGCCATTGCCGTTGTACTAAATTGAGTGCTTGAAGCCCCACAAGTATCAACTGGGATCAAAAAAATGGATGGCTACGACCACAGGTGTACTTATCTGGAACATAGAAGTTAAAACATTCAAGAATCCCAGGATTGTGAATTGCACCGCGAAGAAGAAGGAATGAATGTTTGAGAGCAGCAATTTTCCTCCATGTATAGTGTATTAGTAAGTCAAGGCTTACACGTGTAAATTGGTATTTTTGGATAGACATCAAATCATTAACCCGACCCTCCCACATATGTACTCGTACAATGTATATATTGTTTTATATTTTTTCACTTTTACTCAAGTAGACAAGTGCTCCTACCAGATTGGTCTCTAACAAACTCCGCGAATCTTTAATGTTTTTATTACTTAAATATACATATACTATACATAAAATTCTTTTTTTTTTTTTTTTTCAACGCGTCAATCCAAGCACAAAAATTACGGCAGAAGCGGGATGCGAACCGCGGACCTTGGAAACCAACTATGCCCAGGTATTATTACCGCTCGGCGAACTGCGCCATTGCCCTGCCTGAGGCAGGGCAATGGCGCAGTTCGCCGAGCGTATTAAATAGTAAAATAATATTCTAATAAAATTTTAAAATTCATATCATACTTTAATGTTTTTATTTATCAAAGATTATTTTAGTTTGGAAGGCGTAGGCTTAGAACCTGTAATCTACAAGTATATCTATCTGCCGATTCGCATACCGACTATTACTCGCAGTATACAACAGATTGACGCGCAGAACCTACGTAATGAGCCTCAGTGGACGTGACGACATACGGTAACCGAGAAGAAATAACATCTCTTACATTTTATGTTGCCCTGATACAAGTTCCGAAAGAATCATAGAGTAATGTGAATTATATTATTTTACAATTTTTCCACATATATATTTTCATACTTGCTATTATGGCCCGATTGACTGGGTATGCGAATTACCGAAAATAAATACCAGTTGCTATAAATGATATAAAACTGTAACATCCTCCTCTCTTTCAAAAGGTTGATATTCAGTCTCGTGAGGGCAGGATGAAGAGCAGATTAATAACACAGTTTTTTTCGGAACAACATTGACATATATTTACGATAAACTTTACAAACTTTAAGGCCTTAAGTTTGTTAAGTTGTTGAGTAAGTAAGTTAGGTCAGCCTGAATGCTGTGACTACACAGGATTCAGGCCGGGCCACAATACAAAATGCTCTCGCCGAAGGCTGTCACACGACAGGCGCGCCCGTGATGGGGTGTCGCACAGCGCCACAAGTGACTTTCTCCGTAACTAGTCGAAAATGTCAATATGGCGACATGTACGACAAGCGAACAGAAATAAAAGACGTATGATTGTATATCGAGGTTTTCGGTACCAGTCAGCAAGGGCTATATCATGCTGATGTCAACTGATACCACACTCATAATATTGCCTTTAATAATAGTAGTAACTTGATGTAGCCTACTAATTATTGTTGGTGATAGAGAAATCTGTTTTAATATTTGGATCCTGGAGTAAGCTAATGATGCCGTTATCATAGAACACTCCACTGAAGATCTGCAGAACATTATCGACAGGTTGCAAACTAACTCTCTGCCGCTGAGCATGCGAACTGATCCAAAGAAGACGCAGTTGCGGTGCAACAGCACCTGTCGAAATGAAAAAGGATGCAAAAATCTAATTCCTGAGAACGGTAGCCTGCAGAGAGAGCTCACTTCCCGCTTTGAGAACTCTGGAGCATACTTTAACCCATGCGTAATATCTCGGACTTGCAGCTCCACTCGATCAAATCAAAGTGCCGTCAATACAGCGCGTTTATTGTCTTTATTCTTCTTAATGGTTTTTAATCTTAGAATCTCACCAAAAACCAACGCATTTATAAAATGGGTTCCTTAAACAGATGTCTGCGTAGAATAGTGGGGGTGCGATGGTTCGACTTCATGAGCAATGACGAGGTAAGAGAGCGGACAAGTACACTTGAATAAGTCAAGAGGCGAAGGTGGACCTGGTTGAGACATAAATTGATATTATTGTAAATTGTGTTGAGATATAAAGTACTTAAGGCGTTCTCAAAATAGATTCTGAGCTAAAACATGTGTTACATATAATTAATACATGAAAAATACGCTCTGTAAAATATCCTCATCGTGTAGTTAGATATTATCTTCAAAATGGTAGGCAGAATCATTATTCATAAAATCAGAGGAGTAACCAAAACGATTAAAAAGGTTCTATTGAACTATTCAAATTGAAATTAATTATTAGAAAATATACAATATATTACAAGTTTATAAATAATTAGTTATAATATGAATTTTTTAATATTTATTAGAATATTATTTTATTATTTCAATATTCTAATCTACTTTTATAGATCATTGACTATATTACAATATCATTGTATACGCGTATAAAGAATTTTGATGTATAATATTTGTATATTTAATTAATAATTAGTTATAAGTATGGCTGAATGTTGTAAATGAATTAGTAACTCACCAAGGACATTGCCAGCATTCACACATCGTCGTTTTATTTAATGATAGTGATTGTATGTTTTTTTCTTCTACCGCCGATTTTAATGAATAGACAATATAAGGTTTTTCTTTTAATAAATATTTGGGTCTTCAATAATTGATCAGCCCGATGTTCACGAGGCCTGGACAATTATGCTTTATCCTTAAGGGGTGACTCAACTCTACCGGGGTCATGCATATAGAGCTAAGATTTGTTTTAAATAAATTTTCTTGGTCAGGATTTGAACCGACAGAACCGCTGAACTATGCCGCCCGTTTGCACATACCAAGCCCTAATGCTGGGCAATACACGGGATGTTGCAAGATATTGGGGCGAATCTATTTAATCGTGCTGACACGAAGAAGATGAGTTTGTATTAATGCTACGCCACTGTTTGAACATCCACCCTCCATCCCGCATTAGCCGGATTAAAGCTCGTGGCAATCCGGCTGAGAGCGCCTACAAAGCTAAAGCTCCCGGTTTAAAGTTTATCACCGCCCTGAGTTACTGCGGAACGTTTGTTACCGACAACTGAACCGAACCCAAGACCCTCAGTCTACTCCGAGTTTTTGATACTCGCCACTCGAGCTATCTTGCTAGGAAGCTTTTACTTAATAATATTGAAACGCACTAAGATCCTTATTCTTGAATTATGCACATTTTTATCTTTTTTTGTCGATCCAATCGTGTTTTTTTCTTGGTATTTCTTCATGTTGCCGTATGTTGTTATGTACGCTTTATTAACGACATTAAAAATACATTTAGTCTCCCGGCAAGTCACGTGATCGAATTCCGTCGATATTTACAATATATTGACTATTTAATTAATAATACCTCAATTAATTGGCTATGACAAAAGCTTTACAGGTGAGTTAGCTAAGAGAATTATTGAAGATTTTAAATCTTTATTTTACAGGTTATAAATTGATTCACATATATTATCATTCAATTTAATACACATTAATAAAATAATACAAGAAAAAACGCACAGAACTTTGAGAAAACAGCTAAGTTTCTTATTCTAGATATATATTTTAATTGATTTATCTGAAACATACGAGTATTAGACTATTAAGTATTAAGAGACGGCATAACACAACATAAAGTGTACAACGCGCCCAAATTCTGTCACATTACTTCGATACTACACCGAATGCATTGGTTGAGAGTTCCGGCTAGAATCCAGTACAAGCTATGCCTCTTTATCTTATAAGGCACTCAACGGCACTGCACCGGGTTATTTGACAGAACTGATCGAGTCTTTGGAGATAAGCGCGCGTGGAGAGACACTCATGTAAGCCAGAGCAAATAGAAGCACCCTGCAGATGACGGGAGGTAGTCCTTGCACGGTCAGGCAATCGTGCGTTCAGCTACGCGTCCAATGGCCTGGAACCCGCTTCCGGAAAGCATAAGATAACTTAAAGAGTAGGCATCCTTCAGAAGCAGACTCAAGATCCACCTTTTTACTCACTGAGGAAAAGAAGCGCTTTTGGAATGACCATTCGGTCATAAAAAAGCGCTATACAAATACTAATATAATAATAACGTAAGGCACACTTTTTCAGGCCGTCACTCATCCTAGTACGATCTACGTCCAATATGACTTAATTGATCGAGAAACAGTATTTTATCACGGTCGTTACTTAACAAAGATATTAAGATGGTAATAAAATTACAATTCTACATGCACTGACTAAAAGAAAACTACAATTAGTTGTTCGCAAAATTAATTCACTTAGCTCCTTGTTTCTATATATTTATAATCAAATATATTGAAATAAGTTGTTTTGATACAAAAGCATGCGCATTTTTACACCATATTGTTTTTAAAATGCTTATTTTATGTTGTAAATAATATACTACTGACATCAGCATGATAGAGCCCTCGCTGACTGGTACCGAAAACCTCGATATACAATATTTCGTCTTTTTTTTCTGTTCGCTTGTCATATATGTATGTGTCGCCATATTATCATTTTAGACTAATTACATGAGTGCCACTTGGATGCTGGGCGACAATCCACCGGATTGATACGCCGACGAAGAAGAAGGTTGTGTGCCAACGAGCGCGAGGAGTTGTGTGCCGACGGCTGAGAAGGTCGCATTATGGTCGGTCCAGCATGTCATTCCGCCTGGACCGGAAGTTTGTAAATTCAATCCAAAATATATATGTCAATATGTTTCAGAAAAAGACTGTGTGTTATTAATCTGCTCCCCATCCTGCCACAGCGCGACTGAATAACACCTTTTTAAAGAGAGGAGGATGTTACTAAATTAAATTTACTATACTTATTTGCTTCGATATAACCAGTGAAATTCAACAGGAAAACTATTATTATCTGCTGCCTAAAGTGTTTGATTTAAAATAAAGTTTTCTTTGCGGTACGAGAAACACGATCAAAAATAAATCACAATGAAATCACGAACAAGCAAAAAAAATTTTTTTTCATTTACGGGACGAATTTTGTTACCAATCTTGATTAATTGGATATGACAAAAAACTTACAGGTGAGAAACCAGACTTATTAAGAGTATACTAACTAGGAGAATTAATTGAAATTTTATATGTTTATTTTGCAGATTATAAATTGACATTTTAAATGTTTATTTTGCAGATTATAAATTGATTGATATTTTCTAACATTTCAAAAATTTAAGCAAAGCTCGCGACTTTTGACTCTTTGCTGTACCCCTCACAATCTGTGCTACAATTACTTACCTTCTCCTACGAAAGAAACAATTAAAGCCCCCTTTTGCAGAATGAGGGCATAACTCAGACTGGACCCTAAATTAAATATGGCGTCATCGTTACCGCTCCCACAGCAACCGGAAATGCACAAATTAAAATGTGACATCCGATTGTAATTGCCCGACTTGCTCACGAGATTAATTACACCAGCTTTCATCAAGCAGTGCTTACTCGCACAGGGACAATTAACCAAAAAAATAATTCGGTCAGAATGTTAATACAGTAACGGTCATAATTTTTGATAGATTGGTCAGAATTCATATTACGATTAAATGGGCTTAATTTAAATGACACTGTTCATATTTAATTTTATTCGATTAACCTAGCCTGGGGGTCAGCAGATCGTGAAGTGAATATTCATAGAAATAAGACTACAGAGAAAACAAAGAGTCGCATACAGTAGAACCTCTATTTTACGTTTTTCAAGGAACCGTAGAAATAAAGGATAAATACAGGTAGTAATATAAAACAAAGTAATTCTAATATGGTCATTATTTTTCTTCCCATATCCATTCCATGACTGGAAAATATCGTCAACACATATATATTGCCTTCATTCCATTTTGTCTGTTGCCGTGCTTCGTCTTAAGATATGTCTCTACCCGAAGGTTTACCTGGGGACATATATAGTTCCCAACGGCATCCTGGTCAAAGAGCTCGAGGTTCTAAAGGGACAGCAGTTGTATTCGAGACATATTTTTGGGTGATTTGTTATTCGAATTGTATATTTTTTTAGTAATTTTTCAAACAAATTAATTATCTGAAAACTACGAGATGAGGAAAACAAAAGTATTAGAAAAAAAAATGTATACAATTTGATTCTTCTTCCAATACATTTTTAAAACGTATTTACCTATGTTACATAATCAATTCAGTAGATATAAGCATATTAATAGCAATATTTATTGTTTTTATTATTGTTCAATGCTATTTATTAAGATTATTTATTCAATATTACATGGAGTATTTTCACAAGACTTTTCGGTCCTTTTGGAAAATAGATTCGATGACAACGTCACACACGTTATGTCTCGTGATAAATGAAGAATAATCACTGTTAGTGTAATCGCAGTATGACATAACGGCACAGAATCTTATCCTTACGCAAATAACGGACTCGTTTAACGGCCGTTTAACGACCGCCTCCGCAGTCGGTTAATGCGAAAAATTACTTTTCCTCCGCAGCGTCGTAATCCATTCCTCGTCCCAGAGTAACGACTCTAGGTACCGATTAATTATTTCTCTTTTTAATTATGACGCATAAAAACGTTTTTGCCTACGTAATCGCACACTATGTACGTAATGCACACAAGTAATTGAAGACGTATGATTTAATGCAATCTTCCTAGCCGAGGTCGCAGGTTCGATCGTCGCGTAAAACAATAAAATATTTTGTAATCGATTCATAAGCTGGAACGTACTCGTCTCACACCCACATCGCACCGAAAGACAATCATTTCTTCTTGACGATGCACTCATTCAGATTATGATCAGTTAGCAACTGATAAGTGCAGCGGAAGTCCCGTCTGAATAATTGTGGCCACTGCACAAAAGTAATGCATAAAAGAGAAAGAATCCGTGAAAGAGATTAGAATCGAATCAAGGGGTTCAAGGCGGGTATAGATCATTGCTCAAAGCGTGGCTTCGATCACCGACGGAGATTGAAAATAAAAAGGTTTTTAATAGAGTTGAGTAAAATGGCAGTCACAGCCTATTAATTAAAATCAGTGGTAGACGAAAGTCATCCCGTTAAGACCACCTATTTATAGTAAATTCCTGTACTAATAAGGATGATGCGTGAATCTCGGGCTGTAGTTTATGACGTTGGCGGATCAACACTTCACATACAGCGCTTAGTCATATGCAGCATGGTAAGCGTCATAGAATTCCACAGATGAGACTTCAGAATTATACTACCACTATCTGTCGCTATTATCCTTAGTCTGCATTTCCGATAGGGCCGAGGCTCTTTCGTCGAAATGCATCGGAAAAAACCCGTCGTACTAACAAAAGTAACTGACACCTCAGAGATGTGCTCTTAGGAAGGAATAGAACATTCATCGAATTCACAGATGTAATTTCTACATTACCTTAACCATATATTACTATTGTCCTGTATGTGCTCACGTAAAAAAATGTGTCTAATGAGGAAATTCTTATTATATTCGAGTCAGGTCCACCGTCAATGTCCAACATATAACATGCTAACGATTCATTCTCACATTGAAGCTGTGTGTGGAAGGGCACTGAAGATGTTAGGATTTGTTCTGCGTAGTACCAGGACTTTTTCGAGCACCAACGCACTGAGTGTACTGTACAAATCATTGGTTCGTAGCATACTTGAGAGCGGATCTATTATTTGGGCTCCTCACGAGTATAAATATGACCTCACGTTGAAGAGATTTCGTATGGATAGTTTCCGTGGCTGTTCCCATCTAACTTTATACGGGGTATGTTGGGATACAATGAGTTGAGAACTAGAAGAGATGTGTGCTTGAATATGCATTTTTTTCGGCTAGTGCGCGGCGTGTTCAGAAATCATATTTTATTGGAAATCGGTTTGTTTGTTCATGAAAATTATTTAAGGATAAGAAGGCACAGATCGTTTGTTCTTCCTAGAAGTAAATACTAACCTGCCAGGGACTATGCCTCTTGGGAGAGTGATCAGAGTGTTCAACCATATCGCCTCGAATATTGATATATTCCACGTGAGAGAAGCCCAGTTTCGACATGAGCTCCACGAATTTATTCATCAAAGTAATTTCGTGGAGTCTTCTGCTTAGTGAGTTTCGGGACTGTTGTTTATAATCATAAATACCTGTATTTATAAATTGTTTGTATTATATGATGTACGATTGACAAGTACGTTTATTAACTTAATATTTTTGTAGAAAGTTAACATATTTGTACCATTTAATATTTTGACAGTTAAGCAGACTCTGTTATTTAAGCCCGTTATACAATAGTTGCGATGTTTAAAACACTAGTAAGTACATAATGATTTTATATTATAATTCATAAGCAATTTGTAAGAATGGTGTACGAGTTTTAGGATAGTAAAATGCTTAAGTGGTTCTGCAATTTATAGCTGCGAGTATTTCCCTGTATCCAACCATAAAGATAATGTATTTCTTAAAAGATAAAGATATAAGCACTTTCGCAAGCACCACTTGTAACAGTTTCTGGTCTTACAATACAATCAATCCTCCTAAAACTTTTTCGAAAGATCGGATGATCAGCACGATGCTCCCGAAGCATGACCCATTTAGGCCTAAGAGGCGATGTAACCCTAAATAACATTATATTCATAGAAGTGATCATTGTATCAAAAATAGTAAATTTTAAAAAGCGTGCGTTATAGGAGGGTAAAGTATGTCAGTATGTAGCTTATGAACATTGAAATTTTCTATACATGTCCTGTTTGCCAGTAATTGGAGACATACTTTACTTATCCCCGATAAATATCTGATAATAAGGAGGCACAGATTGTTCGCTCTCCCAAAGAGTAACACTAACCTGCCAGAGACTATACCTCTTGGGAGAGGGATCAGACTGTTTAACCAAATCGCCTCGGATGTTGATATATTTCACGTAAGGGAGGCCCAATTCAGACATGAACTCCGCGAGTTTCTTTGGAGCAATAATTTGTTAGCGTCGCCTGTTCGATGAGCATTGGGACTTTCTGTTGCTTGTCTTTATTGGTTTGTTCTTAGTACTAAATCATAAGATTAAAATGATTAATCCTTATTGTACTTCAGAAACGAATTGAGTTGTTCAAATTTGTCATGTTTCTGTATGGGATTTCAAAAAAAAATGTATCCGTATTTAAGGTGTACATTTTATTGTATTGTAAGAAAATATGCTCGCAAACCATCAATCTTGCGCGATTTTTTTTATTTTGATGACCTAGAGTTTCTGGAATTTTATTTTAAGTTAAAAAAGGGTGAAAATCATCCCTTTAAATGTCTTCACAACTTTGATCTTCTTAATAAGCATGTGTCAACCCAGCTTATCTCGACATTTAACAAAGCCACAGCAACTCGATTGTTGGATTCAACCCTAATATTCATGGACCAGTTTTTTTTATATCTCATCTCTTCGGTTCAACTTTTCGGTTCATCTCCCATTACATAAGTAAAGGATCGTGTGGTGTACATCTCTTTTTTAACTCGTGCTCGGGACACGTGCCTAGTGGTTAGGTAGGGTTAAGTTGGAAACACGCGAAGGGGAGAGCACGAGAGAGCTCAGATGACAGCAAGAGGGGCAAAGATTAAAAGATGCTGACAGAATGCTAACGGGTTAAATAATATAAATTGTACAAAAAAAAAATGTAATATACTATTATTGTTGTGGAATCGATGACTCGGTCCCAAAATGACGACGTCAGCTGAATGGTGACGTCGGAGCACAACGGATTTCAGCACAATATGGCTTAACGCTGTATGGGGAATTTAATCTGCCAACACCAATGCGCTATTTTTAAAATTATTAACTATGAATGGGTGTTGTTTACGGGATGACTTTTGTCTACCATCAATTTGAATTAATAGGCTGTGAAAGTCATTTTACAAGTGAGAGATCAAATTCAGACCAACCGGGAGTTAATACTCCCTACTTAGTTAATAAAGATTACAAATCGATTGAAAATATTATTTTATTTTAATGTCCGTCGCGGATTTAACCAACGCTCTTCGGTATGATAAGCAAACGCTTTACCACTTATTCATACACGCCGGCTGATGTTACATGAGTATCAGAGAATTCTGTAGTTTTTTATGCAAGTTATGAGTTATTCAGTAGGCTCTATGACGTTTTTCCTGGTTCGCTAGACCTAGTGGTTATATACGTGCAGAGAGGTGATTGCATGTCTACATTCATCTAATTGTTAAAGACATTCAGAACGGATGCGGTAGGAAACACAAATGCTGGATAAATGCAAACAATGTATTATCATGAATGCCTAGTCATTAAATCGACTCATATTGTGAATATATTCTAAAAAAAATACTTTATGTAAGAAAAGAATGAGATAAAAATTGAAAACATAATATTTTTAATAATAAAAACCTTCTTGGCGCACAGGAGAGTAAATCATTATATGAGATAGGGCTTTTATAGCATTTTTATGGTTACATAAAACTATCCACATTTACAACTACGGGTTTTAGATTTATCACCAGTCATATTTTTACATAAATACATACAGGAGAATACTACAGGATTGTGATGGTCAATTTTTATAAATGAATTATATGATGATAACCATTTCGAGGATGTCTATGCTACCAAGACATTCACCCATCGTCCACAATTGTCAGCTATTGGTGGTATTCACGTTGTTTATGTTGTGTTGTTTTTATTATATCGTTGTCCATGAATTTTGATTAACGTCCCCCGTCTTTAAAAAGCGTGACAAGTCGCGGGTCCGTCACGTGGCCACGTGGAGGAAGGATGCAGAAGCAGGTCACAAAGCAAAAGAACTTGTTTTTGCAGCACAATTCTCATTTATTTTGAATAAAGACTTGATTTCCCCGTTCAACCGTTACATAACGTTACTTCCGCCTCGGTCGAACGGGGCTTGACTGACGACTGCCGGAACACTGTGACATGCAGCGCCGCCAAGATAGTCACGCCAAAAAAACAAATTAAAGATGACAGTTGAACCAACACGAAATGGACCACATGTCACAACAAATAAAATGACGCATGCAAACGCCGTGTAATTTTATATTTAATAAATCTAACATTATTAGATGTGCATGTCAGGCGAGTGAATAAAAATAAGAGACAAAAGATCGTTTTTCGAGGCTTTTCGGCATCGGCGTAAAAGAGCTATATCAAACTGATATCATGATAAATATGCTTTGTCAATTTTTACGGGTGAAATTTTCACGGGAGTCTTACACTAACCGGGACATTTATATAAGCATAATACTCGTATCGTAAATACTTGTACCTGTATCTATGAAATAGATTTTATACAGTTATTATTATACGAGTATATCATGTACTAGTCACACGTCCTTCAACGTTACCAACGTTCTTGACCAAAGCAACACTCCAATGGTGCTTCCCCGTCTTAAGAAATAACTGAAAGTAAAACATCCAAAAGCATGTTACTATGCTCCTGACAGATATTCCCGTCAAGGACATTCAGGCGCGGCAGATACGTCTCCGTAATTGTATTCATGCACGAGACTATTTTTTCTAAATTTCATATTACTTTTATAATGAACCTGTATAAATATATGTTTTAAGTATCGGAGATGATTGAACCCGCAATCTCTCGCAAAGCAATCGAGCACCTTAACCACCGGAGAAACTTCTCAGTAAATCTGAAAATTACGTGATTTTTACCAATGGATGGAACACCTGAAAAGTTAAGTTTTACCTTTTTACCGAGTTTATGAGATGTACTTTAACCTCGACCACCTACGTCGCTTGCTAAAAGATTTATTATCTGTGTACGCTAAATACGCGAACATGGAACTGGTAACAACATGCTCACTTATCTTTAGAAAACGCATGCAGGAGAGCATAAAAAGTCGGTAGTAACTCTGTGTATCGCTCAACTGTGATGGATAGACTCTTCACGAATAAAAATATTTACCAACCGATTGAAGAGATTATATTTGTGTATATGAATATTGAATGATGCATTGCCAAAGAAGCATTGTAAGATGGATTTGATCAATCGCGATGCTCGCTACTAACTTTGAAACGTATAAACCCTTCTGAAGATTATATAAAATTAGAAATACATATTAAAAAGTTCTCCTATGCTCATTCCATATTACTATAAAAATTATGTGTTTCAACAATATTTGAAATTACAAATATAAATTCAATTAATGAGAAAAATTCGCTCTTTACAATATACGAGGGTTATCCGTAATATAAGATTCCCAGTGTAAAAAATGTTAAGTTCCATGAATGCGTACATTTTTGTAAAAGTTCAGACTTACCCATTTTTCTACATAGTCGACACTGAGGTTAATGCATTTTTTGCATGCGGTATGCAAGCTTTTGAATGCCCGAGTCAAAAAATCTGCTGCCATGCCACGCAGATACCTGAGAACTGCTTCTTCCAGCTCTTATCTTTCGCCGAAATGCGTTCTACTCAGGTGTTTCTTCATGTCAGGGAAGAGATGCTAGTCATTTGGGGCTAAGTCCGGGCTGTGGGGTGGGTGTTTGACAATACCGCATCCAAATTTTGCGATGAGCTTGTTGGTCTTCGGTCACCATTCTTGGCACCCACCTCGCGCAAAACTTAGCATACCCTAGCTCTGTCTCGTACACTTCTATTGTATTATAATAATCTAAAACAGACTGTTAGTTTTGCGAACTATTTGTTCATGAAGGAGATGTAACGATGTGTTTCGTGAGCGTTTCGTGCGGGACGTTTAGTTTTGAGGTCTGGAGGGTATCTGTTCCGTTGGCAGCGCTGCGTTTGCGTGCTCTATGAGCATGGTGTTGCCACAAGACCATATGACTACCACATAAACATCACCAGGTACCTTAACAATCCTTACCAAGGAAATTATTTGCCTTAGCTGCAGGAGACTAGATGACGTTAAATGCTCCATTAAAGTAAAGAATATTGTTGTTTTTTTTTTTATTTATTTATTTAGAGTCAGTTTATTATTTAGAGCAGTCCCGGTTTCTTTAGAGACGTTTGAGCACAAACACTTTTCGAAAATAATTCGGTTAAATTTCTTAGAAACGATAATGTTTTATATTTATTGATATTTAATTTAACACAAATGCAATTTAACGCCTTGCCTTTCTACATTTGTTAATATCCTTCCGTTCTCTAACTAGAGTCACGTTACTTTTTTCCCTGCTTTTTTACCACATACGCTCCTAAGCCAGATCATATTGCTTCAATCCATGTCATAACTGCACACGATGTTCAAAATTATACTCGTAATAAATTAGAAGAACGTCATAACACACACAAAACACTGGGACTATATTGCGCGTGTTTGCAAAAATAAGCACTTGAGTGGCGTTAAATCTTCCAGAAAAAGTAAGATCATGCGAGTCCAAGGATTTTTTTTATATTTATATCAGTTAAGCCTCAAAAACCATGCGCTTCGTTCTGACAATGTCCTTGACGAAAGAGGATTGAGACTTTTTCTGAAAATCCTATGCTTGTAGTCTACAAACTGAGTCATTTTGGACGCTTCCTCGCAGCAAATCAATTTAAAATTGTATTTAGAGCCTGTGCAGAGTCTCGTTTAAGAATGCTTCTGATGTTGCTCTGAATCAGAAAGATCGCGTCGTCGGCGTATGGTTGAATGTGGCTGTTACCTAGAAGCGACAACTCTAGAAGATCGTTAAAGAGGATATTCCACAACAAAGGTCCGATAATTGATCTTTACGGACAACCTTTTTCAATAGAGCGACTTTCCAGATCGCAACCTGCACACACACATAATAATAAATATATAATATTTTTTGAGAAATTTTGACATTTGTAGCAAATTATTTTATATTTAGTATTATAGACAGTCAAATTTCTTGGTCTTATCATCTATTAGACAAATTCATAGTTTTATCATCGATATCAACTTCAAATCTATAAAATAAGAGTATACTCAGTACAAATTCCACCATGGAGTTCTGTGAATTGCCATTATATTTGATAGGTATAATTGATATGTCCCGAGCCTAAAACCTTGAGCCCAAAATGATCCAGGGTTCAGAAGCATCAGACTAATTAAACAATCTCTTAAAAATACTGTTTTACCAAATGGCAACAGCTGCTATCTCTTACAACTTTGGAACTATCATCCTGGAGGCCCACTAGAAATTGTATATAACTGTATTGTATTTTCGGCGGAGCTTCGAGTGCGGAGATGATTTTTGACTATTCATTAATGCAGACTGCAACGTGTGGAGATCATAACATTCAGTTAAGGAGTAAATATGAAAGGTCTTATTGTGAATATTTGTATAAAGGTAGAATCATTTGAATATATTCTACTTTTATTTAAGTTTATCAGAATTCTAGTTAGAGAACGAAAGTATTGACGAATATCATTAAGAATCAGAGCACGATAATATTACGTTTGGTTCTCGATTTTGCTCCTTTATGGCCATAAACTTAGGCCTCCAAGCGATCCCAAATTGTTCTGCGCGACCTCGAGCAGGAGGACGTGTCGAATGACATCGTTTAAAATTCCGACCTTAAAAAACCAACCCGTCGGTTTTGAATACCTTCGGTCGGAATAATAATTATTTAAAAAATGCAAGCTCACAGCGGAATTTCACGTGACAGTGATGAATACATCTCACCTGTGGATTATGTGACGTTTATCATTTCAGGTTGACTAATTGCTGCAAAATTATCTGTGTCTGCCGTATAAATGAAAGTAATTGCTTAAATGTTGTTCAATAAAGGGCCCACTGAGAAAGGGCGGAGTTTTCAATATAACTTTCGTCTACTACATATTTCGAAGAAAAGTGTTTTGAAAATGAATAAGAAATAAACCATAATAAATTGTCATATTAAATCATATTTCCCAAACTTTTGAGCCTATATTCATGGGAGGAACACAAATCGAGGCTGTAAATGAATATGCTTATTTGGGACAAGTATCCTACTAGGATGAAATAACTTCTCAAAACAGATCGAAAGGGGTATACATCTGGAATCGGCAGAATTTTGAAAACTTAAGTATATTTTTAAAGCAGACTGGTGCCGAAAACCTCGAAATACAATCTTTCGTATCTTATTTTTGTTCGCTCGATCCGATAACTATCCTGACGATGTGAAGTCGTTCTTCCTTAAGTAAAGGGGATGTTAATCATTTTTCATTTATACGAATGGTGTCTGTCTCCATAGCATTATAGAGAACAAGGAATGTACGGAAAACATTATTTTAAGCCCTCTTCTATTACATACTGCCCCGATATATAAAATAATATTTTAAAATCACTATTAAATAATCTGTGTGGTGTAACATTGTGAGTATGAAAATTCTAGTAATTTAAATATTCCCAGAAATTCTGGAAAATGATAAAATATGTCATTTATAACTTGAGATCAATCCAGGACTCTAAAACATGGAGCTAATCATTTGCTCTCCTAAAAAATATGACTGAAAAATCTACCAAAATATGCTTCGGATAACACGCATACTGTCTCTTTGAATGCGGTAAGTTGGTTAGCCAGGCGGCATAGCTCAATGGTAAAAACGTTTAAGACCCGACAAAACTATATTTTTTTAAATTGATTAAGTCAAATCTAAGCTCTATACTTGCCTCCGGTAGAATTGAGCTACCCTTTAAACACAAAAAGAATGTCCAGGCCTCTGAGCGACGTGCTCACAATCTGATCTCCTTAAAGAAAGGTGATGATTGAACACTCAAATATTTATCTGGTACTACAACTGCAGTCTATGCAAGTACGCGTGCTCTTGGCGTAAAGGCTTCCAGGAAACATCTATGTTCATGTGGACCTCCGGGAATATATGTCTGAGACAAGGCGTAGACAATCTGAGTTTACAGAACTGTGAAACAGTAATTTGCGGTGTCCATACGTTCAAATTATAGAGCTGATATAATAAAAAATGTGTTAAGTTTAAAAAAAAATGAAATAATTTATTACAGTCTTGTATCAGGAGCGCATAAAGAGTCTCAGATCGATGACTGCTGTTGCAGCGTTTGTCTCCGTGGTATTCTGGTGCACGGGCCATAGGTGGAAAGGTTTCTGTTTGGCCTGCTTCCATTGCATGCTGCCCCGGTAGTCTTCTAGATTTCTCTCTCGGATTCCTCCCGCTGTATTCATTTAATTTGGCTTAGAGGCAGATTTAGTGGCGCGAGCTCCACAGTAATCTAATTTAGCAACAGCCGCGGCCCGTGGTTTCGTCTATCAGAAGATATTTATCGGTCAGTCATCGGTTGCCAATGAGACAGTGGCGCGGTAGAGTAGTGATCGCGAAAAAAACGGAACACTTAAGGGCATGGCCAAAGTTAAGATACTCGCATATCATACAAAAGATCGCGATTTCGACACCAGATTAACTGATATGTAAATAAAGCTTAAAATAACTACAAAATTATTCTATGGGCCATTTTTCTTTCTTACCGAAAGCCAATGCATTTGCTTGGTGGATTCTGAAAGCAGGTACCTGCGTAGAATAATGGAGAAACTATGGTTTTACTTTGTGAGGAATTACAGGGTAAAGAAGACCGTTGGTACTATTCATGGAATGTACTCGGCGGAGCTTCAGGAGTCACATCTGACATTACACCACGGTCCTCGCCTCAATCGCCTTATAGCGGCAGCTTGGGGAACGGATATTAAAATGATGATATTATAATGATGATTGTTTTTAAATGTCATTAAGCCCCCAGTAGGTAGAAAATGATTCTCCTCACCTACCAAAAACCTACCATGACAAAATTTGAACTGTTAGCACATTTACAATCGACTACCTTCAAAAATTAACTATGAGACGTTTGCGGATCGATTTTTCATAAACAGAACTTAAACAACCTCAAAATAATAGGTTGGTGCAAAAGTTTTGACCGTTTTTTACATATACAATAAAACATATTTTTTTTAGATTTAAATTATTATTTTAATCAATTATGTAATTTACGTCAGTTTTTAAAACTTTCTCCCATCTTTTTAGCAATTTATAAATACCATTAGTGTAAAATTCCGTGGATTTTTATGCGAAAAATTCAGTGAGGGATGTTTTTATATGCAATATTGTATCAAAAAATTTATCATTATTTTTTGTTTGCAGTGATCGGATTAAAAGAAAATCGGAAGGAGTAAGATCTGGACAATACGATAGATGCTTGATAACATCCCAATTCGACTCATTTAGCTTGCGTTGGGTCATCATGCCACATGTGGTTGCGCATTGTCGTGATGATGACCCAACACATGCTAAATGAGTTGAATTGGGATGTTATCAAGCATCTTCTGTATTCTCCAGATCTTGCTCCTTCAGATTTTTATTTATTCCGATCACTGCAAAAAAAAATAATGATAAAAATTTTGATACAGTAGAGCAGGTAAAAACATCCCTTACTACATTTTTCGCATCAAAAATCCATGGAATTTTACACTAATGGTATTAATAAGATGATAGAAAGATAGGAGAAGGTTATAAAAACTGATGGAAATTACATAATTGGTTAAATAAATAATTCAAATATATAATAAAAATGTTTAATTGTATATGTAAAAAACGGTCAAAACTTTTGCACCAACTTAATAGTAAGCATCATATGGTTCAGAAATCTCATTTTCACATTCTGGCAATATTTATATGTACGAGTTTGTTTTTTTTTTAATACTGTGAGGAAACGGAAACTTTTTAAGTTGATTTAATATTTCCATACTGACATATTAATAACAAAATTTGACAGCTTTAGTGAAGATTATACACATTACATGTGTATATTTTTGCGATGTCATCGGAAACTAATAAATCTGCCTTTCGGAAAAGGAAGCACTTGAACGATGATCGATTACATGTGAAATAGATAACGAAGAGATAAGAGAAAGATGTAAGAATTGTAAATTTCTAGCTAATCTATCGATGATAAATTTGAAAGGATATCTGAAACGTTTAAACCGATAAAAGACTGATGAAGGCAAGACTTGATGTGGAGACGTAAAGTAGATTCCATATAATTGGTGATAAAATTTAACTACGACGTTTGTATTTAACATAATTGCTAGGAAAACATCGCAGTCATATTTTATGTAAGCACATACAGGAGAATACCAACAGATGGTGATAGTAATTCTAAAGTCTCATCTGTGGAATTCTATGACGTTTACCATGGTGCATATGACTAAGCGCTGCATGTGGAGTGTTGATCCGCTAACGTCGTGGACTACAGCCCGAGATTCACGCGTCATCCTTATTATTACAAGAATTTATTATGAATGTCTGGTCTTCACGAGACGACTTTCGTCTACCACCAATTTTAATTAACATGCTATGACTGGCATTTTACGGGTGAGGTATCAAATTCACACCAACCATTATTTTAGAGCTCAGAAATCATTTTTTTTTTAGTCTCCGTCGAGGATTGAAGCCACGATCTTTGGCTTGCAAAGCAAACGCTTCGACCATTGAGCTATACCCTCTGGCAATTTTATTATATATTTTATTTTATACAATCACGCGTATTAGCAGTCCGCCTACAAAACTTACCAATTATCAAAATAGCAGGCGATATAGAAACCCCTATATTTTAAAATCACCGTCAATATGGGTTGTTTTTTTTTGCTCTAAAGCACAAAAGGAGAATACCAACAGATGGTGGATAACGATTAATAAATCTCATCTTTAGATTCTATGACGGTTACAATATTACATATGGCCAAGCGCGACATTTACGCATCCACCATTTATTACATAAATTCGTTATAAATGGGTGGTGTTCTCAAGACGCATTCTGTCAACGGACAATTTTAATTAAAAGCCTATGACAGGAATTTTACAGGTTAGAGATCAAATTTACACCAAGCAATTAGGGATATATATAAAGCTTAGAAATCGATTTAATACTTATTTTAAATCCGTCGTGGATCGAACCCACGACAATCAGCTTAGTAAGCAAACGCTTGCACCACTAAACTATATCCGCCGGCATAAGGTAGTCCCTATACTGCATACCTACATATTTTTGCTTTACAATTGCATATTGTTACCAAGAATCGTCTCAAAAATCAATTTCATTCGTTTCATTGAAAGTCAGTTCAGCATCCTGAAGCTGCACCGAATATATTGTGTATGATAGTGAATTTGAATGAGAAGCAACTCTAGCTTTTGCTCTCTTGCTGTAACCCCTCGCTAGTCGAAGTATTTGCTGCCGCAATCCGGAGAGCGAGGAAATGCGGTCGTTCATTATGTCAGTCGCAACGAGACAGACGTTACCTCGTCTTCATTTTGCAGCATCAATCACCGCACCTATTGACCACTCCCAAGATCCGATCCCTAAGTTCCTGTCCAACTATTCGCCACTCGGTTAATTAGCTTGCTGACTGATTCGATGTTCATCATTGATATTTCACCGCTGCCATTGCATCATCACAATTTCCATGTCCTCTCCCCTAACTACAGCATAGTTTTATGTTCATCTTGAACTACCGCCTTAAGTTAAAAAAAAGTCAGCGGCCTTGTGTTCTCGCCTCATCTCATGTCAGCTCTGCCTCCTCCGAGTTCCGCTGAGTACATTATATGTAAATATTGTAGTTACCGACGGCCTCTCTAAGCGGCGAGAGAAGAAAAGACAGCTTTAGTTTATGCTGTCGTTCAGTACATGCATTCCAGCATATCTCCAGTAATGTCCCAGCCAAATCCATCCTTGTCTGTTTTAGTGTTGTAGATTATATAGCTTTGAAGTAGTTAGATAGATTTAGCATTTGTTTGATTGATCTAAATGCGAATTTCAAAAGATTTTCCTTACATTAAGTATCAAAATTTTATGTTTAGATACTTGTATCTCCAATTCGTCCATTTCAATACATTAGAAATATATTTTTCTACAACTATATATTACCCTTAAAGTATATAAAATTGTAATGTTTAATCATTCAGAAAAATTTTGAACCCCAAGCATCTATCGCATCCTCTCAATAAAATTATAAAATAATCAGAGGTTATAAATAACAGATGTATTTTGAATATTTGTAGACGTTGTTACTGATGAAGCCTTCATAGATCGCGATCATCGAAAAGCTGCAGTCTTCCAGTAAGTGAAACAGTGCTCCGTGTTATCCATGTTAAAACAAGGTATGGAATAATTACCTATTTAATGTTGAAATGGATTATAATTTTAAATTATTTTAATTAAAAAAAATAGTTTTGATTCACATTTATTTTAAATGATTTCATGTTTTGGCCTCCCTGGAGACCATCTTCAATAATAATGATTATTATATATTTATATTTTTTAAATTAAAATAATTTTAAAATTATAATTATGCATTTTCAGCTAGTATTGTCCATTGATAACCTTAATGTTATTGAAATGGATCTCAAAGTAAGTGCAAAAAATATAAATAACGTTTTACTTAGTCTTATTTTTTTTTCAAATATTTAATAATATTGCATAAGTCTATGCCGTTTAAGTTTATTATTTTCAATTATCATCATTTGATTCAATCTGCAAGAATGGCGAACCATCTCAACACATGGCATCTGATTTATTTCTAGTGATTTTTCCATTATTTCTCTTCATAGGTCAGACAGGCCCCGGTTTGAACTTTATCATTTGTTGGGCCTCGCAGTCACGGACCTGGTCGTCTTGGTTTATATCGGCAGAAGCGAATTGTTCTGGATCAGTGATCGTCGCTTTGTCATACCTCAGTTCTATAATTACTCGAGCTTTAGGTGCTTACCAACGAAGTACAATATAAAAATAGAAACCACAACACATTCCAGCCGAACACCTCGACTTAACAGAAAAAAAATCTAACCGTAAAAAAATAACCAAGCTCTTTGATAATGCTTTAGATCTTCTTCATACTATATGTTCTTACATACTAGCTCTTTAGCTGCTACATATTACCACCACAAACGTATAAAGTTAAGGCATTTGTCGTGATCTTGTCCTCTTTTCAATACACAAAACAGCAAAATACTCACTACGCTTAACTCCATTATTTAAGAGATTGTAAGGAGATGATAGCCGGTGGGCTTACAGATTTTTTAAATGTAATTTATGTTTTCTTGCGGCTTCCAGAGACTATGTACTGTTGAATTACTGTGAGTAAATGGCTGGATCCTTTGACTAACATTCTCATTCCTGACAAAGGCAAACCATCTCTTAAATATTTTATTATTTTTGTTTTTTGCTAGATTTTTTACCTGAAAAGGTAAAGGAAAACCGCCTAAGGTGGAATGTGACACGGAGAGATGAGGACCACATGGTGAAGAAAGCACTCAACATATCCACGATGAAGAGAAGACCTGGAAGACTACAGGCAACCTGGACTGCAACTGTAGACAAGGATCTGAACACTCTGGGCTTGACCGAGAATGCAGCGCAAGACAGGTAGACATGGCGAATGTGCACACAGATAACCGACGCCAGATGATGGGAAATTTCGAGGCAAAATATCAGCCCAAAACGACACAAATATAACAAAATCATTGACGCAAGTGTGCGCCACATGCTAAATTTCTATATATAACTGTGAAACTCTCTCCCACATTCTCAAAATCTTCTTTATCTCACTTGAAGAAATAACTTCCTCCTCCTCTGGCTTCTCGAAGTCACAAAACGCAAGCACAACTTATCAAAGATGCTTTGACAGCGAGAGCACACTGATAACTGATTTTCTGTCCGTGGCCGGGGGATTCACGCTGGAAAGCGTGACGCCCGTTCGTGTGCAACCGGCCGACCTGCTAAACCGATTGCTTGTATCTCAAAAAAACTCGTATGTTGGGGTACTCGAATTTCAAGGTACCACTGTAATACATTTTACTCGTACTTCGTTAAAGGTTCTCCAAAATGATAAGTATATTTGAAATAAGGGATCTTGGAAAATCTTACGAAATCGTGTTTATACTCGTTGTTCCTTACTCAGCTCATAACTTTTTATTTAATGTTATGAATAAGTACTCGTATGTCAATATTTTTTTAAGTAATATTTATATGTTTACATACTTTATTATAACATACACGAGTATTTTTATTTATATGCAGTAAATATTCTTACATTGATAGTCTGCATGAATTTTCTAGCATCTCCCCTCTGCTATCAAAAATAAAACGATCTCATACTTTAGTTTTTCCAACTAAGTTCTGTATTTAACGGTATTTATTCTTGGATGACGAGCGATTCTTTTTTTGTGCTGCAGCAACCACCACCAAAATGACAACATTTTTTTTTCTAAATACCAGGAGCACATATTATCATGTGTATATTGCTTCACGTATAAACAAGTCGAGATAGACTGCTTCAGTAAGTTCCCGAAGGTGAGTACGACAGCTGGTCGGGTTTTGCCAGGCGAAAGTATGCGGTCGGGTCGGATCAGTAAGGTCGAGCCGCTCAGACTGTGACCGCCTAGAATTCCTTGCTGCCCGAATCGCATGGCTAAAGTTGTGAAGGTCACAGTCTGAGCGCCCGCCGGGCACAGTTCGATAGTTTAATGGTGCAAGTCTATCCTCGAGTTTTCCTGGGAGCCTGTTAGCGAGTTGAAGTTCGGGGTATTGATTTTAGTGGACTCTCTCTGTAAAGAGAGGCTATCCATCTCATTTTCTTGGCTCTATTGCCCACGTGGTGTAATGGAAAAATATATTTGGGCATGTTTCATTTTCAAAGAATTAAATTTAAAATCAAAAGTTTTATGATGTATTACGCGTAAGCTAGTCAGAACTCCATTCTCATATACTATTGTTTTCTTTTTGATTTCATAATAAACTTATCCTTGCTGCGGGGTATGGCCAAGAATTACAACACTAGCTCGTTACAAATCCGATGCATATCTGTGTTTTATAGTATTGAGATTAGAAGTTGAGATGCTTTTTGCTGATATGACATACTCGTACGTTCATCAGAGCTTGATGCTTTTAGTATGTATGTGTATTGAGCACTAGCACTTATACCATATTTACCACATGTTTACTACAACCCTGGGGGTGTACGAACATAGTATGGTAAGTCTTAAGTAACATTAAGGATATCAACTAACAATAGTTGGTGAAATTGCATAATTATCATTTAAATTAATTTTAATTAAAAAAAAAAAAATTTTGATTCATAATTTATTTTAAATGGTTACATGTTTCGGCCTCCCTGGAGATTTGCCACATTATTAAAGATGGTCTCCAGGGAGGCCGAAACATGTAATCATTTAAAATAAATTATGAATAAAAACTAAATATTTTTATTTAATTTAATTAATTTTATATTTAAAATTAATTTAAAATTATAAAGCCTAAAGTATAAATATTTACCTTTTATAAATGCGTATTTAAAAAAATAAATATTTTTATCTTTTTTATGTAAGCACATACAGGAGAATACCGATAGATGTTGATAGTGATTTTGAAGTCTGATCTGTGGAATTCTATGACACTTACCATGGTGTATATGTCTAAGCGCTGCATGTGTAATGTTGATCTGCCAACGTTATAGCCCGAGATTCACGCATCATCCTTATTATTACAGGAATTTACTATGAATGGGTGGTCTTCACGGGACGACTTTCGTCTACCACCTATTTTAATTATAATAATAATAATTATATATCTTTAATGCTTCCAGATAAAATGTGGACCCTCAACTACAGAGAGTTCTCCAGAGAAAGGCAAAAATTTGTGGTGGCCATATAGAAAGGATAATAGGGAATAAGGGAAATAAAAAATGGATCATCATGTTAAGCGTGTTATTGCATTGTTAATCCTTTAAAACGTCTATGGAAATTAAACTAAAATATATCAATTATTCCAGGAGCGCATAAATATCGATGGAAGATAATTGAATTGTGTGTCGGTTTTTGGTTATATTGTATATCAAACATCCTCCTTCAGGATGATGCGCTCCGGGCACGTCCGTCCCAGTTAAGGGCCTCGCCTGGACCGCAGGCCGGGGCCAGGGTCGTCGCCCCTTCCATGGACCCCAGGGGCAGACCTTCACCCGGGCCACGCCCATACTTTTAGCGCCACGACGCCAGAGCGTCTCTATCGAATTTCCTTCTTCAGCCGTCTCGTCAAGCATATCGCTACATCTATCTACCTGAGACGACTCATACTTACCTGATATTTTTTTTGTAAACGCATACAGGAGAATACCGACAGATGGTGATAGTTATGCTGAATCTGTGGATTCTATGACGCTTACCATGCTACATATCTGTCCATGATTATGTAAGTCATATCTTCTTCGAACTGAGATATTTAAAGGTTTACGTTTCGATATTGGTTGAAAACCGATGAAAGTAACAACTTCATGTTGCATAAAATACTACGGTAAGATTTTTCAAATTTATGTTGGATGAAGAATATATATTAATTCACACCAACGTGAGCTAAAATAAAAAAATAACTAGCTTTTTTTATTGTATCGACCAGGATTTCAATATGAATAGGTGGTGCTTGCGGGACGACTTTCGTCTGACACCAATTTTTATTGATAAACTAATAAACTAGATAAATTGTATGGTAAGGGGTCAAATTCACGCCTACGTCATATTTATAAAATTTCGTTTGTTTTTAAATGTTATTTTGTCAAGCTCTCTCGAACCCACGACCTTCGAAATTAAATTAAATTAGTTTAATCTGTCGTTAGAAGCGCTGTGCGCAGTCATCAGCTGGGTAGACCAGTGATCATGGTTTATCCACTTAGAAGAGCGTGTAAAATTAATATAAGGAAAGAACAGTAATTTACTTCTACTTTTGGTGGAAGATGACCAATGCTTTTGCCATGCAGCCGTAAGTAGACCCTTCTATGAAATACGAGTACATCATCACCATATCCGATGCCATAACTTGAGCATATGGCATTCACGAACTGTCGCCACAAAAGTCTGTCGGCTACTATCATTTTTGCCACTTTTCATAACAGCTCTCCTTAGAGTACATTCTACGTATAATCTCCTAAGCGAGTCCGAAGGCTTGAAAAAAGGTGGTGTAGTTTATGTTCTCGTACGGCATCCTTAATACATGTCCAAGCCAAGTCCACCATCGCCTCTTGACCTATTGTGTTATCGAAGACTGCCCTGTCTGCTCTCTTTGTCATTCCTGACAAAGTTATAACATCTATGGTAACGGATATAAAATGATGATGATGCTATGCTTGAACTAAAAAGTGGCTGTGGAAGAAAGTGTAGAATCCATTGAAAAACTGTTTTTTATTGTTATGTTTCAGATTGTGATTTGAGGGGTTGCTGCAGAAGAGCGTAAACTAGAACTTACTTAACACACTTGTACCTTTTATCTCATCATTATTTCACTGTCAAGCACTCGCAACAACAGCTTGCATAATTAACAGCTGACAATGCTTCCTGATAGTGGCCTTTTGATTAGAGTCGTTTCACTTACACTATAAAAACGTACTAACGAAACATCATACTATTTTTAAATACTATAAATTTTGTATTTAAAATGACTTTGTTAAAAACTTGTACTGCCCATTGTAAGAAGTTGTAGTCAGGGCTATAAATCACGGACCAGCGGTCTTAAATTGGTTGTCTACCGCAATACGCAATCATCACTTAGAGGTCTGTCTTGGATCGAACATAATCATTTTGAAACATTTTTCACAAGTTGATTGATACAATTTATTTGACCTTCATCTGATTAATGCCAACTCACATATCCTTCTTTTAAGCATCAATGTAAGTAGACTCAATGAAACAAACATCAATGTAAGGTAGGTTTTTATATTTCTATTTATATCGTGATAAGTATTTAGTAAGTTGCAGGTATATGAAGGGTAAAGCTGAATTTATGTTGCTTTAGTTAAGCGCTAAAATAAATCAATAAAAAATGCTCCTTGTCCCAGAACACCTATATGCCCGAACAAGACATAGTCCATCTGAGCTTACAGAACTGTGAAACGGAGATTCGCGGTGTTTATATGCTCCAAATATAGAGTGGATATGATTAAAAAAAAGAGTTTTTTCTCTGTAGGTCCCCTATTACATCGTGCGAATAAATGCAAAGAAGACCCAGTTGCTGTGAACAGCGCATCAGATCAGATCAAAGAGAGTGTTGAAAGCTTCAAATATCTCGGCGTACAGGTCACTGAGAACGGTGGCCTGCAGAAGGAGTTCGCTTCCTGATTTGGGAATTCGATTCCATGCGCAATATCTGTGACTCGCAGTCTTAGTCGATCAAAACAAAATGTTATAAATACAGCGTCTGCATCGTCTCCATTCCTCCTTTACGGCTGTAAGTCTTGGCATCTCACCAAAAGCCAATGCAGCCGGATTTAAAAAATAGATATCTGCGTAGAATACTGGGAGTATGATGGTTTTTCTCCATGAGGAGTGACAATCTGAGAGAGTGGACGAGTCAGCCTTCCATACTGCAGTGTGTCAAGACTCAAGAGACATAGGTGGACCTGGCTGGGACATGTGTTACGAATGCCGCAGGAAGGCATTAACTACAGCTGCATTTCATTCAATCCCCTAGGCTCTCGCTGTCTTGGAAGGCCGTCGGACTATGTATAACATGTACTCGGCGCAGCTGTGGGAGGTGGAGGTGACATGGGATGAGGCGAGGACCAAGGCGGCTGACAGAGCTTTGTGGCCGCGGCTCGTGATGTTTATATGCTCTAGTGCGGAGAGATGGAGAAATGAAAAAAAATTAAATGGCTCCCCCACCCCTCGTACGTGGAGAGCAGAGGTTACAGGAGGTGGAGAGGGCAGTCGCGGGTTCAGCGGGGCCAATGGCGGGCCGAGGGGGCGGGGCTGCCCCCACGCCCCGCCCACAAGGGGGCGGCCCCCGCCCAGGTCGAGACCCAGGACCTTTCGCTCAGACACACGCCGAGTCTGGGCGCGCGCGGACTTTGCTTTTTGAACTATACGAGACCTCCGTGAACTCATAACCGCCTGGTATCGATTGCGTGATTTTTAGATACAAAATTATTTATAAAAAAATAATAATTGAATACTAAAATAAAGTGACATTAAAACGACAACACAAAAACAATTTAAATTATATGTTTTGTTTTGAATGACACTTGTGCGATTTTGAACTATTGATAACGTGCTGTGCAACGTAAAATATAATTCGAATGATTTTGTGCTCTTTTTTATTTTGTGTTTATTTTTTTATTTAATTAATTCTGTGCCACGTCAATATTAATATCAATTAAAGGTTTGTGATTTTTAAATAATTTTTCTTACTTTGAATTTATGTGTAGTAAAAACATCATTACTTCTAACATTAATATTTTGTAAAAAAAAAAGTATTTGTAAAACCGTTATCATAAGTGATACTGTGACAATTTTAAATAAATAATAATTTATTTACTTTTAATGCAAACGCCTGAATCAATTATCATTTCAAATAATAACATTTGACATCTAATTATTGATTAGTTTTCTAAAGTAGAATCGAGATATTTGACATTCAAATCGAACAAATATTTATCATCAGAGTATATTTTTCCAAAAAATTAAAATTATTCATTAACTAATTTGAATAAAAAAAATGTTTTTAATTCAAAAAACAGTGATTGTCAATGGGTAGGCACTACTAATCTTATATATAGAAAGTACCTCTGCAAATAAGACTCTTTTACGATATTGATACTCATATACAAAGTGGTTCAGCAGGTACTTGCTCATCTACTTATGGTAGGTAGCAATCGCGTATTCATATTTTACCTGTAAATGAAAATTTAATGTTTTTATTTTTTCCTACCTATTTATTAAATCTGTATCTTTATTATCATGTAATATTAGATTATATTATTAACCGATTATCATGTTATAGAATTTTAGGTCATTTTTACTAAGCTGTTGTATATTTTTACAGTGTCCGACGTTTAAATCAATTAAAAACGGCTTTAATTGACATTAATATCAGTGAAAGTGCACAAAAAAATAATCGAAAACAATAATTACGAGTTAATATTTTATGTGCTCAAACAGAAAATAAAATTAAATGATTTGGTATTTTTCAAATTTTTAAAAAATATTGGTGTTTAATATAAGAAATTAAAAAAAAATCATTTTTTCCCGATCGTTCAAGAACTATCCACAGCTGAATGAAAACTGAAAATTGTGAACATTATTTAAAAAGTGCGCCAAAACATTAACTCATAAACGGATCGTGTAAGACCCTTTGTGAATAATAAAAAAACGCCGTTCAATTAGGTTGTTTAATTGAAAATTGTATTTACAAGTAAATCAAATCAATGGCAACGTCAAATTGTTTGTGTTAATTATTGAATATCATCATGCAAGTCGACACGTGAGATGTAGATATTGCTTCAAAAATATTATCGCTTACAGTGAAGTGAATATAAGGAGACATTTTTTTGTGAAAAAATCATACTTTGACGACGGGATCAACATTGTGACGATGACATCATATTGACAAAATAACAAAACCGACATCAGTGATACAAATATACGAGTATCAGGAAAACACGTTTGACGATAGATAGATAACTTTGCAATCAATATAGAGCTGAAATAAGGTCGAGAGGGTGAAGTGGTAATATCGTCGTTACCAGGGTAGCACGCTTATCAGTAGATGTTATTGGGGAGGACATAAGAGTGAAAAAACATATTCTCGGTGATCTCTTCGTTACCAGGGTAGCACGTTTATCAGTGGATGCTTTTGAGGACCACATAAGGTTGAAGGAAGATATTTGTGGTGATCTTGTCGTTATTGGGGTAGCTAACGAGGCCAGGCCATTATAGAGCTAGGCGGCGGGTGCGGTTGGGCCGCCCCCGCGTATGCGGAGCTGGGGCTGCTAGCCGAGCGCGCGCGCGTGCGGCCGGGCAAGATTATCGGGCACGGCGCGTGCTCGTACAGCGGCGGCGTGCTCTGCTCGCGCGCCCCGCCCACTCTGGACATCGGCTTCGCGGGGGGCGGGCCCGAGCTGGGCGCGTTCCCGCGGGGCATGGCCCTGGTGGGCGCGCCGCCCGCCCCTGGCGCGACCCGCACGACGAGCTGCTGGGCGCGCAGCTGCCGCGCGAGCTGCACGCGGCCACGCCGGCCAGCACGGCCAACAGCACGCAGAGCGGCGGCAGCCAGCCCGACAAGGGGCAGAACATCGAGTGCGTGGTCTGCGGGGACAAGTCCTCGGGCAAGCACTACGGACAGTTCACCTGCGAAGGTAGGCAACGACCGCTTCTGTATGCATTATTCCTTGGCTTAATGTAACCAACTTACAACCTTCAAGAATAAACAAAGTGAGGAAACCTCAGCCGGGCGGCATAGTCCAGTGGTAAGAGCGTTTGTTTGACATTCAGACGCTGTCAGTTCAAAACCCGACCAAACTAGAGAGTAAAGCCACCCCTTAAGGACAAACACCCAAATATGTATCTGGTACTATAGCCGCAGACTATGCAAGTTCGCGGGGACTTGCCCTGGAGGCTACCGGGATCCATCTATGTTCCCATGTGAACTTCTGGGTATACAGGTGTTCTGGGACAAGATATGGACAATCTAAGCTTACTGAACTGTAAAAATGGCAATTTGCCGTGTCCATATGCTCCAAATATGGAGCGCATATGTTAAAAAAAACATCAGCCCTCGACTCACCTTAAGTGAAAAGTCTCTGTAAACGGGTGTTAGGTTGGTTACATGAAGTCAAGGAATGTCTCTGTATACGGGTGTTAACAACCAAATTTTGTTCATTTATACCAATCTCTGATTTTTCACAATCCTCTGAAAATTTGAATCATATACAAAAATGCAAAATATGTTTTCGACAGAAAAGCAATTTGATAAGGTAAGGTGATGTGTTAATTTACTCATATTTGCAAATCCTTAATGCCGAACTTGATTCTACGCATAAAATACTTACTACGTGTATATCTAGAAATCGATTATAATATAAACAATTTAAATAAATAAGTAATTAGCTAGCGAATAGCGGTTTTATTCTTCTTTAAGTCTTCTGCACCTAATTAATATAAAAGCATCATTATATTCAATGGTGTTTATCTTTCTTTTGCATTGATGAGTAATTTAAAAACTGTGTGCATCAGTGGGTTTGTACTGGTACCTAAATCTATATTTTTAAATACGCAAATTACATGGCATGCATAAAAGTAGTGTATATGGTCGTTTCATATAAAAAATCATGTATTATATTTAAATTTTAGACAGACTCATGCTGTACATACCTTACTAATGATATTGTATGAACTCTGTCCTCCTATTTGACACAATGAGAAGAATATGGTTAAGGCATTTCTCAAATCCTTCGTATATTTGAATACTTGCGAGAAAGTAATATAAATCCCATTTGATTCTGGTTAGAACGTTAATTTTATACTAGTACATATAAAAAGTGTCATTGAAAGTAGTAAATTAGGGAAAGTATCAGGCAACTAGAATAATGAGAATGTCTTTTTATTTTTTACTTTCTTACCAAAGTATTTTTTGATACCGTTTTATAATAAGTTCATTTTATTAATTATATTAGAAAAATATTTAAAGCCCCACCTTAATCATCTCAACTAATAATATTTTGAAGGTCTACATTTAATAAAACAAAAATCTTTTGATGATTTTGCAATCGATCAATCGATGCTAAAGTATTAGGAGGTCAGCTTTTATACAAGGTAGCAGTGAAAAAGGTTAGACCGGTCTCTTCCTCGCTAGTAATATGTAGGCAAGTGTAGAAAGGAGTTTCTGTGTTCAATGCTAAAACCGGATATCTCGCTGGAAAGTTTATTGTTTGTTAATTTAGAATTATGCCCTTCTTAGAGCCTATTGTATTGGTTAAAGCATTAATAAGTAGGTATGCCAAAAATATTATGACATCAAATATTAACGTGATGAAATATTGTACTAAGATTTCGTTAGTAATTAATCTGCGGAATTGCATTTATAAAAAAAAAAGTATCAGGCGCACATACTTTGATGGCGAGCATTCCTTCACAGAAATACAAGAGATTCCGTTGCGAGTGAGGAATGAGAAATAATAATTTTCAAACACCTCTTTTTCTTATGCACTCTTTGTGTTTCTGCCCGCGGCCGGATCTCTCGTATTCGTATATTATGTGTAGGGCCTAACAAGTTTTTTAGTCACGCAATACACTAAGGTCGTTACCTCTGCCGGTGTACCTTTAGCCTTTTTGAACTCCCATCTCATATTATGCTTACCTGATACATCTACCCATCATTTACGATTTACCGAATACCAACAACTGTTTGGATTCCATATCTTTTAGTTGGCTGCGTCGGGCCGTGAATTCTTTTAGGTTTTGTGTTTCATGTTTCAACATAACATTTTAAATAAAGGGTTTTTTTACTAACGATCTTATTGTAATTTTCTTAAATATATTATTATTGTAGTCTCAGAAAAAAAAAATTCTTTACAATACTTATATTATAAATATATATTATATATTATATACTCTATAATATATAATATATAATAATAATATTTTATATATTTTTTTTAAATGTCTGTATGAGTATCGATCTTAAGAAAAATATTTTTAATGTAAGCTAGTAATGTCATGACAGAAATATACGTATTTAAGACTATTAAAAATAATAAATAAATAGATAAATTTTGTGCGTCTGTTTAATCACTAAAAATTCATTAAAAAAACATTATTTATGCAGGATGCGATGTGATTGTAATGAATAACGATCATATTTATGTGTTCTAACCCGGTGGCTTAAAAATCCTTCGAGACGTCAAATGTTAAAAAAAAATGTATGCCAAAGATAACATTTGTTAAGTTACATTACAATTGGCAAGCATGCAAAATACTTAATTAGAAATAAAATCATAAAAATATGCTGTATGTTTAAAATAAATAATTCATCATCACCACTTAAATGTTTCAACCTGATTCTAATAGGTGCTTACCACAACGAAATTAGTAGATTTTGATGACCCTTGTTGTAAGCTTTATTATACTTTACTGACAATCTCTCTATTTACTTAGTGTACCGCTGGTTCACTTCTGAACTATGAACGGATTGGAAACCACTTTTAGTTTATCCTACATGGGCATTACACAATAATTAATTTACTTGTGTTACTCATGAACCATACCCTTTTTTTGTTTTTAAATAGATTTTTAAGTTCAAAGCGATTCTGAATAAATATACATACAGCTTTCAACAAGCGCAATCTATAAATAATGCGTATCTATAATACAATACGTGTTGATTTTTCGACTCAGTGTGCGGAGCAAATGGTCATGTGACAGCATTCAGTACTGAAGTAAACAATGTTTGCAAAGGTTTACGGTTCGAGCCCCAGCGTTTATTTTTCTCCGATTTATTGATGAGAGAAATTTCATACAAAATGATGTTTGCTGTAAGTTTGTATGTATGTATTAATTGTTGAATATTGATATGGATCATCAATATTTATGAATATTAGATTATTCAAATATATTCTGAAAATCTACCAAAAATATTTGTATTATTACAAGATTTATATTTTTACCTTTGTATACTTTGTCGAATAGTTAATATATATATATTTTAAAGGTAAATTGTTATTGAGCAAAAAAACCTTATTTAATGTCTCATAAAAAGTATTGCTGAAGACTTTTATTAGTAAAAGTGATAATCCGTATTCTAGTAGATAACTTGTATTTGAATTATTCTTCTCTTAGATATAGATATCCATGTTATATGTTATAGTAGCGATATTGCACATAAGTAGAGGGTATTACTTGAATAATAATCGTATCAAATGGATACCGAATGTATTGATTTAAAACGATGACATGAAGAATATTTTAAAGCGTTGATAATCAATAATTCAAGCCACTGTGATATGATGCGAGCCTAATAATTTATTAACCGAATTAAATACCACAATAAGAACGAGTGATCCTTATATTCGTAAGCACTTGTGTATGTGAAAAATGTAAGGTGGTAAATGAGTGAGTTGAAAATCTTTGAATTATACAATTATTTTTGTTAAGATGTTTCTATGCCAATTTACCATTAAAAGAATATTTCTTGAATTAAAAGTATAATGACACTAAATGATAAAATGAAAGGGACATAAGTAGAAGTCCGCATTGGATTATTGAAGATCTTCCAAGAACTATGTTCATCATCATCATCAGCCTGTGTCCGTCCACTGTTGAACGTAGGCCTCCCGCATGAGTCTCCATCCTCTTCGATCCTCCGCCTTCCGCATCCAGGTCACTCCCGCTATTCTTCTTATATCGTCAGTCCATCTTGTAGGGGGTCGGCCAATGCTTCGTTTGCCAGTTCTTGGGCGCCATTCCAATACTTTTACAAGAACTATGTTATCAGTTATTAAGTAACAAGTTGTGCCGATGACGTTTACGGTAATTTATTTCGTAAAGTTTGCATGAATATCGTGCAGTGCTAAAATATCGAACAACTATCACATATTTGACGGAATATCAGAATAATTGGCAACAGTTAATTCAAAGGGTTTGTTTAATCATTCAGTCACTTTAAAAATCTATACAACCACAATACTCAGTTACCGCACGATAACTCAAACTAAAGCCATCCTTTCGTCAAGTGAGAAACACAAATAGTCTCTACCACTTTTGAAAAACGTATTCGGTGGAACTTTAGTTTTAGGAGTTGTTGAAAGAGATTCCTTGATATGGGTTTTATTTGCCACACGCACGAATTTAGTAGAAAATATAGTACACGCTCTTATTAGGGAGCGGACATAAAAAAATAAATGCGAAACCTTTACCTGCAGTAGCACCAATACGTTTACATAATAATAGAAAAGTGACTCGTTAAAATATGTATTTTTAACAATATTACGTGTATATTTTATCGGTGCCTGCGGCGGGATTCGATCCAGTGACCGACAGTGCGGTGGTGAATTAGCATACAACTGGCCCAGGGGCTTAGAGCCACTCACTTCGTCACCCCTTTTCGAACCCATCACCACTCTCACCGTAACCACTAAATATCAATCTGCATAATTCCGCATATTTATGTAAATTAATGTCTAGTTTCACACAGCAGGATTTGCAAAAAGCTTCGCTTGTTCCTACTCGTATTAACTATCCGACATTTGTCTGTGTGATGACTAAAAGAACCGATAGAAAGCACAAAACTAACACAAAAAAGTTTTTTTTCTTTACTTCTTCTTCGTAGTATCAATCCAGTGGATTGGTTTGCAGCAACAAAATTTTGCATCTCGATCTCTACTCTTCTCGATCCTCTGCAATCCTCTTTAGCTCAGCATAAGAGCTACAGCTCATGTCCTCGAACACTTACTGCAAATACTCCCGTCTAGAGCGCCCTCTGCAGTTTCTACCCTCAATCCTCCCTTTCACAATGACGTGAAGAAGACCATCGTGGCGCATGATGTGACCGATCCCTCGGGCTCGCCTCTCTGAGATGGTTCTAACTACGTACCTATCTTCCTTGATTATGCTGAGAACCTCATTGTTCGTGACGTGGTCTATCCAGGAAATTACGAGAATTCTTCTGTATTTTTTTTTTATGTAAACGCATGCAGGAGAGCACAACCGGTCAATACCAGTGCACTCTATGACGCTCAGCCAGGGAGGCTGGACGCTGCATGCGGGAAACGTGTATTGTGTTCGTGTTTGTGTGTGGGTTGGGGAGATTGCAAGTGTATATTTATCTGTTTCTTGAAGAGATCCAGATTGTAGGAAGGAGGAAACACAGACGCTGGAAGAGCATTCCATAGCTTACCGGTGGCATTAAGGAAGGAACTTTGGAAGCTGCCAGTTCTTGGTCGACATATATTAACCGTGTATGGATGTTCGGCAAGTGTAAGACGAGTTTGTCGGCTGTGAGTGGGTGCAGGAGGAATTAGTTCTTTAAGTTCCGAAGAGCAGCGACCGTGGTAATAACGGTAGAAAAGACTAAGAGAACCAACCTTACGTCTGTGTTCCATTGATTGTAGATTAGACGTAAGGGTGTCATTGTTTATCAAACGAATTGCTCTTCTTTGAACTGAGTCAATTAAGTTTAGAAGGTATTTTGGGGCTCCAATCCAAAGGTGACTGCCGTATTCAAGGATAGGTCGGATTTGTCCTTTATATAGAAGAAGAAGTTGTTTATCGTTGAAATACCGACGTGATCTATATAATACACCTAGTTTTTTGGAAGCGAGACCGGCTTTACACTTAATTGACTCGTAATATTTGACATTATTCGATATTGATAATCCAAGCATGTTGATGGAGCTTGCTTTTGGAAGAGAACAACCGTTGAAAGATATAGGATCCATAGCAGTCTTCTTGGTGGAGAAAGTACATGATTGGGTTTTTGAAATGTTGAAACTGACGAGGTTGAGGTCGCCCCATCGTGAAACCCTTTCAAGAGACATGTTCATCTTCTTCACCAGAGATTCCCTAGCAGCAGATAGTTCCGAATGTTTCGGAGGTTTTTGGAAGATTATACTCTCATGGACAGTGCTGTCGTCGGCATAACAGTGAATGTTTGCGTATTGAAGCAAATCATTCACATGCAGAAGGAAAAGAGTGGGCGACAGCACAGAGCCCTGTGGAACTCCTGAGTTGATTTTATGGCAGGAAGAAGAAAAGCCATCTACGACAGTGATGATGCTTCGATCACTCAAGAAGTTTTCAATCCAGCAGCACAGGGAGGGAGTTAGTCCATAAGACGGTAATTTATTCACCAGACCGCGATGCCAGACTCTATCGAACGCCTTGGAGATATCCAGGGCAACAGCTTGCGTTTCTCCATAGCATTCGACGGATTTCCACCAAACATGTGTGACATATGCCAAGAGATCGCCGCACGATCGACTACGGCGGAAGCCATATTGCCGATCGCACAGAAGATCATTCTTCTCTAAGTAGTTTAGAAGTTGGCTGTTAATTAAACGTTCCATCACTTTGGAAAGTAGTGATGTGATGGCTATTGGGCGATAGTTTGTGGGGTCACTTCGGTCTCCTTTTTTTGGAACTGGGTGAACAAGGGCTTTTTTCCATCCCAGGGGAACAATACCACATCTAAAGGACAATCTGAAAAGTTTGGTGAGCACAGGACTAAGTTCAGGAGCGCAAGTTTTTAATACCACCGCTGGTATGCCATCTGGGCCACTGGCTTTGTTGGTTGCTAGTTGGAGAAGTTCTCGACGTACGGCTTTGAGGCTGAATTTTACAGCCCCCATCTGCTTGCCACAGTGAGGAATGGATGGGGGGTTGGCCCCACCATCGTCGAGTGTGGAATTGGAAGCAAACAGCGAACCAAGAAGTTCAGCCTTCTCTTTGGAGGCTAGAGCCAGTGAGCCATCGGCATTAGTCAGTGGTGGAAAAGAAGAGGTGCAAAAGTTGCTGCCAATAGAGTTAGCGAGAGACCAGAATGCTCTACTACCGGCAGGGCAAGCGGACAACTTGTTGCAAATTTGTACATTGAACTTGTTTTTGGAGTCATTAATGGTTTTCTTGCATTCTTTGGTGGCTAAATTGTATGCTGCACGACTTATGGGGTCGTTATTTTTTCGTAGTTTGTTGTATGCGGTATTCCTGCGTTTTACGGCCTCGGCACAGTCACGGTTAAACCAGCTTTTTAAGGTGGTGCCCATAGTTTTTGTGGAGTGAGGAATAAAACATTCCATTCCTTGTATGACCACATCTCAAAGGCCTCTAGTCTTTTTTATCACTTTCAGATAAGCACCATATCTCACAGTCGTACATCAAGATGCTCCAAACAAATGGTTTGGCAAGTTGCTTGCGGAGCTTTAAATTATTTAATTTCTTTTTATGCAGTCCTAAACTAGCTGATCACATTTATTTTAAATAATTTCATGGTGGAATATTTGCCCATAATCAGCGATGCATTCCTAAGCTCGCATTATAATATAAAGTTATATACATACTCGTAAAAGTTATCTGTAAAGATAACTGATTAAACACAACTGTGTCTTTGAAACCAAAAATAAATATTTTTAATGATTTTTTTAATTTTTTGGTTTTGTATAGATAGCGAAAATCTTGTTTGATTTTCTATCACCTCTTTGTTTTTGGTATTCCACATCTTATGTAAGTATAATGTTAAGATTAAATAGGCGAATATCAACCGCAAATGGATGCTCAGTCACCTCGCATGACCGCTCTTCAGCCACGGTCGTGATAAACCAATATTCACGACATAGTAAGTAAGCATCTATAGTACCTCTGTCAAAGATGAATTTCAGATTTTTTATCAAGTACTATACACATTATCAAACGAACGTACAATGTTGATTGATTCCATTATGTATTAACACCAAAAATAATTTGTATCAAACGTCAGGTGATTAATTATAAATCTGTCAAGTAACTATATAAGCTTTATAATATTTGTTAAAAGAGTATTTTATTGATATTAATAACTTTGAACCATAGCCACCCTTCTTAAGAAACAAAGGGATTAAATTT